>ML994615.1:3332510-3444382 GCA_010093925.1 Zopfia rhizophila CBS 207.26
TACTATACTTAGTAATTAATTAATACTTTTTTTTTAAATATTTAATTTTTTACTTATAATACTACTATAATACTATTTTTATATTATATATTATATAGTATAAAAACAGTTAATATTTTTTAATTTAAGTACTAAATATTAAGTAAAATAGTTACTAAAAAACTAAATAATATAGTAAGTTTTAGTAATACTTTTTGAAACTTAAAGTTATTAAAGAAATTAGGCAAATTACATAAGTTTAGTAAATAAATAAAAAAGTAGTAATATAGTACTTTAATATATAGTAGTAAAATATAAAGTATTTATTAAATTAGTTTTATAAGTAGTTTTAAGTAAGTAAAAAAAGTAAAAGTTAATAGTTTATATTAGTATTTTATAATATACTTTTACTTTTTTTATAATTATATATAGGATTTCTTTTTTATATAAAAACAAAAAATAAATGTAGTTTTAAAAAAAACTTTAAATTACTATAATAGTATTAATATAAGTTAATGTTTATATATATTAATTATAATATATTTAATAAGTAACTTAAATAAGTAACTTAAATAAGTAACTTACTTTAAAACTTACTAAAAAATTAAGAATTTACACATAAATATTTTAATAACTACTTAATAATAAATTTTAGAAATTTAATAAATAATTAATAGTATTTTAAAATAAAAGCTATTAAATTTTTAAAAGCTACTAATTAATAGTTATTTAAATAGTATTATTTTAGCTTTTAAATTTACTTTTTTTTTAATATTTTAATAACAATTAATTACTATTTCTTAAAAATTTAATAGCTTTTATTTTAAAGTACTATTAATTATTTATTAAATTTCTAGAATTTATTATTAAGTTGTTGTTAAGATATTTATGTACTAATTCTTAATTTTTTAGTAAGTTTTAAAGTAAGTTACTTATTTATTAAATATGTTATAAGCTATTTTGTTTATAAATTTTGTTAATAAACAACTAAATTAGCTATATAAAAAGTTTTTTTAATATACTATTACTATTAAAATAGTTTTACATTAGTTTAAGTATAGTTAATAGATTTTATATAAAACTATTAAAAATAGCTTTAGTAATATAAATAAAGCTAGTTTAAATATAAATAAACTATAGCAGAAATGCATAATGCATAATGCTATAAAGTTATAAAGTTAAATATAAGTTAATTATTTCTACTAGCTATAGAAATAGAAAAAAATATTCTTTATTCTACTAACTAATCTAATTACGTAATACTGTACTATTACGTAAAATTATATGAAGATATTCTCTTATATAGTGCCCTAGCTTTATATTTATAACATAAACTTAATATTTATTTACTTTTTATTATGTTATTTTTAAGTATTATAAATACTTTACTAAAATTAAAATTAAAAGGTTTATATTTTTTTATAAAAAAGGGTTTTTAAAAAAAGGTAAAAGTACTTAAGTAAGCTAGTGTTTTTATACTAAAAAATTAATTAAAACTTATTTAAAGTATTAATAGTTTTAAGCTTTAAGTTATAATACTTTTAAAACTAATAAAATTATAAAGTATTTTAAGTAAATTATTTTAAAAGTAGTATTTTTACTATTATAAAAAGAATTAAATAGAAACTTAAAATATAGTAATAATAATTAAAAAAAAAGTTAATAGTTTATATTTTATTTACATATATTTAAAAAATGTGCATAGTTTAGTAAAAAAGCTAAATTACTAAAAAATAACAAAATTATAGTATTAATAACTTACTTTATATTATAAATAGATTTAACTCTTTTTATATATTTGTTATGGACGGTAATAGTAAGGCAACTGTACCTGAAGAACTAAGGGAGCTGGCAATAATAGCTAATAAAGCTCTAGAATGAAAACATATATTTGAGCTAGAAAGGAAGAACTGTAAGCATACACGGGACGCTTTAGCATAGGCTAAAGTACAAGCCAAAAAGTAAGAACAGAGATATAGAATTATATTAGTAGATTAAGAGCAGTTATACACGTGACTAGGACAGAGTCTTAGTAGATAAAATAGATAAGACAGATAAGAGACTCATTACTCTTATCTTTACTAGCAGTATTTAATATACGGCTAATAAGTATATAATGTACGTATAAGGGGTTTCCTATAAATATGAGACGTGGAACGGCTTAGGGATATTTTGGATTCTTTATAGTTACTCTAAAATCGAGATCTTATCTCTAAGTTGAGACTTGACCTTGAGTGAAATAGTTTAATACTATTTTATTAAATCTATTATACACACCTCTCCTACCTCTGTAATAAAGACAAACTCTATTTTATTAAACCTAGAGCTATCTATTCTAGATACGGAAAGAGCTAAAAGCTTATTAAGTAATCAGTCAGGGCAGAGCTGCTAACACGAAACGTACTATTTAGTTAAGGCAACTCGTAATATTATAACTACCCTTTTAAAGTGTAGGAGAGGACGTTGGATTGATTCTAATAATGAATTTCTAATTATGGTCTATAACGACCTACTATAAGGATAAACAAGAACTTTACTCGTTAAGTGACAGTAGCAGCGAAGAAGAAGTTATAATAGGATCTTTATCTACTACTAGAAGTACATCAGGAGGAACTAAGAGCATATAGCAGGTTATCTAGAAATAAGGAGCAGCTATCATGGAGTTACGTGATGCCATGATTAGTATATAACAACAGGTGGAAGTAGCGAAGAATAAGAGGGAAGAGATTGCAAAGATCTAACTACCCTTTAAATTCGACGGGAATTAGGATGATCTCAAAACGTTTATGGCCGTAATAGACCTATACTGTCGGTTCAATCAAGCTTTATTCATGACTGACTAAGATCGGATTCTGGCAGCCGGTATGAACATGATAGGCAGAGCCATGAAGTGGTTTAAGCCGCTTACAAAGAACTACTTAATAAAAGAAGATCCTAACCTAGGATCAGCGGGACTCACGAACTGTAATGACGATGTCAAAAGAACCTTCGAAAGTTATGAGAGCTTTGAGAAGGAATTGATTGTAGTCTTTGGCGAGATTAACAAAGAAACGGAGGCAATCCAGAAGCTTCAATAACTTAAGTAACGAACATCGGCAGCTAATTACACAGCGGAATTCAAGTAAATCTAATTATGATTTGATTGGGCAGACTAACCATTGGTTATGATGTACTACACAGGACTAAAGGATAGGATTAAGAATGAGATTTCATGAGGAAAGTAACCTAGTATACTTCTGGGAATCATCAAACAAGCAGTAACTATTAACAACTATTAGTACTAGAGAGAGTAAGAAAAGAAAAATAACACTAGGCCAGTAATCCATACACCATGAAGAAATAAGAAGGATACTTAAACCTATAATATAATAGAAATCAATCATGTATCAGTTAAGAATACATGAATTAACAAAAGAAAATAAGATAAATGTATTAGAGAATGAATGGACCAATATGCGCGTAAGGCATGCCTTAAATGCGGAAAAAAGGGACACTTTATTAAAGATTGTAAATAACAGAAAGTGGACGTTAAATAGGCTTATGTCTAGACTAAGATACTGGTTAAGATTACTATAGTTTAAGTGGAACTAGCTAAGGACTAGATAACTAAAGAGGCTATCACACAATGAATCTAGAAAGAGTAATACTAAATTTATAAAAGCTATATATATCTTAGATAGGAATGCGAAATACCATATTAGCAGGTTAAGAATTATTTAGTAGGATAAGCTAATAATATAATTACTATTATATAAGAAGCTACTATCAGATAATATTAAGCCAGCTTTATAGAAGAAGCTAACTAATTTTATAAGATAATATAATAAAAAAAAAGACCCTTCAAAGCGGAGGATCAGAAATTTAGATAAAAACAGAATTAAGAAATAATAAAAGATAAAGAGCTAATATTTATAATAATTAGATAATAAGTAAGCTAAAGACACTACTGGATTTATAGATTAGAATATTATATAAGGGAATATTATATCACCAAGCACTAAGAAGTCACCTTAGGAGATAGGATATATAAGTACTAATAAGTATTATAAGTAGCCAGTAATAAGCAATATAAAGGACTTAATAGACAGAAACTAGCTATATAAATGAATGAGATTTATAGATAAGAATTAACACTATTTATAAGCTATACAACCTATTACCATCCTGTTAAATATTTAGAGTTAGAATAGGACTAAAATAGAAAATTAGAGAAAAAATCTATCTTACTAATATTATAGGTACAGGATGACGATGCCGCTGAGAGATCTATATAAAAGAAGTACTAAATATACAGAAGGAAAATATATATAGAATAAGAATATAAATAAATAGCTTATACTATATAAGTTAAAGAACTAATAATAAGATAAGTACTAAAATAAATAGTATAGAAATAAGAACTTAACACGCAGCAGGAACTGATTTACACGGATTCCAAAAAAGAACTTTAGGATTTAAAAACAGAAAAACATAAATAGTTAGACTAGGATAAGTGCTAACTAGAATACTAATATTACCAAGCTAAACACCACTAAAATAAATAGTTAGCTATAGAATTACATGCTAAACTAATAACTAAAGAATGTTTCTTAAAATAAAAGTACCGAAATTATAGAGAAGAAGTAAGAAAAGAGTATAAGATATTACTATAAAAACAATATTAACTCTAATAATGCTCTATTCATAGACTAAAGAAAGAAACACTAAGAAAATAACTACCACTTAGAAGTTAATAACTAATAAAAAACTAGAAAGCTAGTGAATAATAACTATGCTACTGGAGAACTAATTTAAGGTCAAAATATAGAAGTTAGCACTTAACTATACATGACTTAAATAAAAACACGAAAATAAGTTATATATAAACGTATATATTAATAGCTTTTAGACGCAAGCACTCATAAACAGCAGAGCTAGTAAAACACTTATATTAAATAAATAGATATAGAAATACTATATCTTAACTAGAGTTTTAGAGAAACCTATAAGAGTAGTATGTATAAATAATAATCCAGTAATATTCAGAAAAGGTCTAATTAATCTTGAAATAGAGAATATAACTATTAAAGTAGCAGGTTACATAGATAACTGTTATATCAAGATTATAAATCTAGGTAATAAGGATTTTATATTAGGATAAAACTAACTAGTATAATGGAATCTACTAATTAACTAGAGAACAAAGTCTGTAGGAATTAGGAAAAACTACTATAAATAAATAAAGGCTATAATATAAATAAAGAAAGCAGCTTTTTATAATGCCACGTTTATTATACCAGACGAATACCAAAAGAAATTCAGGAAATAGTTTATAGAAGAATAAGAAAACTAAATACTAGAATATAAGAATTAGAACTGTAAGATTATACTTAAGGAAGAAAAGAAACTAAAACTAGCACTATTATATTAAATATCTATTAAATAACAAGAGGAGTTACGACGATACCTGAATAATAATATTAGAAAAAGATATTTATAAGAAAGTAAAAGTAAGATTACGTTACTAGTATTATTTATATTAAAGAAAAATAGAAAACTATAACTCTGCGTGGACTACTAATAATTGAATGAAGTAATAATTAAGAATTACTATCTAATACTCTTAATATTAGAATTTATATATAAACTCAGAGGGGCTAAATGATTTAGTCTATTTAATATTAAAGATAAATACTATTAAATATAAATAGTAAGCGGGCACGAGTGGCTGACAGCTTTTAAAATAAGTTATAAATTATATAAGTATATAGTTATGCTTATAGAACTTACTAACGCACTAGTAATATTCCAAGCTATTATTAATCACGTTCTGAGGGAATATCTAGATGTCTTTGTATTAGCATATCTTAATAATGTCTTAGTATACACAAACGGGACACTAGAAAAATATATTAAGTATACTAAAAAGATATTACGGAAGCTTAAGGAATATAACTTATATATATAAACAGAAAAATATGTGTTCCATAGGAAGGAAGTTAAGTTTCTAGAATATATTATATCTAGAAATAGGATAATAGTTAACCTAGATAAAGCTAAAGATATTCTATTATGGCTAACACTAATAACTATAAAAGAAGTTTATTTTTTCCTCAGATTTACAGGATTCTGCAGACAATTTATTAAGGATTATTCAAAAATTATAGTACTCTTAACGGAATTACTAAAAAAGGATTAGTAATTTAAGTGGGAAGCTAAGGAAAACGAAGCTTTTACAGACCTAAAAAAAATATTCTAGAAACTACTAATATTAAAGATATTTAACTTAAGACTTTAAGTAGAGATACATGTAGACGTATTAGACAGAGCTATAAAAGCTATTCTCTTATAAACATAAGATAATAAATAGAAATACTTAATAGACTTCTTATCTCATAAACTCATGACTGCTAAGTTAAATTATGATATTTATAATAAGAAACTATTAGCAATAGTTTAAGCATTTAAAAAATGGAAACATTATTTAGAAGGAGCTAAGTATTAGGTTATTGTATATTCAGATTATAAGAATCTAACAGCATTTATAATAATAAAGAAGTTAAATTAATGATAAGTCAGATAGTAGGAATTACTATTAACTTTTAATTTCTAAATACTTTATAAATTTAGAAAAGAGAATATAGTGGCTGACGTATTTAGTTAATAAGCAGACTATATAAGGGATATACTAGAGATATATAATATAATACTTAAGTAAAAACAAGACGGATCCCTGAGAAGCTCATAAATAGATGTTAAATTAGTAGTTATTATCAAAAACACTTAAGAAAAGCGAATAAGAGAATTTAATAATGGATAACTACTTTAGAATTTGGACTAAGAAATAATTTATGTACCAGACGAATTATAAATAAAGCTAATTAAAAACTAACATTTAGCTGAAATGTATAGACATTAAGGAGTTGAGAAGACTATAGAACAGATTAACAGACACTTCTAGATTCTAGGAATTTAAAGTAAGGTTAGGAATATTCTTTTAAAATACATTAAGTGTAAAAAGAATAAAGTATTAAGACACAAGGAGTATAAACTCATGCAACTAATACCTTTACTAAATAGACTATAAGAATTAGTTATAATGGACTTTATTATAAGAATACCAACAATCACTATCTTAACAGGTTAATGGTATGATATGATACTAGTTATTATTAATAGACTAATAAAGTACGCTTACTTTAAACCAACCCATACGGAAATAAAAGCAGATAAACTAGCGTTATTATTAATTAAAATACTAATTACATAACACAGGATGCCATAAGAATTTATTATAGACTAAGATAAGTTATTCACGTTAATATTCTAGAAAACGTTTATAGGACGGCTAGGGACTGAACACCGCCTCTTAACAGCATTTCACCTATAAACGGACAGATAAATAGAACGGATAAATCAGACATTAGAATAATATCTACGAATGTATGTTAATGAACTATAAGATAACTAGATTAACTTACTACTGATAGCTAAGTTTGCATATAACTCTGTAAAGTCATTAACAACAGGAAAATCACTATTTTATGCAAACTATAGTTATGAGCCAACGGCTTATTGAGAACTAAAAACACTAGACAAAATATTAGAGTCTGTAAGAATAAAAGTTAAGGGACTATAATAACTTTATTAAGTAATTACATAAAAAATCACCCACAAAGGCAATCTTAGTAAATAAGTTAAAGATAAATCTAAGGTTAAGGGACCAACCTTTAGGGAGGGGGATAGGATTTTCTTAAAAAAGAAAAATTTAGAAATAAAACAACTATCACGGAAACTGGATCACGTAAAATTGGGACCATTTAAGGTTAAATAATAAACAGGACCTGTAAATTACGAACTATAACTGCCTAAAGACATAAGAATCCACTTAGTTTTCCATATCTCTAAACTAGAACCAGCACCACGGAATGCCAAACTATAGATAAAACTTAAACTTAAGAAGGACCGTACCGAGTATGAAGTCCAGCAGGTTTTAGACTACCAACAGTTTAGGCATTAGTGGAAATACTTGGTTAGATAGAAAGGTTACGGACCTAGAGACAACACTTGGGAGCTAATTAGGAACTTAAAGAATAGTTTAAAGCTAATTAACCAGTATCACTAGAGGGAGCGGCAAAGGCTTGCTTCAAAGATAGGTCCAAGGCATAAGGAGAATGCAGGACATTTCATTTAAAACCTGAGAAGGAAGGCGAAGCGACACCGGACGCTGCAGGTAGCAGTATACCAGATTGACTCTAACAGTTTTGCTCTTCCTTTTTTATTATATGAACTTTGTTGATTAAAGTAAGCTCGCGCTGGAACATTTCCTTCTTCTAAGAATCTATTTAGGCTAGCTGCTGATGGAGGCGTAACTTACGGGAATAAGCGGCTATTATCTCCTCCTAGGCACAGCGAAGCTGCTCCTGCAATTTCTTCTTATTACAATTAAAACGATTCTACTCAGATTGCGTTATGATAAGATCGCACTTCACATTTTGGTCAACGCATTCAGAACAATGACCGGAAGCCAGATTCACTAGGCATTGAAGACCGTTGTCACGACAGCGAGAATACGGTGACGGCATGTGACAGGGTTTGTTACGGATTCGAGAAGCTAAATAGTAAGCACGTATTAGAGATGACTCGGGACGTGTCATTATTAAGAAGCTAGGCAGGAAGGAAAGGAAGTTAAGGATCTTATAGTTTAGAGCACAGGCCGGAGGACCTGTTGCCTTTATACTATTTATGAAAGGGAGAAACTATCTTCCAAGATAAAGACTTAAAAGAGGGGGATAGTGTTATGGACGGTAATAGTAAGGTAACTACACCTGAAGAACTGAGGGAGCTGGCAACAACAGCTAATGAAGCTCTAGAATGGAAACGTATGTTTGAGCTGGAAAGGAAGAACTGTAAGCGTGCACGGGACGCTTTAGCACAGGCTAAAGTATGAGCTAAGAAGTGAGAATAGAGATACAGAACTATGCCAGTAGATTAGGAGCAGTCATACACGTAACTAGGACAGGGTCTTGGCAGATGAGACAGATGAGGTAGATAAGGGACTTATTACTCTCATCTTCACTAGCAGTATTTAACATACGGCCAATAAGTATACAATGTACGCACGAGAGGTTTTCTATAAATATGAGACGTGAAACGGCTCAGGGATATTTTGGATTCTTTATAGTTACTCTAAAATTGAGATCTTATCTCTAAGTTAAGACTTGACCTTAAGTGAAATAGTTTAATACTATCTTATTAAATCTATTATACACACCCCTTTTATCTCTGCGATAAAGATAAACTCTATTCTATTAAACTTAGGGCTATTTATTCCAGATACGGAAAGGGCTAAGAGCTTGTTAAGTAATTAGTTAGGGCAGAGCTGCTAATATAAAACGTACTATTTAGTTAAGGCAACTCATAACAATATTACTTATTAAATAATAATATAGTTTAAATTAATTTAACTATATGTTTATAGAACGTGTTTTTAGTACGTTATTATAATAAGTTATTTATTTATTTATATTTAACTTTATAACATAATATAAATTATTAAAGTATAAATTTTATAAAACTTAAATTAATTTTCTAAAATTTGTTATTACTTTAAATAAAGTTAAAATAAAACTAAATATTTTCGAACTTTATAAACTACTACTATTAATTTATTTAAAAAAATTAAATAATTACTTTATTAATATACTTTAACTAAAAACTAAATAAAAAAGTAAAAAGTAGTTTTAATAATATAAAAAAAATTATATTTTAAAAAAAACTATTATTTATTTACTTTAATTTAAAAAGGTTTATTAAACTAAAAGCTAATACTTTTAAATTTGTAATTTTTACTATTTTAAGTTAACAAATAAGTAAACTAAAAAATTTAGTAGTATTTAATTATATTTTATTTATAAAAAAATAGCTTTTATAAAATATAATTATCATATTTATTATAAAACACTTTTAGTAATAGTATTTAATTTTAAATATAAAAAAAATACTATATAGAAAAATTATATTATAAAATTAAGTTATTAATAAACTATTATAATTTTTAAAAGTTTATATTTATAAAAAATATTAAATAAAAACTAAATATAATAAACTAAATAGATTATAGTTTTAACATTTAAGTTAAATATTAGTAAAGTAGTTTAAATTTAGTAAATAAGCTTTTAAGAAACTTAATTATAAAATAAAAACTTTTAAAAAGTAAAACTAATATTAATTAAATTAAAAGATAATACTACAAAGTTTGTAAATATAGTTTAAATAAGTTAAAAAGTATTTTAATATAGTATTATAAAGATTTAGAAATCTAAATTAGTTTAATATAAAGCTAGTTAGTTTAATAAATAAAATGATAAGTATTTATAATAACTAAGAACCTTTTAAAAAACTAATATACTTTTTATTAAGTAAAAATAGTATTATAGATCCGGAAAGTCAATGAAAGAACAGTTCGAGAATCTTATTTTTAAGCCTCTGTCTCAGATAAAACATCCTCCTCCGCAGATCTCGAGACTAGTAATAGTGGTTGACGCATTATACGAATGTGAACGAGAAGGAGACATACGAACTCTCCTTCAGCTTTTGTCGCAAATCCGGCTTATAAAACTACTAAGTATGCGGATCTTTGTGACCAGCAGGCCAGAGCTGCCGATTCGTCTCGGCTTCAAGAATAGGTCAGGAGGGACGTATCAGGATCTGGTGCTCCACGAAATACCCCAGCCTACAATCGAGCACGACATATCCGCTTTCCTAAAGCACGAGCTTGCAACGATTAGAGACGAACATAACCGCTTGCTTCCGTCAGATAGCTGGCTACCATTAGATTGGCCCGGTGAAAGGAATATCGAAGCTCTGGTTACTATGGCGATTCCCTATTCATTTTCGCAGCAACGGTATGTCGTTTTATCGAAGATAAATTTCGGGATCCAGAACAACAATTAGCTACTGTACTGAGGTATCAGACCGCTAGCCAGGCATCGAAATTGGACAGAACATATCTCCCAATTCTGGACCAGTTACTTGTTAGCCGTACCAATTCAGAGAAGAGAGTCTAACAGAAGAATTCCAAGAGGTTGTTGGCTCAATTGTTATCCTCACCGATCCACTTTCCACCATTTCTCTCACAAGCCTCCTTGGCATTCCCAAAAAGGTCATAGATTGCAGATTAAATTCGCTGCATTCTGTTCTCAGCATTCCTGTTAACCAAGATTCTCCTGTCCGATTACTGCACCTTTCGTTCCGCGATTTCCTTCTTGATGCCGAAACACACGGAAAGAGCCCATTCTGGGTAGATGAGGAGAAGACACACAAGATGATAGCGGCCAAGTGCCCCGAACGGATGTCTAGACCCGAGTGCCTTCGAGAAAATATCTGCAACCTAAAGTCCCCTGGAAAGCTACGATCCGAGGTCGATCACCGAATTATAGATAACTGCATACCACCAGATGTCCGATACGCTTGTGGCAATTGGGTGTACCATTTAGAGCAAAGCAAAAGCCGTATCTATGACCAGGACCAAGTCCACAGCTTCCTACGGGAGCACTTCCTTCACTGGCTTGAAACTTTAAGCCTTATAGGGAATATGTCTGAAAGCATTGCCCTAGTCGATACTTTGCAGTCACTTGTCGCAGTAAGTTGATTGCCAATTTAATGCTGTATGCTTTTCACGGTTTGTGTTAACGCAGACATCTTCAGATTGGTGAAAGCACTCAGCTATTTGACTTTCTTTACGATGCAGGGCGCTTTATCCTAAAGAGCCGATGGATAATTGACACTGCACCTCTCCAACTATATTCTTCTGCTATTGCCTTCGCACCAGAGACGAGTATTATTAGAAATACGTTTAAGAACCTGATTCCTAATTAGATCCGCAGGTTACTGAAAGTGGAATTAGTTTGGAGTGCAGCGCAGCAGACACTCGAGGGCCATTCATCCTGTGTCACGGCCGTGGCATTCTCGCCAGACGGCAAGCTGGTCGCGTCGGCATCGGATGACAAGACAGTAAGGCTCTGGAACCCAGCCATGGGAACAGCACTGCAGACGCTCGAGGGCCATTCAGGCAGAGTTATGGCCGTGGCATTCTCGCCGGATGGCGAGTTGGTTGCATCGGCATCGTATGATAACACGGTTAGACTCTAGGACTTAGCCATGGGAGCAGCGCTGCAGACGCTCGAGGTTGATGCAGTAATTAGGGAGCTATCTTTCTCTAAAGAGTGGCCATACCTAGAGACAGATAGAGAATTATTAGGTATCAAATCTCTCTACACTGGCGCGCTCTCTCCCCACCAACAACCTCTATGCAATCTATTTAATTAAACGGGTTAGTTAGCTCGAGATATGGAAAACCTCCTTTAGCTCCCTTCCGATTATTCGGCGGTATATTCTGCTATTCGAGCCAATATTCTGTTGCTTGAGACATGGATCTGGTCGTGTCACATTTATGGAATTAGTTCATATTAACAGAGAATCTAGCTTAGTAAAGCCTTTCTAGTTCTCTTTTGAACTTCACATTGCGCTTAGAGAACAACTCCGATTCTTATAGCTTCTACTTACACCTCAATAAGAGGTTTAAGAGCAATAAGCTTCCGAATCTTATTTGTCTCTTGAAATAACTGGACATCCTCTTCATGTGTAACGCGCCACACTGGCTCCTCAAACTCTGGAAAATACCCTGTGTGTTCCGAATTATTTATACAGCAAACCTCCAATGTTTCAGGAGAAAATGTGATGTTGTGCAATGCGAGGTCGCAATAGTAAAAAGGCCCACAATAGCGGCGCCCGACCACTATTATTCCTTAGAGTTTATGTCTTCCTTCGCATCACCATAGCGAGGGTCGAAAATATCCGCCCAGACGCTCGACTCGGAGTCATGTCGACCTATCACCTATCGAATCCAGATCTATGGGTAGTATTCGAATTCTCACCATTTAAGATACTGTTCTCGGACCACAAGAACGTAATTAACAGAGAGGCCTTGAGAAGCTTCACTAAGGTAGAGGAAAACTGTTGAGGTTGCAGGTTAGCTAAACATTGATGTTGGAACAAACGATCTCAAGCGCGCAGGAAGAAGATTGTTTCCCAGAATACCACAGCCATAACGAAAATGTTAAATTTGCTGACTACTGCTGCTTATTGACCTTTCCACGTCCCTTCTTAAGGATAGTTAACCCAACCAGACCAAATACTTCCTCACAGCCGACCCAACAGTAACCATGGTCTTTACCGCATTTGCAACCACGACTGGTTACTCTGTCATCCTTTTACCCGTGTCTCGATTTTACTCGGTGTCCGCTCCACCAGGCTAAATTCTAGAATTGTCTTGTACTAATTCAGTTTGCCGTTGCCATGACCGGAGCCGACCATTACGACATATCCTTCCTCAAGCGTGCTCGGAGCTTAGTACCGATGGTACCTTCAAGCCTAATCGCGTTCCACACCTCAAGTACAAATTGGTGACACGGAACGGAACATGCTTCAACTATACCGCTGGATTTTACTGGAATCCAGATTGCAAGAATGGTATGCTTCAATGCACTACATTGGTCGTGAGCTCAATTATGTACTGTAAGCATCATCCCCCTTTATAACCTGATGGCTTATTGAGTTTGTGACCAATAACGTATAGGTTCTAGCTATCCTAATGTACCCATAACAGCAACTTTTATGGGTGAATGTAGCAAGCTAAATGTCTTAGGATCTAAAGGCCGCCGTATAACTGAAGGTTGCCTTGAATACAGCTACAACGCCACTTTGATGGCGAACTCGCCATTCCCATCGTCGACTCCAACACCAAGTGACCATGAAAGAGACTTGACATGCAACACTGATAGCGCTTGCGCTGCTGTCTTGAAAGAGCCATTTGATGAAGGTGCTAAGATAGCGTGCGAAGAATTGGAAAATCAGTACAAGGACAAACTGTTCGACTCCAATTCACCGACATACGTCAAGGAGCATGAGAAGGATGTTGAATCACTAGCCTACATATTCACCGCCCGATGAGTTTTCTGGCTGTAACATGGAACAAGGGCAACCTTTTAATGGTACGAAGACATGCCAGGATGAAGACGGTATACAACAAATGTATGTTTATTATATCATTATGAAGGTTATATCTTTAGCTAATTAAAAAAAATTGGTGGTTCAAATGGTGCAAATGGTAAGTCTAGAAGATTCCCTGTACAGAATTCATGTCTAATTAGTTATAGGCGGTTCTATCTTCGCAGGCTGAGTATGATCCAGCTTCGAGCCAGAGTGCCAGCAACCTCCATCTCCTCAACCTTCCCCACCTCTAGGATCCCCGAAACCGATGTGAAAGATCGGCCCCACGGATGGAAGCGACCAGCAGTGCAATGCTATGTTCAGTTACGGTGATGATGGCGTTGATACTTTCTACGTGGGCGAGTACGCACACGCAATTTGCTCTACGCCGGTGAACGGAAAGCCCAACGTCCTCAATTTTGACAGTCCTTGAAAACGTGTCATCAATACGCTTGATGAGAAAAGGCACAACGTCGGATATAACATGAGCATCATCTTCGACAAGAGATGTGATGTACAAGAGAGTCATGATATCAGTCAAAATGAAGATTGTGTGAATGTGATGGAGGCGTTGTACCATGACTACAAAGGTAAGTTCCTCCATCTTGGAGAGTAAATTGTTATGAGAGCTTAGGCTAATGCCTCTTTAAATAGGAAATGGTGGAGCTGGAGGGTACAAGTGGAAAGGTGCGCATTGTACATGTTCTCAGCGGTTTGTGATCCCCCGCCGGAGTTTGATACCAATGTCTATGTACCCAATGAAGCAATAGGCTGGCCCCTGCTTCTTATTCCGTCAACCAAAGCCTAAGCGAAACCGATGATAGTGTAAGGTTTACTGCTGAAAGTCGAGCAGATTTTTAGGAGTCTACGAATTTAGTTGTCTTTTAACTCGCTCTGAAAACTTTGATTACTGCTTCATTGGTGCCTGTATAGAGAATCAAATCTAATATCAACCATAGTCACTATGAAAATATGATATTGCTCTACAGAGCCTTAGGCTTGACTAAACAACTTCAACAAACTCGCAAGATTCGCTGTCTTCCCTCCAGCCATCAACAACAGATTCAGCGCCCCCCCTCCCAAATACAACGGGCATCTTATTCTTTGTGCCTCATCTACCGCCTCTTTCAACCTCTCCCCAAACACCGCAATCCCTTTCCCCTCCTTTCCCTCATCCAACAAACTAATCATCTCAGCACCAGCCTCTTTGAACAGCGCACTTCCTCCCGCAGCCTCAACAGCTAGCTCATAAAGCTGAGGAAGCGGCAATCCGACATGTTTCGCAAACGCTATACTCTCTGCCGCGGCGCAGAGATGGATTCCCGACAGAAGCGAAACAACTATATTCAGTTTTGCTGATATTTCTTCTGGAGAGAGGGTGGGAGTGATGTTAGAAACGGGTTCCGAAGTCCAGAGTCGCACCATGCCGGCGTCGTCATTTGGTCCCCAACCTCGATCAACGCCTGAGAGGTAGACTTGTTCTGCGATAGTGCAGAGAGGTGTTGGAAAGTTTAGTAGGCGGGACATGGAGGTTATAATACCCTGTATCCATCAGGCCTCTCCTTCCATGTTCAAAGTAATAGAAATGGGAAAGAAAAAGAAATACATACTACGTCTTTTAATATGATGGTTAACGCACTGGCGCCAGGAAAATAGTCTTCTGTCAGCGTCCTCACACTCCGATTCTCAAACATCCAACTCCATCCCTCACTTCCCAACACCTTTTTCCTAACATCCTTTGCATCCAGTCCTAACCTTGCAGCAAACCCGAATGCTTCTGATACAGCTAGAATCTGGATCGCGGCGAGGACTTGATGCACCATTTTCATATTACTACCTGCTCCAACACCTCCTTCAACAATAAACAACTTCTTGGGAGCGGATAGCTCTTCTAGCAGCCATTTCCCCTTCTCTAGAGCGTTCGGAGAACCGCCAGCCATTATGGAGAGTGTGCCATCTGCGGCTCGGATCGCGCCGCCAGAGACCGGACAATCAATGAAATGAATATCACCCCTCTTCACCTCTCCCAACTTCCTCTCTACATCCTTCGCATAAGCTGACGGTACCGTCGAACATAGCAATAGGACTGCTCCTTGTGGCAGGTGATACACAACCCCTTCCTTCTTTCCATCCTCATTACTAAAGAGCGCGGATTCAGCTTGCTGAGCCGTGGCGACCATACAGACGTAGAAATTCTTGTTTTTTGCTGATTCGGTGAGGGTCATTGCAGGGGTTCCTCTTGCCGCGTTGAATTTTTCGAGCGTAGGCGCGTAGACATCGAAGCCGGAAACGGGGTAGCCGGATTTTACGAGGTGGGTTGCCATTCCGAAGCCCATGGCTCCCAGGCCGCAGAAGCCGATTGCGGGTTTGGAGGACATGGTTGACGTATAGAGAGAAGTGTTGGATCTGGAGCTGGGGGAGGAATGGAAAGGGGTTATGGCAGGAGTACGAGTTCTATAGAGCTATCCTAGAGATTGGGAGGTGCGCAATATGTAAAAAATGATCAACAAAACGGAGATGCAGTAAACTCAAAATCTATGTATATGAAAGCTTGGAAGTTTTATACAGCCGTGTGGGATGGATGTAGGACAAAATATATAGCATAGAAAACAAGCAATACTAAGAAAACCCAATACCCCAAACCAGGGCTTTGGATCACCACCCGATCCGACGATCCCTAAAATACCTCATCTATATTTCTCAAAGCGACATCAGAGTTTTCGCCCGGCAAAAGTCATTCTCGTATATCGACGAGAGTGAACGTCATTCGTCTCTACACCCCGCACTATGACGGAAATGCATGGCGGGGTAGCTCTGTCCGGCAAATATCCCACCGAAATGCCTCTGTTCAGTCCCGACGAACGGTTTATCGGCAACTGAAAGATGATTTTCGAATGGAATACTCAATTTAGAAAGCCGATTGCTGTAGTTGAGATGTTTAAGGTCGAATAAAAGTCTCCGATATGTAGCTTACCGTGCAGCTCTCCTTTGATCCTGTCTTTCATCCACCACTTCTTGCCTTGAATCTCAATCTTCACGCCTTTCCTTTAAACTTCGCTTCTTCTCAATCTTCCAAAATGGATAAGAACAAAGCAATCCCAATCCTCGATAACGCCGCAAAAGAGGGCTATGGTATACCCGCAATGTGCTGCTACAACACCGAAGGCATCCTCGCCACCATCCGCGCCGCCGAGTCGAAAAAATCCCCCGCTATGATCCTGCTCTTCCCCTGGGCTATTCACTACGCAAACTCGTGCCTCGTGCATCTTGCCGCCGAAGCCGCTAAAAACTCCACCGTCCCCATAACCGTGCACCTCGACCACGCCCAAGAGCCCTCCATCGTAAAACGCGCTGCAGATATGGGTGGCTTTGACAGTATTATGATCGACATGAGCCATTATGAGAAAGAAGAGAATTTGCGGCTGACGAAGGAATTGACGGCGTATTGTCATGAACGGGGTATAGCGTGTGAAGCTGAGCCTGGTAGGATTGAGGGTGGTGAGGATGGGGTGGGAGATACCGCGGACCTGGAAGGATTGTTGACGACACCAGAAGAAGCGCAACGCTTTGTGGATTGTGGGATTGATTGGTTGGCGCCGGCTTTTGGGAATGTGCATGGGAATTATGGACCTAGAGGCATACAGTTGGAGTATGATAGGCTGCAGTTTATCAATGATGCCGTTGGGAAGGATGTAAGACTCGTATTGCATGGCGCCGATCCATTTACGACAGATATTTTCCAGAATTGTATAGGGCATGGCGTTAGTAAAATTAACATCAACAAGGTGCTGAACAATCCCTGTCAAAAGGTGTGGGCAGAGAAGGCTGGAAAGGCGCCGTTCACGACTGTTATCGAGGAGGCGACGAGTGAGATGCAAAAGGCGGTGGAGAAGTGTTGCGACATGCTGGGATCGACAGGAAAAGCTTGAAGATACATTAATATTTTTCATTTAGAGAGCTTGATAATGGAATTTCCTGTTGAAAGGAACTTGATATCGACACTCACCCATGTTGAACGCCATTTCTTAACCATCGATGTTTCAGGAGCACCTAATACATACCACCCCTATATGGCACATCCAGTCTATTGTTCTCCTTCTGGTCCAGTTGATCCAAATAGGCAATCCACCCCTTTTCATGCCATTCTCTCAAATCCAATCCCTCCTGCCCTGCGTCTAGACTCGGGGCATTGATACTCAAATATGTGTCCTTGTCCTCCGCCCAGGCCTCCTTCTTCGGTCGCCAAACCTTCGTTGACTTCCCTTCGCTCCTCCGTCCTAACCACCCCTCAAGATCAATCTCTACAGTTTCACCGTGTTGCTCGCCAGGCCCAAAAACAAAGCACCTCACCCCGCATTTCCCGCAAAAGAACCAATGCGCAGATCTGTCAAAGGCACATGTAATCTGACAACTCGGTGAACGGATTCGTAGGGGATAGCAGTATGAAGTCGTTCGGCGCGTCCCCAAGTCGAACGTGGAAGAGTGAAGTCTTGTGGCAGGTTGTGCAATTGCATTTGCAGATACGTGTATTGTTCGTGGGTGCGTTGGGATGGATTATAGCAGGTAGGAGGGTAAGGTAGCATACGTATCGTGTGTACCCACAGTGGCAGGAGCCATAGTAGGGGCGGCGTGCTAGAGGGCTGGTTGCGGAGGCCATTGTGAGGTTTTGAAGCTAGGGAGCTGCTGGTCGAGTCAATTGGGAGAGACAGGAAGAGATTCAGAACCGGCTATGGCTGTCTAGATTTAAGTAGTTATATTTGAGTGGCCCTTCATCAGCATTAAGACTCCGTTCGGTACCATCGTCTGTACGGCGCGTTGCTCGCGTCAGCAACTGTTGAAGCGAGTTTCTTATCATGGAACTGAATCCGGAGGGGATGATATTTCTCTAGAAAATGTTTTCTCATGAAGAATCTGTTCAGTGCCACTTGCAGAGTTGCAGGTGAAGGATAGATGGTAGTTGTTTTCAAATCTTAGCTGTCAATTGAAGCTAGGAGCAAATTGGACTAGCTCTATATTAGTCATCCAACATTCACCCAACTATTCAACTTCGAATCCTTCTTACCTGGCCCTGAATTTCCACCCTTAAGCGCTAAGTACCAGTCCAACTCTCAAGATTTGTTTAACAAATGACCGCTGAGCAGTGAAGCATTCCTCGCTATTTCACTTGTTCCTCATCTCTCACATCTCTAACATCTCCATTTGACTCCTTTTCTCGCGGCCCGGCAGTGTTCAACAAATACATTCAGTGTTATTCTTCCGCTACCAATGCCAGCATATCTTATAGCGGAACACTCTTCCCCTGCGCGAGCCAAAACTCACATCTTTTTTTCAACATCTCAATCCCCACACCCTTGAAACCTCCCTTCTCCACCACAAACTGCTTTCCTTCACCAATACTTGGCGCTCCAGCGACACTCCTATTCGTAACTTTATGCGCATTCGGATCTCCCGTCTGGACGAATGAAGCCATGGCCCCGGCATACCCTTCATAGATCAAAGGGTCAGATTTCTGAACGACGTTAACCTGGTTCCACTACCATTCTCATTAGCCTCTTTCTGAATTCCTAATTGCTAGGATAGACTTACATATATCGTGTCACTCGCATGTTTCGCAGGGCTAATCGTATACTCCACCAACCACCCTTTCTCCGCTTTCCCCGCAATCCAATAGGCTGGACAGGCAAGTACGAGATCTCTGTACACCAAACCTGCTCTCTCATACGAGCTATTGTATCTGATCTCCTCTGCGGTTCCTGAAGCCGGATACAACTTCTGCACCCGCTGTAATGCCTCTTCTGAGAACCCGGGCAAGAACCCCTTCAACCAACTATCAAATCTCACGCTCGACTGCACAAAATTCTCCCCTTCATGTAAGTTATACGTGCTCAAAACCATCGGTGCGTTCAACTCTCCCTTCCTCACTACCTCACTCAACGGCTCCCCAAGAAATTCTCCATCGATCACCGGACCCCAAGTATAACTACTCGTCGTATACGTGTGACTCGCCGCAATCTCCAAACTGATATCTCTTAACTTTTGCACCTCCACTTCCTTCAAACATTTAATTTCATCCTCTTTCCCAGCGCAACCCACCGCAATAACCACTTTATCGTAAAGCTCTTCCGCTTCAGAAGAATCGTATGGATATGTCTTGGGCCAAAACGGGGAACTCGCCATCGCCTTCTTGAATAGTTCCTTCCCCTTATTACCCGTGGCGATGGTTTGCGCAACAACGCTGCCTCCACCCGCACTTTGGCCCCAAATTGTCACAGTCTTCTTATCGCCTCCAAAATGCTCGATGTGATCTTGTATCCATTGGAGCGCGGCTTGTTGGTCTAGTAATCCAGGATTTAAATCCACATCTTTCCCCTCTTTAACCTTCTTTCCAGGAAGGAAACCAAAGACATTGGTTCGATAATTTGAATATACCACAACAAAGTCATTTAATTGGCTCACGTTTAACACCGGAAACCCAGACGGCGGAATAGTGAAGGTTGCACTCCCCTGAATGAAACCCCCGCCATAAAAAGTTAGCAAGACTGGTCTTAACGTCTTCCCATCCCAAGGTCGCGAGTACAGTCCGAGATAGAGGCAATCTTCAGATCCATTGACGGTGCGCTGTACGCACATGTCGAAGGCGCGGTCCGTGTTATATGTGCCATTGATAGGAGCCGGGGGCTGCGGGGCGCGGAAACGGTTTGGACCTGCCGTGGACGCGCCAAAGGGGATGCGACGGAAATAGGTCAGGTTGTACTCGGATGAGTATGCGCCTTGGAATTTGCCGTAGGATAGTTGGACAGTGGGATGGGGTTCTGGGGCATTTTGGGTAGGGGATGCGGAAAGGCTGTGGAGGAGGGCGGAGAGGAGGAAGATGAGGGAGACGAAGCAAGGAAATGTAAAGGGTATCATTGTAAGGATGAGAGAGGACATACATTACCGTCAAGGATTCAATTGAGGATATTCGTGGTTTATAGATGGCGAGCTAGGTGTGGTGAAGTTTAGCCTCATTTCTCCGCAAATTGACACCATAATTAGACACGTGGAGGCTGATTCCACGCAGCAAGATCTGGAGATCTGAGTATTGCCGTGAAGGCGTCAGTTAGTACGAAAAGTTTCGGCATATTTTGGTCCGAGAGCTCGGGATGGAAAAATATTCATGGCAAACTTCTCGTTGTCGTTGTGGAGTGGAGGGAGATTTGGTGGAATTCTTCCGGCCGAGCTCCTCTTCATCGCATCAAAAATCGCTAAACCGAGTTGGGAAAGGTATCACGGTCGTTATCTGATCATCTGGTCTCGAATCCGAAGGACAACAAATGCATCTCGTCTCCAAAAATGAATAATAAGACTGAATTCTAGAGGTTTCAATGTTAGAATTCAATAGCTTTCCCTCAAAACTCATAGGCAGCTTCCACTTAAGGCCTAAGGATCGATTGCTAACCCAATCTCTTAAAGTTCGTTTCATAGCTCGAATTTCCCTAAAACCGTGCCAAGTACCTTTTGAGGTCAAATTTAGCGTAGCAGGCTTATGACCATTCCAACCGATGGCGTTTTGTTCGCTCTTGGTCGCAATCTGCATGTAAGATAAGGCTGACAGGAGAGATGCCAATTCCTACAACCAAACGTCTTTAACTATAATAACAAATACTCGAATTGTCGATATCTTTAATTTATTACCTCATGACTACCCTGTAAGAAGTTCGGGAGCATATGTTGGATACTGTCAAATCAAGCTAGATTGATTGACCTCTGAATGTCATGCACTGTCGAGGCTACGTTTTCGCAGAGAATAAACTCTGAAAATCACCATATTCAGTATATATTCTGGCACTCACACTCCTGAAGTGTTCTAGAAATTTTGCTGTCAAGCTGATGTGCGCCGCGTTGCTTCGCTCCGGTGGAGGACCGCTGAGTCTGACCGGACGCAGGGTAAAGATGTAGCAGCAACCTCATGAATTGAAAACTAAGGAAGGCTATCATGCTTAAATAAAGAGCTTGTAAATGTCGACAGGGGGATCGACAGGAGACGATCGTTAGGAGAGGATCGTCAGGAGAGGATTGTTAGGAGAAGATCATCAGGAGGATCAGCAGGAGAACTCAGTATACAAGCAATGGTGCTACCTGAGAGGCCAGCCTCCGGTTACACTGAGTGGTGGACTGGCAAGTGGCGAGTGGTAGGGCGTGTGCAAAAATACCTGAGCATTGAACTAAACACAAGACTTGTTAGCAGTTGCTCAATGCAAGTCATGGTTTAAGCTGCCCTGAACATCCATGACACTTCTCCTTTCTAGTCCACTTTGTTGTAGAGAATAATAGAGCTTCAAAACTGCAGCAAAGTACATGCTCAACTAATTATTCTGCTTTCCAGGAATGAGGCGAACAGGAGGAATGTATCCGTTGCTGGGGCCGCTAGAAGAGTGGTGAGAGAGTGCAGACAGGCTACGCAGAACCCCAGCAAACGTTCTCGAATGAAAGGACCATAGGGAAGTAACTGAGCAGCTCGGTTCACTAGAAATAGGAGCAGAAATTGACTATAAACCGATCTACATAGCGATATGCAGCTCTGTACATGACGGTCATCTGCTCACCAACCCTCCTTTTCAGGGGGAGCGACATCAATATCCTATCTAGATGTTCGGACAGTGTTTCGAGCCTGATCAAGGCCTCATCATGCAAGATCTCCTCCTTATACTCGTGGGTGGCACCACATCTAATCGCCTTTTAAAGTCCAAAACAGAATAATGGAATGCTCCTCGACCAATCATAACAAATCATGGGGCTAGAATTTCACCGAGTCAATGCAGGATGTGTCTAATCGAGATGCATCCTCTCCAAAGAAGCCAGGGGTGACCCTTGCGTCTCGGGCATGCCGTCACGGTAAGGTAAGGTACCTAGCTATCAAATCAGTGGATCTTGCCACCACAACTCCATTCAAAGGAGCGCTATCATGTGGAAGCTCTATCGGCATTGCAAATAGTCACTGGTACGCAGAGCCTTTATGATGAACATCATCGCGACATAGAAAGGCAGGAGTCACTTAGCCTGGCTGTTTCGCTTGTGGAGTAGCATCCAAAATAAGCCACCAGGGATTCACAGAGGCAGATGTAACCGAGCGCACTGGGATGAAAGTCATGGCCAACCTGCATTGAAAACTATGGAAGACTATCCTACTTAAATAATGAGCTTTGCAAAGATCGACAGGAGAGGATCATCAGGAGAGGATCAACAGGAGAGTTCAGTTATACAAGCAATGGTGCTACCTGGGTGGCCAGCACTCCGTGATAGCGGAAAAGGGGTGGCATGGCTATATACACTGCACGGGAAGAGCTAGGGAGTCGAGTGCTCCTTGTCGTGCAAGAATTGGATGCAAATGGCCAAGTTCTCATCAGACAGTGCGCATCTTAGCCGACGGTATTCTCATGGTGTATCTTACATTGTCGAGCCTCAAAATCTCAGATGCCCTTGAATATGTGTGTTTAGTATGCGCCCGCTGGCAATGCTGGCTGAAGTAGTGGTTCTACAGTGCCGTACTTTGTTGATCTGCTGACTCTCATGCCTGTGGAGTAAATAGGTGTTAGTGAGGCAGGCAGGCTTTGGCGGTGGCAGTGGTAACGCTATTTCGCCAGGCTTCACTAAGCGATCACTTTACCTATAGAAAACACCACACCAACATCCACGGCACAGCGAAACTTCGAGGATTTTATACTAGACTATTCATCAGATACCATATCACGCTCCGGGGATGAGGCGGATTAGGTCCTTTGAGACAATCTTCGGTTTTGAGGTCCATCTCCATGGATGCAGATGCCAATTCCTAAGGCCAGCAGAGCTGGCTTGTAGGGATTAGGGATTTCTGAAATAAAGATGATTACATAATGAGTGAAGTTAGTTTACGGAGCAGTACGAAGCAGTACGGAGCAACACAAATTAGAATAAAAGGCTGTATAGAGCATTACAGAGTAGTACGGAGTAGCATAGGGCAGAAATTATATTATATTATATAATAAAAACTACTCATCATTATCGTCGTCGCTGTCCTCCTCTATGAGGTCCGTGAGGTCACGGAGGGCGGCAGTGATACGGGCGCAGCAGGAGGAGCGCGCAGAGCTAACGGAGGTGGAGGAAGTAAAGGGAGAGGCTAAGGGGCCGCAGGCGGTAGGGGCGCAGGCAGAGGCAGAGATAGAAGCAGCAGCAGTAAAAGCTGTTTACATATCAGTAAAGAACTATAAGAAGCATAGTAGACCTAGAAACTTACCACGGAGAGAGCAGCAGGCGCCTTCACTACCGTAGTAGCAGTTAACATAACTACCCAGCAGCATCCCTTGTATCACCACGCACTGTATGAAAGAGCCGCTGCTACAGGCGCAGGAGCCACACTAGACGGGGGCGAGCATGCCGCGCGATTACACAAAAACGGCCTTAGCATTAAAGGGGCAGGCAGTAAAGGCGTAGGTATAGTAGATACCTTAGACGTAGCGTAGCTAGACGCCGCGGCGGAGGGGGAGCACACGGAGGGCAGTAGCGGCAGAGATAGAGGCGGGCACGGAAGCAGCAGCAGCAGTGAGGAGGAAAGAGGGAGAGTTTTAGGGAGGTTAGCCAGAGGGGACTAGCGGCAGCGCAGCAGGGGCTAGGGTATAATTAGTACCATACAAGAGCAGAAATAGAGCTAGGAAATACATACAGAGTTACTACTACTGCTGCTGCTGTTATTATTGCTATTACTATTACTACTACTGTTATTACTACTGCTGCTGTTGCTGCTGCTGCTGTTATTACTACTACTACTGCTATTACTACTGCTGCTGCTATTGCTACTGCTGCTAGTAGCCACTAGGAAGAGAGGCGCGGAAGGCAGTAAGAGTGCTTAGGTCTAAGGCCATATTAGTACTATTAAGAGCGGACGCTTATAATTAATATACGTACTAAAAGCAGTAGAGGTAGAGGCAGAGGCAAAGGTAGTGTAGTAGTATAGGCCAGGTAGGGGCGGGCCATAGAAGCTCATAATAAAAAACTAGAGAAGAAAGAAAAGAAGAGAGAGAGCTGGGAGGGGAAGGAGGTTAGATAGTTATAGTTAAAGCGGCCTATTTACGGTCACATGGTTTATTATAACAGCAGTAAGTGAAAGGAAAGGCGCGATTTAGAATAAGGCAGTATGAATAGTACAAATAGTACAGACACAAAATAGAGATAAGATAGTATAGACATAATAAAAGTAGATATAGAGTACTACAAACGTAATAAGACTTCTAAATATATAATATTTTAGGTTATAGGCTTTATAGAAGGATCTGGTGTAAAAAGAAGAAAAATAGAAAGGCCTACTATAAACGTTACTTATAATATTACTATATAAAGCTAATTATATATAAATACTAGGTAGTATAAATTTATACTAGTAACATTTAGTAACTAGTCTTAAGACTTATTTACAGATATAGTAAAGTAAAGATAGATAGGAAACTAATATTATATTATAATAAACAGGAGCTTGCTTTTTATAGATGATAACTTAATTTATAGAAGTAGCCATACCTAGCCTGTAAACTTACTAGTTAGGATATTTATTTCTAGGTAATAGTAGCTAAGCTTTATAATAATTAAGTAGATACTATTATAAAGCTTTTTTTTAAATATAAGTTTTATAATAAGATAACAAAAGCGCTTATATATAAATATAGTTATAATAAAGGTAAACTAGCTGGCTCTAGTGACTATAGCAGCTTAATTAAAGATATATTCTATATTATATTATCTTTTATCTCTATAGTGTTTATAGATATTAGCTTTATTTTTATACCTAAAAGCTATAATAATAGCTAATAGTTAATTACTATAATAGAGTTATTATAGATAGTAAGAATTATATATTCTTAAAACATCTACTAGTTTATTATGGTGTAAGTTAGTAACTCTATAGAATATACACAAACATAAAAATCACATTTATTATAGAATATAGTAATAGAGTTTAGTAGCTTAATTAGATTCTTTACTGTTATTATTACTAGTAATTAAATTTAGGTTATAAAATGCTTATTATCTGCTCCATTACGGACACATATATTCTTTTATAAATAAAGTATAATTAATAATAGTTATATAAAGAAGTGCTAAAAACTGGTGTTTATAATAGCAAGCTAGTTTCTATAATAAACTATAAAAAAAATCTATATAAAGTTATTGCTAAGAATAGTAGATAGACTACTAAAAAGAGTATTACTTAAGTAAATATCTATTAGTATATAGTAAACCACCTTAAAGTAGTAGTAATATTATATTAGTATCTTATTTTAGATAATAAGTATAGCTTATTATAGTAGCTCTACTAAATCTAAATTCTTAGAAATAAGGTATATAAAACTATTATAGATATTTAATAGAATTTGGAAATAAAAGTATATAACCTACCTGGTAATAAAAAAAGTAGTAATTCTAAATAACATAATATAAAAAATAATATTACTCTATAAGCGGTAGTATAAATAGAGGTAGTGCTAAAAAAACATTTTATTTATACCTATAAAGCTTTATAAAAAGAAATAGGTAGTTTATAAATAGTCTATAATAATATCTATAATAGCATTAAACACTGTATACTAGTCTTTATTTAAAAAGCTATATATATTTTAAAACTTATAATTCTTATAATTATAATTAAATATAAGTTTAGTAGTTAGTAACTAGTTACTATAAATATTACCCTAGTAAAATTAATAAAATAGGAGGCTAAAGTTACTAGACTTTTTTTTTAGTATCTATAAGAAAATCTATAAGAAGAAAAAGGCTATAATCTAAATACACATCTAGCTTATTAAACAGTTAATAGTCTAATTTTATAACTATATAAAAAAGATTATTATAGAATAACTAATAGAACTAATTCTAAACTACTACTAGATTTAAAATTAGGCTGTGGAAAAATACGCTAGTAAAGAATAGCTATTACTAATATCTATTTATAAAAATAATAGTTTTCTTAAAGCTGCGGAATTATTCTCTATTATTATCTAATAAACTATAGTTTATATATATAGCCTGAAAAGTTAGATATTCTACGCCGTATACTATATAGAGGTCCTAAAATAATATTAGGCTGCGTATAATAGTTAGTAGTAACTAAAGATAATACTATTTACCTTAAAGCAGATTATAATAGTATATATAGCTAATTATAGTCCTTTTCTATTATAGTTTTTAGATAAAAGCCTTTGTATTAAAGACGTACCGTAATGAAAAGTCTTAATAAGATATATTATAACTATTTTTATACTTTATATTATAATAAAAAAAATGCTATAAGAGTTATTATAGTCTGCTTAAGATACTCTATAAGCTTCTTTATAGTAGTATTTTTAGGAAACGTAATAATCTACTAGCTAGGAAGATAGACTATAAGCAGTTATATAAATAACTACTTTTTATATATAGAGAACTTAAAAATCTATTAAAGTGCTTCTAAAAGGCTAATATAGTAGCTCTATAAATATTACTTTATTTTATTATTATTTATAATACAAAATATGGTATGATCTGTTTTTTTATAAATATATTTATAAATATATTTTATAGCATGTATAGTCCTGTAAACCTTAACGTTAATATATATAATATATTTATAAAAAAATTAGAAATAGTATAGTATAATTTAGTAGTTATCTAATAAAATATTTATTTTATAGTAATAAATAGTAAACGTTCTTCTGTTGCTACGGCAACAGTATTCTAAATACTTATTTATATAAATAACTATTTTAGAGTAATATAGCTTTAGAAATTCCTTTAAATACTATAGCAAATATTTTAGAGTATTTATTATATATAAAGTGCTAAAATTATAAACACTATAAAAGCTATAAAGTATATATATTTATATAATCTTTATAAATATTTCTAAAGGATTGTTTTTTGTTATAGAAATCTTTATATAAATAGTTAAATTAATTATAATAGAATCTAAATAGCGCTTACAGTCGCTTAAGTTTAGAAATTAAAAAAAATATATACAAAAAACTACGCTTCTAGTACTTAATTATATATATTTTTTTAAAGTAGTAGCTAAAGTAGTTTTAATTATAAATATTACAAAATAGCTTATACACCTTCTAGCGGAAAATATAGATAATAAAATTAAATTAGTTTAAGTTTATTTCTTTTATATAGAGCTCATATTTAATTTCTAGCTACTATAAACTTATTATAAAAATAAAAAAAAAAATAAAATAATTATAGTAGTAAATAATAGCTATAGAATTTTAATAATACTACCCAATAAACCGTGCGTTACTGAGGTGGGAAGATAGAAAAATAATATAATAATTTAATATTATTATAAAAATTAGTATAAAGCTATTACTAGTTATTATAAATTTAATTAAAATAAAACTAGTTATAGAGTGCCCACATGTCCATAATAAACTATAAAAAAAAATAATAGAAAGTAAATAAAACAGTTATTTTACTAAACTATAAATAAAGATAATAGTAGTAATATATCTATTAAATAATAACTATCTACATTTATTTCTTTACTTAATTTAATAGATATAAGCTAAAGTGCTAACTTTAATTATTATTTAAAAATATTAATAGATAATAAAGTAGCATGTACGTAGTGTGTATAGTATTAATATATTTAAATTAATACTAATCTTCTCTACTATAGACTGTAAGGACAAAGGGCTATATATTAACTAATATAATTAAATTAGAGATAATTATAACTAGCTTATTACTTATAGAGAGATTCTTATAGTATTAATTTATATCTATCTCAAATATAAAATAAAGCTATAGAGTAAGAATAATATGTATAGTTTCTTTTATAAACTATAGCTACTTATAAGCTATTTAGTATATATAAATATATAAATTTTTAATCTTATAGAGCATGGCTGTAAGCTTTTGTAGTATTTATAAATTAAGTTATAAATTTCTTTATACATAGGTATCTGTAGTATACTATAGATTATAAAAATAAAACTAAGTATATTATAAAGTTTTATCTAGTTTTAGCTTTAGCAGCCTTTAAATGTAATATAGTATATTATAGATCTAGAAAACCTATAACCCCCTAGTAGATACACTATAGTCTATAAGTATATAATTAAGAAATATAAACATAAATATAGCATTATAAATACAGAGATTAATTTAAAACTCTTACTTTTATATATTATTACTAAAAAAGAGGCTTTGTAAATGTTGTGATAATAGATAATATAAAAGTAAATCTACCTCTCTATTTAAGTAATAGAATATAAACTATAGGTTTGTTAATATAGAGGAAGCTATATGCTCTATAATTTAATAATATATACTATAAAATCTATAGTTAGCTATTATAAGCTTAAGGTTAAAATTAGTAACTAATATAAAGACATAAGAACAGATAGAAAGTAAAGCTATAATAGTAAAAATAGAAAGAATAAAAGAAGCAAAAGAAGCAGAAAAAGTAAAGAAAATAAAAGAAGTAATAGAAAAAATAAAAGAAATAGAGAAAACAGAAGAAGTAAAGAAAGTAAAAGAAATAAAAATAAAATTATTATAATAGCATTAAAAAAAACGTTAATTAGCTATAGTAGACTATTACTAGTATTAATAAAAATTATTTATAGTAGAGTATTCTACACAGGTAGTATACAGAACACCTAAATAGTTAATATAAAAATTAGAAATAAAGTAATAGTAGAGATAGAAAAAGTAGTAGCTAGTATTATAAAACTAGCTTATAATAAGAGTAAAATCTACTAGCTTTTATAGCTTACAATAATACTACTTATAGGCACTATAAGATTAAAAAACTTTTTATTAAAAAATATAGCAAAATTAGCAGGTAGAAAGGTAGATTCTAATATAATTATAAAAAAAATAAAAGTAAGCAGCTGCTAGATATAGATATTATAAATAAAAAGTATTTATTAGAATAAAGAGTATACTAAATTAGAAAGATATAAATATAGTATAGACTATACGGAATAAAATAGAGCCAGATAGAGTTTCAAAAACCTTTTAAAAACCTTAGAGTATAAATAAGAATACTAAAAAAATTAATAAATAATATTAGCAGTACATAAAACAAAAGAGCGTAATAAAAAATAAAAATAATAGAAAAATATAGTAAATATAATACGTATTTTTTTAGTATAAATAGAGAATAATTAACTCCTGCTATATAAGAGTTAACTATTTTCTATTTATTAAATAAATACTAATTCCTAAAGCCAGCTCTGCTGGCTTTTAGGGATTAGAATTTTCTAAAATAAAGATAATTACATAAGTAATAAGGTTAGTTTATAGAGTAGTATAAAAATAGTATAAAAAGTTTTATAAATCTATAAAAGACTCTATTAAGAGCTTTATAATAGGCTATATTAAATATAAATTAAGCTTTATACTAAGCTATATATTAAAGTCTACACTAGACATTACATTAGCTGCTATATTAAATTAGAATTAAATTAAGTCTTAAGAACTCTATATTAAGCTATCTCTAGAACTCTATATAGTAAATTTAAATTAAATCCTATATTAAATTTAAATTAGGTCTTATATTATATTTAAATTAGGTCTTTTATTAAATCTAAATTAGGTTTTATATTAAATTAAAATTAGGTTCTCTATTAAATTTAAGTTAGCTCTTATATTAAATCTAAATTAGTTTTTATATTAAATTAAAATTAGCTTTTCTATTAAATCTAAATTAATTTTCTCATTAAATCTAAATTAGCTCTTATATTAAATCGGAATTGACTTTTATATTAAATTAGAATTAGCTTTTATATTAAATTTAAATTAATTCTTACATTAAATCAGAATTGGCTCCTACATTGGATTTGAATTAGCTTTTATATTAAATTTAAATATTAAAAAAGAGATTTCTTTAAACCTTTCTTCCCCCTATAAGGAGCCTAATTTAAATTAGATTTAATATATATTAAGAGAAAGACTTTTTTAGCCCTTCTTTCCCCTATAGGGCGCTTAATTTAAATTTAATATAAATCTTTAAAGATAGCTTAATATAGCGCTTTAAGAATAGCTTAATATAGTACTTTAAAAGCAGCTTAATATATATAATACTCTAAAAGTAACTTAATATAATACTTTAAAAATAGCTTAGTATAGCACTTTAAAAGTAACTTAATATAGTATTTTAAAGATAGCTTAGTATAGTACTCTAAGAGTAACTTAATACAGCACTTTAAAGATAGCTTAATATAAGTCTAAATATATATTAATAAATAGGTTAGTAAATAAATTAGTATAGACCTAAATAAAGCTAAATATTAGTTTAATATAAATATAGAAAAGAAATAAGATAATAATAACTTAAGAGTATTTATATAATAAGGAAAAGAGAGAAACGCCGCAGCTAGAAAAAAAAAATAGAAAAAAAATAAACTATAAAATAAGTAAAAACATAGTACACGGACACGAATACTAAAAAGTAGAAAAAATTTATAATTAAAATACTAAAGCTACACAGTATAAAAAAACGTAATAAAATATAAAAATTATAAAAAATTATAGAGACTATAATATGGTATTTTTTAGTATAAATAAATAAAAATTAAAACCCGCTACGCGGGCGTTAACTTTAGTTTATTTATTAAATAAATACTAATTCCTAAAACCAGTAGAGCTAGCTTATAGGGATTAGAGATTTCTAAAATAAAGATAATTATATAATAAATAAAGTTAGTTTACAGAGTAGTATAAAGTAGTACGGAGTAGTATAAATTAAAATAAAAAGCTATATAAAGTATTATAAAGTAGTACGGAGTAGTATAAGGTAGAAATTATATTATATTATATAATAAAAACTATTTATTATTATTATTATTATTACTGTTTTCTTTTATGAGGTTTATAAGATTATAAAAGATAATAATAATATAAGTACAGCAGAAAAAACATGTAGAGCTAATAAAAATAAAAAAAAATATAAAAAAAAGCTAAAGAACTATAAATAGTAGAGATATAAATAAAAGTAAAAATAAAAACAATAATAGTAAAAGCTATTTATATATTAGTAAAGAATTATAAGAAGTATAATAGATTTAGAAACTTCTTATAAAAAAAGCAGCAGGCGTCTTTACTACTATAGTAATAATTAATATAACTATTTAATAATATTCTTTATATTATTATATATTATATAAAAGGGCTGTTGTTATAAGTGTAGGAGTTATATTAAATAAAAATAAGTATACCATATAATTATATAAAAATAGTCTTAGTATTAAAAAAGTAGGTAGTAAAAGTATAAGTATAATAAGTATTTTAAGCATAACACAGCTAAACACCACAGCAGAGAAAAAATATATAAAAAATAATAATAATAAAAATAAAAGCAAATATAAAGATAGTAGTAGTAATAAAAAAAAAGTTTTAGAAAAATTAACTAGAGAGAACTAGTAGCAGTGTGGTAGGAACTAAAATATAATTAATACTATATAAAAATAAAAATAAAGTTAGAAAATATATATAAAGTTATTATTACTACTATTACTATTATTATTACTATTACTATTACTATTATTATTATTACTACTACTACTGTTATTATTACTACTACTATTATTATTATTATTATTATTACTATTATTATTACTATTACTATTACTATTACTACTAGTAGCTACTAGGGAGAAAGATGTAGAAAATAATAAAAATATTTAAATTTAAAGTTATATTAATACTATTAAAAGTAGATGCTTATAATTAATATATATACTAAAAACAGTAAAGGCAGAAATAGAGATAGAAATAATATAATAATATAAACTAAATAAAAGCAGGCTATAAAAGCTTATAAAAAAAAACTAAAAAAAAAAAAGAAAAGAAAAAGCTAAGAAAGAAAAAAGATTAAATAATTATAATTAAAGTAATTTATTTACAGTTACATAACCTACTATAATAGTAGTAAGTAAAAGGAAAGGCGTGATTTAAAATAAAGTAATATAAATAATACAGATAGTATAAATACAAAATAGAGATAAAACAGTATAAATATAATAAAAGTAGATATAGAGTACTACAAACGTAATAAGACTTCTAAATATATAATATTTTAGATTATAGGCTTTATAAAAGGATCTGGTGTAAAAAAAAGAAAAATAGAAAAATTTATTATAAATATTACTTATAATATTACTACATAAAACTAGCCGTATATAAACACTAGGTAGTATAAATTTATACTAGTAATACTTAGTAACTAGTCTTAAAACTTATTTATAAATATAGTAAAGTAAAGATAGATAGGAAACTAATACTATATTATAATAAATAAAAGTTTACTTTTTATAGATAATAGTTTAATCTATAAAAGTAGCCGTACTTAGCCTGTAAACTTACTAGTTAGAATATTTATCTTTAAGTAATAATAGCTAAGCTTTATAATAACTAAGCAAATACCATTATAAAGCTCTTTTTTTAAATATAAGTTTTATAATAAGATAATAGAAGTGCCTACGTGTAAATATAGTTATAATAAAAGTAAACTAGCTAGCTTTAGTAACTATAATAGCTTAATTAAAAACATATTCTATATTATATTATCTTTTATTTTTATAGTATTTATAGATATTAGCTTTATTTTTATACCTAAAAGCTATAATAGTAGCTAACAGTTAATTACTATAATAGAGTTATTATAGATAGTAAGAATTATATATTCTTAAAATATCTATTAGTTTATTATAGCGTGAGTTAATAGCTCTATAGAATATATACAAGCATAAAAGTTATATTTATTATAAAATATAGTAATAGAGTTTAGTAACTTAATTAGACTCTTTACTATTACTATTATTAGTAATTAAACTTAAGTTATAAAATACTTGTTATCTGCTCTGTTACAGACGTATATATTCTTTTATAAATAAAATATAATTAGTAATAATTATATAAAGAAGCGCTAGAGACTAGTGTCTATAATAGTAAACTAATTTCTATAATAAATTATAGAAAGAATCTACGTGAAGTTACTACTAAGAATAATAAATAAACTACTAAAAAAAGTATTACTTAAGTAGATATTTATTAGTATATAATAAACTACCTTAAAGTAATAGTAGTATTATATTAGTATTTTATTTTAAATAATAAGCGTAGCTTGCTATAGCAGCTTTATTAAATTTAAATTCTTAAAAATAAGATATATAAAACTATTATAAATATCTAGTAGGATTTAGAAACAAGAGTGCGTAGTCTACCTACCTAATAATAAAAAAATTATAATTCTAAATAACGTAATATAAAGAATAATATTATTTTATAAGTAGTAGTATAAGTAGAGGTAGTACTAAAGAAATATTCTATCTATACCTATAAAACCCTATAAAAAGAAGTAGGTAGTTTATAAATAGTCTATAATAATATCTATAATAACATTAAACACTATATACTAGTTTTTATTTAAAGAGCTATATATATCCTAAAACTTATAATTCTTATAATTATAATTAAATATAAGTTTAGTAATTAGTAGCTAGTTACTATAAATATTGCTCTAGTAAAATTAATAAGATAGAAAACTAAAGTTACTAGACTTCTTCCCAGCATCTATAAGAAAACCTATAAGAAGAAAAAAACCATAATCTAAATACATATCTAGCTTATTAAATAGTTAATAATCTAATTTTATAACCACGTAGAAAAGATTATTATAGAATAACTAATAAAACTAATTCTAAACTACTACTAGATTTGAAATTAGACTGTAGAGAAGTATGCTAGTAAAAAATAGCTATTACTAATATCTACTTATAAAAATAATAGCTTTCTTAAAGTTATAGAACTATTTTCTATTATTATTATACAGGCTGCAGTCTATACATGTGGCTTAAAAAATTAGATATTCTATATTATATACTATATAAAAGTCCTGAAATAATATTAGGCTATGTATGATAGTTAGTAGTAGCTAAAGATAGTACTATTTACCTTAAAGCAGGCTATAATAATATATATAGCTAATTATAGTTCTTTTTTATTATAGTTTTTAAATAGAAGCCTTTATATTAAAGACATACTATAATAGAAAGTCTTAATAAGGTATATTACGGCTATTTTTATACTCTATATTATAATAAAAGAATACTATAAAAGTTATTATAGTCTACTTAAAATACTTTATAAGCTTCTTTATAGTAGTATTTTTAGAAAACGTAATAATTTACTAGCTAAGAAGATAGACTATAAGCAGCTATATAAGTAACTACTTTTTATATATAGGAAACTTAAAAATTTACTAAAGTACCTCTAAAGGGCTAATATAATAACTCTATAAATATTACTTTACTTTATTACTATTTATAACGCAAAGTACGGTAAGATCTATCTCTTTATAAATATATTTATAAATATATTTTATAGTATATATAGTTTTGTAAACCTTAACGTTAATGTGTGTAATATATTTATAAAGAAACTAAAAATAGTACAGTATAACCTAGTAGTTATCTAATAAAATGTTTATTTTATAGTAATAAATAGTAAGCGTTCTCCTATTACTACGGCAGCAGTATTTTAGATACTTATTTATATAAACAACTGTTTTAAGATAATATGGCTTTAGAAATCCCTTTAAATACTATAGTAGATATTTTAGAGTACTTACTATATATAAAGTACTAAAGTTATAAACACTATAAAGGCTATAAAGTATATATATTTATATAATCTTTATAAGCGTTTCTAAAGGGTTGTTTTCTATTATAGAAATTTCTATATAAATAGCTAAATTAATTATAATAAGATCTAAATAGCGCTTACGGTTACTTAAGTTTAGAAATAAAAAAAAATATATAAAAAGCTATATTTCTAGTACTTAATTATATATATTTTTTTAAAGTAGTAGTTAAAGTAATTTTAATTATAAATATTACAGAATAGCTTACGCACCTTCTAGTAGAAAATATAGATAATAAAATAAAATTAGTTTAAGTTTATTTCTTTTATATAGAGCTTATGCTTAATTTCCGGCCACTATAAGCTTACTATAAAAATAATAAAAAAGATAAGATAACTATAGTAGTGAATAATAGCTATAGAATTTTAATAATACTACCTAATAAACCGCGCGCTATTAAGATAGAAAGATAGAAAGATAGAAAAATAATATAATAACCTAATATTATTAAATCTATATTATTATAGGCTAAGGTATTTATAATATTATTATAAAAATTAGTATAGAGCTACTGTTAGTTATTATGGATTTAATTAAAACAAAACTAATTATAGAATACTTATATATCTATAACAAACTACTAGAAAAGATAATAGAAAGTAAATAGAATAGTTATCCTACTAGGCTGTAAATAGAGATAGTAGTAGTAATATATCTACTAAGTAATAACTACCTATATTTATTCCTTTACTTAATCTAATAGATATAAACTAAAGTACTAACTTTAATTACTATTTAGAAATATTAGTATATAGTAAAGTAATATATACATAGCATGTATAGTATTAATATATTTAAATTAATACTAATTTTCTCTACTATAAACCGTAAGGATAAAAGGCTATATATTAATTAATATAATTAAATTAGAAATAATTATAGCTAGCTTATTACTTATAGAGAGATTTTTATAGTGTTAATTTATATCTATCTTAAGTATAAAGTAAAGCTATAAAGTAAGAATAATACATATAGTCCTTTTAATAGACTATAGCCACTTATAAGCTATCTAGTATATATAGATATATAAATTTTTAATTTTATAAAGTATAGCTATAAGCTTTTATAGTGTCTGTAGATTAAACTATAGATTTCTCTATATACAAGTATCTATAGTATACTGTAGGTTATAGAAATAGAGCTAGATATATTATAAAACTCTACTTAATTTTAGCTCTAGTAGCCTCTAAACGTGATATAATATACTATAAATCTAGAAGACCTATAACCTCCTAGTAGATATACTATAGTTTATAGGTTTATAGTTAAGAGATATAAACATAAATATAGTATTATAAATACAGAGATTAATTTAAAACTCTTGTCTTTATACATTATTACTAAAACGAAGACTTTGTAAATACTGTGGTAGTAGATAATATAAAGATAAATCTATCTCTTTATTTAAGTAATAGAATATAAACTATAGGTCTATTACTATAGAGAGAGCTACGCGCTCTATAATCTAGTAATATATATTATAAAATCTATAGTTAGTTATTATAAACTTAAAGTTAAAATTAGTAACTAGTATAGAGGTATAGGGACAGATAGAAAGTAAAGCTATAATAATAAGAGTAGAAAGAATAGAAGAAGCAGGAAAAATAAAAGAAGTAAAGAAAATAGAAAAAATAATAAAAGAAATAAAAGAAATAGAAAAAGCAGGAGAAGCAGAAAAAATAAAAGAAATAGAAATAGAATTATTATAATAATGTTAAAGAGAACGTTAATTAGCTATAATAAATTATTACTAGTGTTAATAAGAGCTGCTTATAGTAGAATATTTTATATAGATAGTATACAAAACGCCTAAACAGTTAATATAGAAATTAGAAATAAAGTAATAATAAAAATAGGAAAAGTAATAGCTAGTATTATAAAGCTAGCTTATAATAGAGATAAAATCTACTAGCTTCTATAGCTTATAATAATACTACTTATAGGTACTATAGAATTAAAAAACTTCTTATTAAGAAATATAGTAAGGTTAGTAGGTAGAAAGATAAGTCTTATTATAATTATAAAAAAAAATAAAAGTAGGCAGCTGCTAAATATAGATATTATAAATAAAAAACATTTATTAAAATAAAGAGTATATTAAATTAAGAAGATATAAATATAGTATAGACTATACAGAATAAAATAGGGCTAAATAGAGTTTAAAAAACCTTCTAAAAACCTTAGAGTATAGACAGGAATACTAGAAAAATTAATAGATAATATCAGCAGTACACGAGGCAAAAAAACGTAAATAAAAATAAAAATAATAAAAGAATATAGTAAATATAATACGTATTCTTTTAATATAAATAGAGAATAATTAACTCCCGCTATGTAAGAGTTAACTATTCTCTATTTATTAGATAGATACTAATTCCTAGACTACTATTAAGTAAAAGCTTAGGAATTAAGAAATTAGTAAGTATTATATAACACAACAGGTTCTAATATAGTTTCGTTATAATATTTATAGTATATATAATATAGTTTTACTTAGTTTAGGACAGTAAATTATGAGAATTCTTTATTAATTAAAAAACTACTTATTATTTACGTTCTTATTCTTGTTCTTGTTTTTATTTTTTTCTTAATAAGATCAGCAAAGTCGCGGAGGGCGGTAGTAATATAAATATAGTAAAAAAAAAAAATTAAACTAACAGAAATAAAAAAAGTAGTAAAGAGAGAAATAAAAAAAAAGTAGAAAGAATAAGTACAGATAATAGAAAACTACTAGACTATAAAAGTCCATAAATATAAGTAATATAAATAGTATAAAGTAATAATAACTTATAATAAAAAGAATAGTAGATATTTTTACTATTATAATAATAGTTAGTATAACTACTAAATAGGAATTTTAGTATAATTATATATTCTATAAAAGGCCTAAAAGCGCGGGCGTAGGAGTTATAAAAAATAGAAATAAATTAACCACATAACTAAATAAAAGTAGTTTTAGTGTTTAGAGAGTAGATAATAAAGGTATAAGTATAATACACACTATATTAAGCGTTCTAATAGAGATAAAAAAGGTAATAATAAGAGAAAATATAAAGAGCTATAGCTATAGCTATATTAACTATAATAGCTTTAATAATAATAATAAAAGTAATAAAAAAAAGCCACTAAAGAATACAGCTAAGTAGGACTATAATTTAATTAATATTAAAACAGTAATAAGAAAGAGATAGTTATGGTTTTATAATAATAATAATAGTAATAATAATAATAATAATAATAACAGCAGCAGCACTATAATTTAGTTAGTAAATAAATAAAGTTATAATAAAAAATTAAAAAATACTTATAAATTTACTACTATTATTACTACTACTACTACTACTACTACTACTACTACTACTACTACTATAGTAATAGTAGTAGTAAATAAATAATAATAATAAAAGCTATAAAGGTATTAAAACTACTAATAGAGAATAGTTCTATAGGGAATACTTACAGCCGCTAGAGTAAAAGCTATTATAAAAGAAAGTAAAAATACTAAAGTCTATAATAAAATTAGTATAAACTATAATAAATATTTATAATTAATATATAAACCAGTAGCGGAGGCGGAGGTAGTATAATAATAGTTATAATAATAACTAAATAAAAAAAAGGCAGCAGCATGCTCATAATAAAGACATAAAAAAAAAGTTTAAGATAAAGGTTAGGGATTATATATATATAGCAGCTATAATACTAGTAATATTCTTAAAGACTAATATAATAATAATAATAGAAAAGCATAATAGCAGTAAAAAGAAAATATAATAAAAAATAAAGAAAAAATATAATAAATAGTAAAGATAAAATAGACTGTAAAGAATATAACTTTATACTACAGATGCAGTAGAACCTCTAGATATATAATATTCTAAACTATAAACTCTTATATATTTCCTATATAGAGTAGAAGAATTAAAAGGCCTGTTATAGTTATTATTTATAATAAAGTAACATACAGCTAGCCGTATATAAATATAGGATATTATATATTTATATTAGCTATAGTTAGTAACTAGCTCTGTAACTTATTTACAGATATAATAAAGCTTAAATAAATAGAAAACTAATACTATATAAATAGAAATAGTAGCTTGCTTTTTATAGAGATTAGTTTAATTTATAAAATTAACTATATATAGCCTATAAAGTTACTTGTAAGAATTTTTATCTATAAATAATAATAGCTAAGCCTTATAATAACTAAGTAGATACTATTATAGAGCTTTTTTTTAGAATATAGATTCCATAACAGGATAATAAAAGCGCTAATCTTTAAGTATAGTTATAATAAAAAAAAACTAGCAGGCTCTAACGACTATAATAGCTCAATAAAAAAGGTATATTATATTATATTATTATTAATTACTATAGAGTTTATAGATAAAAGCTTAATTTTTATACCTAAAAGCTATAATAGTAGCTAGTAGTTAATTACTATAATAAAGTTATTATAGATAGTAAGAATAGCGCGTCCTTAAAACGCCTGTTAATTTATTAAAATATAGATAAATAAAAGCATAAAGTATACTACAGTAAAGAAATAATCTATACTATAGAAAGTAGTAATAGAAGGGAGTAGTTTAATAAAAAATTTTATTATAGCTATAACTAGTATTTAAATTTATATAATAAAATATTTATTCTCAACGCCATTTAGAACACGTATATTCTTTTATAGATAAAGAATAATTAGTAACAGCTATATAATTAATAACTATTATAAATAGACATTAATAATTATAGTATAGTTTCTATAGTAAATAATAAATAGAATTTAGATAAAATTACTACTAAGAATAATAAATAGGCTGCTAAAGAAAGTATTGCTAGAATAAATATCTATAAGTATATAATAAATAACTTTAAAGCAATAGTAGTGCTATATTAGTATCTTATTCTAAATTATAAAAGTAGCTTATTATAGTAAGTTTATAAGCTCTAAATTCTTTAGAATTATGCATATAAATTTATTATTAATATTTATTAGAATTTAGAAACAAGAGTGCGCGGTCTGCTTACCTGGTAGTAAAAAAACAATAATATTAAATAACATAATATAAAAAATAATCTCTCTAGTAAAGTAAAAGTATAAATAGAGATAGTACTAAAGAAATATCTTCTCTATTTCTATTAGCCCCTATAAAAAGAAATAAGCAGTCTATGGTTGGTTTATAATTATATTTATAATTACTATAAATACTATATACTAATTATTATTTAAGTTTCTATACATACTCTAAAAGTAACTATTTTTAGATTCCTGATTATAGGATAGCTTAGTAGTTAAGAGCTAGTTTCTATAGATATTACCCTAATTAAACTAGTAAAATAAAAGACTAAAGTTATTAAACTTTTCCCAGTATTAGTAAGAAAACCCGTAATAAAAAAGAGACTATAATTAAAATATATAAATAAGTTATTAAAAGACACGTAATTAAGCTCTACTATAATATAAACTAAATTATTATAAAAAATAACACGGAAACAGTACTAGACTGTAGCTGGATTTATAATAAAACTATAAAAAAAAGCGCTAATAAAAAGTAGCTATAGTTAATATTTTATAGTAAAAATACTAGCTTTTTTAAAGTTTAAGACTTATTTTTAATTATTTTCTAATAGGCCGCGGTCCACGCACGCTGTCTAGAATATTAGATATTTTATACTATTAATATTATAAAGGTTTTTAAATAACGTTAGGCTATATATAATAGTAAATAGTAGCTATAAATAATATTATTTACCTTATAACAGGTTATAGAAATATATATAGCTAATTATAGTCTTTTTTATTACAGTTTCTAGGTTATTAACCCCTAATTAAAAACGTACTATAATAGGAAGTTCTGATAAAGTAGGTTATAATTATCCTTATACTTTATATTATATTAAAAAAAGACTATAAGAATTATAATAGATTACTCTAAACACTCCGTAAGCTTCTTTATAGTTATATTTTTAATAAATATAATTATTTACTAGCTAGAAAGATGGATTGTAAGTGCCTATACTAGTAGTTACTTTTTATAAATAAAGAACTTAAAGATCTGTTAGAGTGTCTTAAAAGGGCTAATATAATAACTTTTTAAACACTACTATACTTTATTAATATCTATAATAATAAGTATAGTATAATCTATTCTCTTATAGATATACTTATAAATATATTTTATAGCGTGTATAGTACTATAAATTTCTACATTAATATACACAATATATTTATAAAAAAACTATAGATAGTATAATATAATCTAGCTATTATCTAGTAAAATCTTAGTTTTATAGTACTATATAGTAAGTGTTTTTTTATTATTATAGTAGCAGTATTCCAGATATCTATCCTTATAAATAACTATTTTAGGGCTATATAGCTTAGAAAATTTCTTTAAATACTATAGTAAACTATTTATAGTCTTTACTATATAAAAAGTATTAGAATTATAGATACCGTAAGGACTATAAAGTATATATACTTAAATAATTTTTATAAGCTATCCTATAGGATTCTCTTTAGCTATAGGAATTTTAGTGTATATAGTTAAATTAATAGTAGTAAAATCCGTATACCGCTCACGATTATTAGAATCTAGAAAAAAAAGAAAGTAAATATATAAAAAACTACGTTTCTAATACTTAATTATATATACGTTTCTAAAGTAGCGGCTGAAGTGGTTTTAATTATAAATATTATAAAAAAGCTTATAAACTTTCTAGTGGAATATATAGGTAATAAGATTAAGCTAGTTTAAATTTATTTCTTTAAAACAAAGCTTATACTTAATCTCCTGTTATTATAAGCTAACTATAAAAGTAAAAAAAAAATTAGATAATTATAATAGTAAATAATAGCTATAGAATTTTAATAGTACTACCCAATAAACCGCGCACTACTAAGATAAAAGAAGAAGAAAATAATATAATAGCTAATTTTTATTATATCTATATAATTATTAGCTATAGTATTTATAATATTATTATACAGGTCTATATAAAGCTGCTTTTGGTTATTATAGGTTTAATTAAAGTAAATCTAGTCATAAATTACTTACACATCTATAATAAACTACTAGAAAAGATAATAAAAGGTAAACGGAATAGTCATCCTACTAGGCTATAAATAAAAGTAGTAGTAATAGTATATTTACTAGATAATAATTATCCATATCCGCTTCTCTGCCTAATTTAATAAATATAGACTAAAGTACTAGCCCTAATTATTATCTAGAAATATTAGTATATAATAAAGTAGTATATACGCAGCGTGTGTGGTGCTAATATACTTAAACTAATACTAATTTACTTTACTATAAACTACGAAGATAAGAGGCTATACGTTAGCTAATATAGTTAAATTAGGGATAATTATAACTAGCTTATTACTTATAGAGAGGTTCTTATAGCGTTAATCTGTATTTATCTTAAGCATAAAGTAAAGTTATAAAGTAAGAATAACACGTATAATCCCTTTTACAGACTATAGCCACTTATAAGCTATTTAGTATATATAGATATATAGATTATTAACCTTATAGAGTATAGCTGTAAGATCTTGTAGCGTCTATAGATTAAGCTATAGATTTCTCTGCACACAGGCATCTACGGTATACTATAGGCTATAAAAATAGAACTAGGCGTATTATAGAATTCTATCTAGTTCCAGCTTTAGCAGCCTCTAAACGTGATATAGGGTACTATAGATCTAGAAAACCTGCACCCCCCCAGTAGATACGCCGCAGTCTATAGGTGTATAGTTAAAAGATGTAAACGCAAAAGCGGCGTTATAAGCACAGAGATTAGTTCAAAACTCCCGCCTCTATACATTATTACTAAGAAAAAGGTTCCGTAAATACTGTAGTAGCAGACTGTATAGGGGTAGGTCTACCTTTCCATTTAAGTAATAGGATATAAACTGTAGATTAGTTACTATAAAGGGAGCTACGCGCTTTATAATTTAGTAGTATATACTATAGAATCTACAGCTAGCTGTTATAAGCCTAAGATTAAAATTAGCAACTAGCATAGGGGCATGAGGACGGATAGGAAGCGGAGCCGTAATAGTAAGAGTAAAGAGAATAGAAGGAGCAAGAGAAATAGAGGGAGCAGAGAGAATAGAAGGAGTAAGAGAAATAGAAAAAGTAGAAGAAGCAGGATTATCACGGCAGCATTAAAGAGACTATTAATTAGCCGCAGTAGACCGTCACTAGCGTTAACGAGAGCTGCTTGTAATAGAGTATTCTACACAGGTAGTATACGGAGCGCCTAGACGGTTAGTATGGAAATTAGAGATAGGGCAATAGCAAAGACAGGAAGAGCAGAAGCTAGTGTTGTAGGGCTGACTCATGATAGGGGTAAAATCTGCTGGCTCCTGCAGCTTACGACAACGCTGCTTGCGGGCGCCACAAGATGGAAGGGCTTCTCGTTAAGAAGTGCGGCAGGGTTGGCAGGTAGAAAGACAGGTCCCGTTACGGTTACAGGGAAAGATAGAAGCAGGTAGCTGCTGGGTGCAGACATTACAGGTAAAGGGCATTTGTTAAAACGAAAGGTGTACTAGATCGGGAAGAATGTAAACATAGCACGGACTGTACGGAACAAAATAGGGCCGGGCGGAGTTTGAAAAACCTTCTAAAAACCTTAGGGGCACGGACAGGAACACTAGAAAAATCAATAGGTAACACCAGCAGTGCACGAGGCAAAAAAGCGTAATAAAGGATAAAAATAGTGAGAGGATGTAGCGGACGCGATGCGGGACCTTTTAGTACGAATACAGTAAAGTCAACTCCCGCTACGCGGAAGTTGACTTTACTGTATTCATTATATAGATTGACTTTAGTCTATTTATTATATAGATAGATAGATAAGAACAAACTACCGCGGGGTACTCTTCTTAAGATGATACCGCATTGAGATCAGAAGAACTTCCGCATATGACAGCAATGAGATGTGCGCTCCCTTCCGGCTACGGAATGCACAGGGTGTTGAGAAATCCGCTTAAAGTCTTACGGCGCAGGCGGCTCGAACGACGCAAATTAACCCACCTCGACCTGTGCATATTCTGCGATTTCATCGCTACGAGAAGCAGTAGCGGGACCCGCTAGCACGTCTTCCACCTCCTTCGGAGGGAATTCGAGATGAAGGTGAACCAGCCCTAACGCGTTTGCCTCATGATGCGCTGCCTAACTCCGTCCCAGTTGACAGGCAGTGCGGAGGCCTTCGACAGATCACCAATATTGCACGCAACATAAACGGCCATAAAGGCAACGGTTGGCGTTAAAAGTTTAACGTCGACCTCATCAATGTAACCGAGTGTTCAACTATATAAGCCTTCTCAGCTATTCCGGCATTAGGGTTGACCTTTTTGCTCGGTGATAATCAAGACCCTCCGTAGTGGTCTCAGGAATCGGACATAGTACTGGAAGACACAACAAATAGCTTGTCAGGACGCCCGAGCATGATAACCTTTTTTCTGTATTACGCATTCGAGGCCAACTCCTCGAGACGCCCCGATTCAAGCCTCGAGTCTTATAGTTACAGTTGACGAGGAAGCAAATGATATTGACTTGACCCTTGCGTGCCTTGGAGAATGACCATGAGCTCCAGCTACATCCAGGTGAGAAAACCTTTCCAGAGTTGCAAGCTCATCGTTGGCGATGAGCACAAGGGAGGCCCAATAGTCTGAACAACTATGGTTGCGGCTTCAACTGATACGTCGCAAAAGAAAACCGAAAATTCTGCCCTGTGTAGCATCATCCAACTCGCTTTGAGGGTTTCAGCAAGTGCCAGACTGAGGCGCTCGAGGTGCGAAAATAACCACTTAGTGTCTGTGCCACCTTTGTCCCAATCAACTCAATTGCTTTGATATCTTGGGACAGTCCTTTCGCGAGCATGGTTTAATGTGAATATAGGCGCAGAGACGAGACACTCCTGAACAAAAACGATCGCATGAGTACGCTCGCGGGCGCATGCATGCAGCTTGCAAGTTCGAGGCAAGATGAGCCATTGATCGAACCTATGAAGCCTATACTACGCCGATTCGAGCCTCCCGAATTCTCTCTGAAATCCGAGTGGATTTGGCACCTACTCCGAACGACAAAGTCTGCAGCCAAAGCCAACTCCTCTCGTGGAATATCCAATCCAAAACAGATAATAATAACACTGGACGCATAACCATATTGCGAGTCGGAACGGAAATAAGGTCGCATTGGGGATGCACGATGTGGATTCCCAATTATCATCAATTTATTCGGGATGTCGATATGCGATTCTTCCGTGGCCTCGATGTTGGCCGGTTGCAAACTTGTTGCGCTGAACGCCAATTGTTTTCGAATTCATCTCAAATTCCGACGTCGTGAAAGTAGAGGGCGACATTGGAAATTCTCCGATATACCCTGACGAGCTCTCGCCGAAGGGCGGACAAGACAAGAGGGAATATTGTCACCAAACAAAGCTGGAAAGTTGGGCCTCTTTTACTGTTACAGACGTCAGATATCATTCAACAATGAGTGTCTGAGGGATGGGTGATGTTAGCACGACATAACCCAATGTTTTGGAGCAGTCGGCAAGGCTTCTCGGAAGAGCTATCCTCAACAAATCACCAGAAAACTCTAATCCCATAGCGCTCTTCACACCAACGCAGATTTGCCAAGGTAAGGTTTCTTGCCTGAGACTGGTCACGGATAGCGTAAAAGGCCGAGGCTCTAAGCCTGCGCACCCTCTCAGACCGCCGGCTCGTCATGTCCAGATCCTATATGGAGAGATTCGCCCTACTCTAGCATTAAGTCTACAGGGAAGATTACTTACCGCTATACACTCCTCTCATACTCTCCACGGAGAGGGCATGAATACCAGCGGCGTCACCCTGATATTCTGGCAGTCCGCCACCGGAGTCGACATTCCCTATGTTCTGGCTTGCTCCAGCTGCGTCCTCCAGAACTAAAGGAGATTCTGTCATTATCAATAAATTAGCTGCCAGGCCTTTCAATACGTTGACGCTTCGAAAACCTTCCCCACCAGAATCACTACGCCAATTTCAACTTCCTGCCAACTTCGTTTGTTTTCCTTAGATCCGCACATCGTATCCATCGGAGGATTCCATAACTGTGTTGGTGTCTCAAAATAGTTGCCAGGCCGCCAGTCAGACTTGAGTGTGCGATGAAGCGTGTAACCGAGCAATCCTCGATTACTTTCATTCCACGATTGTTTTCATTCCGTTGTCGTTAGGAGATTGCGAATCCTGCCTTGTTAACGTTAGCAGGTTACGAATACTCATTCCAGCTCATCTCGCTCGTTATTTAAGTAGGATAGTCATCCTTAGCTTTTCAATTCATCTAGTTCTCTCCAACTTCTTCTGCACGTCCGAAGGTTGCTGGGTGACAAAGCGCAGGGTTTGTGAGATAGTAGTCGCGTAGAAGGAAGATTGAATTCGTGTTGATTTCAGACGAGAAGCTAAAACCGGGCTGTTGAATGTCCTTTCTGCTTTTCCTTAATTGTCCCGTAGAATAATGTTAACTTATTTTATTTCCTTTATTTACTTTAGGACTTAAATTTAGTTAAAGGTACGACTTTATAACATTCTTTTTTAAATAAAGTATTACTTATAAGCTTATTTTTTTTATACTATATATATTATACTTTTAACACCTTTTAAATACTTATAATATTTTGCTAATTTTATAAATTAAATAGATACTTATTTACAACTTTATAGTACTTAAATAAAGTAACTATTTTAAACTTAATTACTTTAAACTACTATAATTAAGCTTTTTTAATAATTTTATTTTACTACTATTTAAGTATATATATATGTAAAGCTTCTTTTTTTGTATATATTATTAAATACTAATTTAGTTTTCTTTTACTATTTACTATAGATTTTTATATACTTAAATACTTTACAAAAATAAGTAAATAGTTATTATTTATTTTATTATTTTTCTTTAATTAAGTTGTTTTAATATTTTTATTTTTATTTTTATTTTTATTTTTATTTAATATTTTAATAAGTTATTTAACTTTTTATTATTTATAGTATTAACTATAATAAAGTAAATAGTAAAATATTTTACTATATTATAAAAAAATAGAAATTAAAATATAAAATTAAATTAAGCATAGCTATAAATTAAAAACTTAAGTATATAAATAAACTAATAAAAAACTAAAACTTTTAACTACTTTATTTTATAACTATTTATATTATTTTTAATTAAGAAAATAATATGTATAATTTAAAAGTTTTATATCACTTAAAATTATATTAAAAACATATTATTATTTAGTAATTAATAATTTTTATAACTAGTTATATTAAATCTTAAAATAAACAATTTTTAAATATTTTAATATTAATAGTATTATACTTAGCTTTATTTTTTAATTTATAGTTTTTATTACTTAATGTATAAACTTGCTTAATAAATACTACTAAGGAATTATTTATATAACATTTAAAGTTTTAAAGTTATTTTTAAATTATTAAAATATAATTAATTAAAATTACTAAAAATATAATTTTTTTAATTATATCATAATAGCTAAAAAATTAAGTTATAATTACTTAATACTTTTTAAAATACTATTAATATATATAAAGTACTAAAACTAAATAATATAAAAAATTAATACTATAGTAGAAACTCTTTTGCATGATATAAATTTTTTAGGTAATTTCTATTATATTATTAAATTATTATATAAAGAGAAGCTGATTAAGAACTATCTAAAGATCTTTTAGCGCTAGTTATTTACCTATTTAAAGTACTCTACTTATAAGTCCTACTTACTAAAAGTCCAATTACCACTCTAAACAGTAAAGTAATAGAGTATTTTTAATAGAGACATTCTTTTAGTGCTTTATAGAATATTATATAATTATAAAAATCTTAAGAGTCTCTTTTAGAGATAGTATAGGCTCTAGATTATTATTTTTAGGAGCAGCTAATTTCGTCTATATTATACATATAAAGTGTAAGGAAAAGTAGGTAGGTTTACTATATAAAAACTATTTTAATATAAGTAGCCATAAGAACAGAGGCAAGCTTACTATACTAAGTATATTATTTTATACTAAATTACTTCTTAAACCTGCCCAGCCAGCCGGGCAAGAACTTAAGTATTAGTTTACTAATATATTTAGAGAAGATAACCTATAAATCTCTTATCTTTACTTATAGAACTTTACTAGAGATAAGCTATCTACGGGCCTTAAGCTACTACTACTATAAAAAAGTATTTTTTTAAGTAGTTTTTACTTATTAGAGTACTAGCAGAAGCTTATAGAGCTAGTAGTAAACATATTATTAAAATATTTATAGCAATTCTTAAGTGAGTTAAAGATAGTAGTCTGCTTAAGTTTACAGCTATATTATTACTTAAACTAAGTAATAATATTCTTCTGCTTTAGCTGCGGCTTCTGGGAGAAATAATAAGCATATAAAATCTATTTTTTTATATTAGATATAGCCTTTAGCGGTATAAGTATTAACTTAATTATATAATAATTAAGATAAGGTAGCTAATTTATTATAAATTAGCATAAGTAAAAATTTTATAGGTATAATAATTCTACTATAGTACTAGTATTAGCTAATTAGAAATATCGCCTAAAAAAATATCGCGTAAAGGAGTTTCTACTATATTTAATTAATAAATAGTTAAAAACTTTTATTACTTATATAAATAAATTTACTACTAAAAGTTTTTTATTTTTAAATTAGATATTATATAACTTTATAAAAGAAATTTACTATATTAAAAAAAAACTTTAAAAACTACTAGTTAAAGTATTAAAAAAAAGGTTTATTAAAAAATTATATATATTTATACTATTAAAATTAATAAAAATTATAAAGCTATTAATTTAATATTTAAATATATTTTATATTTTAAACTTATATAAAAATAATAATAATATAAAGTAAAAGCTAAAAATACATATATTATAAGTAAAAAAAAAACCTTTTGCTTAATATAGTTTAAAAAAGTAAGTAATATTTTTTAATATAAATAAAAAAAATAGTTTTATATAATAATTTTAAAATAGTAATTATAAGTAAATAACTTTAATTAACTATATTTATACTAATAAAACTAGTATATTACTAAGCCTTACTTATTAAATTATTAGTAAAAATATATAAAATATTTAGTTATAATATTTTAACTTTAATTTGTTATTAAGTAAATAAGTAAATAATAAAATTAGCCATACTTAGTTTATTAATATATTTAATTAAAAAAGTAAAATAAAAGTAAAATAGCATTAAGTTACTTATTATTAATTGTTGTAAATTTTACGTAATTATAAAATTTACTTAGTACTATAATACTCTTAAAATTCTTTTAGCTATTTTTCTATTTTACTTAATATATAGTTTATAACTTCTTAATGTTTTATTATATAATTCTTTAGCTACAGCCTATACTAACGAAAATTAAGAAGTATTTACATAACTGTTAAATTTTGTAAACTCTTAAAAAGAGACTACTTTCGCATATTTTAGGTTGTATAGAATAAGGCTATTATAAAGAAAAATATACTTTTAATATAGAAAAACATTAGCTAAATCCGTTAGAAGCTTAAGAACTTTTTAAAGTAATTTTCTACTACTAAAGATAATAGGCCTTTGTTAAGTAAGTCTTTAATCTTTATACTATACACTAGAAACTAAAAACACATTAAAAAGCTTCTAAAAAAGACTATTTATAATATATATAATAAGAACTTTTAAAAGCTCTACTAAATAATTAACTACTTAATAATAAAAAATATACTTTTTAAATTGCAAGTCAAAAGTCTAAAAAAACACTTTATTTATTAAGTAGAAGTGTTATTAGTGTTTTAAGCTGCTAGATCTCAAAATTCACGCGCCTAAGAATAGGATGGCTATATTTTATAGCCTAAATAAAGTCTAGTAAGCACGTAATTATGCATGGGAGAAAGAAGAAGCTATGTATATCACTAAAAAAAAGAAATAATAGGAAAAGTAGTATAAGAAGGAGGAGAAAGCTAAGAAGAAATAACTTCTTAAAGAACATAAAGCTACTTAAGCTATTAAATGAGAAAAAAAAAGCTACTAAGAAAGAGCAGAAATATATTAAAAAAAAAGAAGTAAAACTTATTTATGAGGCTAATAAAATTTTCAAAAATGTCTTTAAATAAGTAAAGAAGAATAAAAAGAAGATTATTAACACCATTATAATTAAATCAGATAAAGAAATTAAGAGTGTATTAATTAATTAAGTGGTAGAGATAACTTTTATATATAATTAACACAAACAGAAAATAGCTCTTCTATAATAATTTTATAAGTAATTTAACTAGCTATAGAGCTTCTCCGTTATTAATAGTTTATTTCTTTAAAAAAAATTTAGGAATTTTTTATTAATTGCATGTGGCTTAAAAGCTTCTTGTTTAAATATCTAAGATATACTAAAAACATGCGTTAGGTAAGCCCATGTGTTAAATAGAAAAAGACTATAAATAAGCTATTATATATAAAAGTTAGTAGAATTTCTTAGTAATATCTTAAAATTCACGCTATATAACATTACGTAATTACATAAATTAATATATTAATAATACTTTTAAATAGCTTTATAATTCTATAGATTACTTTTTTTCCTATATATTTTCTAGATTTTTAGAATATTTTAGCTATCTTATAGCGTGGTTGAGATAAAAGGGGTGTTCTAAATTATAGCTTAAAACACTAGTAATACCTTAAAACCTTAATAGTATTTATAAAAATTAATATCTTAACTACGCCTTTATAAAGTCTAAAAAGTCTATTAGTAGGCCTTATTTATATGTAGATTTTAAATCTTTTAGAATTTTTTTAGCTATCTTAAAGTATTACTAAGATATGGATAGTTAAGAGTACTATTATACAACACGAATTATAAGATATTACTAAGAAATTTTAGTGTATACAGAATTTGAGAAAATTTTAGTATATATTAATTATTCAAATCTCACCCCAAAACCCCGCTAAAATTAGAGATTTTGTGAATAAAGAGTATATTAATCCGTATATAGACAAAGGCTATTAACTAGTAAGTAAAACTATAGAGATAAGTATACAAGCCTATACTAACACTTTTTTAGTATTATAGGGTTATATTAGTTACTGTAAATCTAAGTAAAGTTTTTATAAATATATGTTATTCTAACCTACTATAAGTACCTCTTTTAAACACACTAATTATACCTATTTTATTAAAATATAGTTAATAGTATACTTATAAGCGCTTTTAAGTGTATTATTTATTTATACTTAATATTTTATTTAAGGAGATAGAGTAGCGCGCAGGCGTTAGTTACTTAATAATATACAATATTTATAAAAACCTAATAACGTATAGGTTAATATATAAGCTAAAGTTTTAAGTACTTAAATAGTATTTAAAATTCACACGGGCTAACAGAGACGTGCTTTTTAATAAGTTAATAGAGTATAAATAACTATACTAAAATAAGATAATAGCCTAGTTAATAGTAGAGTAAGGTGTTATAGTTAGTTAATTAATAATCTCTTAAGCACTATAAATAAAAAGGTAGAATAGAAAGATACTATACTTACTTTTTATAAATTATAGTAAGAAGCTTTGTGATGACTATTATAAAGTAGTTACCTAATATATTACTAATAAACTAGTATTTATTAATAAGTTAATTTTTAATAAAAAAACTAGCTAGAGGCACCGCGCCTATAGACTTATTAAGTATAAAAACTAATAAATTAATAAAGCTTAGTATAGTAAGTTCTAGTTAATTCTACCTACCTATATACTTTATTATAAATATCTTGATTATATAACTGTAAAAGAGGGCTACTTTAGTATAAATAAATTAGTAAAGTAGCTAAAGACTTAGCTCTTACTAGTAATTAATTATTAGCTTAAAAGAGTTATATATATTATTCTAGATAACTACTTAGTCCATTATAATAAAATAGTTAATAAGATAATTAAACGGATAGGCTATATAGTCTTATACTTACTACTATATTCACCTAATTATAATCTAATTAAGCTTATTTTTTTAGTATTAAAGGCTTAAATTTATTACTACTATTATTATTATTAGTATTAATATAAGAGCTTTAGGGCATTCTTAAAATAGGCTATAAAAAAAAGCTATTATAATAAATTTACTACTAAGCACTTTCAACACGCAGGTAGGGGAGAATTATATATAGATAAAATAATACTTAATAAGATAAGAGAGATATTATATGCGTATAAAAAAGATAAAATAAACTCTTTAAAGTAGTAGCTTTATAATTTACTATACTTTACTTAATAAAGTACTTTAAGTAAAGTCTTTTTTATTTACTTATATCTCTAGTAAAGCTCTAGTAGTAGTACCTGCCTTCTACTATTAAAAAACGCTCTTAAAGACTTTTAAATAACGCCTAAAACTTCGTATAATTTTATTAGGTATATTATAAGCTTTACTAGTTATTAATTTATATAATTTAGATAACGTGCTCTCTATTGCCTGTAGATTATTAAAACTCTAGTAATATAATATTATAATATCTCTAGCGTGCATATAGTTAGCCCTGTAAGTATTTATTTTCTAGTAGTTAATTAACTATATAAAAAAGCACTTTACTAGATTAAAGTTATTCTTAGTTATATTAATAAAGTTTAATCTTTATTAAGTAGATAGATAATAAATAAAAGCAGGCTAAGAAATAGGTATTAACTATAGTAAAGAAATTAATATCTTTTATTAATACTAACGCTTAAACTCTTATTACTTATACTTAATTTTCTTTATTTTCTTTACTATTTTTACCTCTCTATAAGCCTTTACTATCTTTTATTTAGTCTCTATTTTATCTTATATTATCTCTATTCTTTTTTTTATTATTTTGGCTTAGTATATTATCTGTATCTCTTAAAGAGCCTATCTTTAAGCCTTTAGCTAAGCTTTTATTTACTAAGCTAGTATTAATTAATTTAATATAAAATTCCCTTACTTAATAAATTCTTTACTATATATACGACTTTTCCTAATATTAGTTGGTATTTTTTTAAAGATCTTTAAATTATCACGCTTAAGAGCTAATGCTTAGCTATTAATATCTAATATATTAAGCTTAAAGTATAGCTCTAGCTATTTAGTATTCTAATAGTAGAAGTTATAGTAGTTATTACAACTATTCTTAAGACATCTCTACTAATTATAAAGCTTTTATATGAAGTTACTATATGCCTAATAGCTCTTAAGCTTTATAAAAGCATTAATCTGCTTTAGCTATTTTATTTAATTATTTTATTTACTATTTAGAGTATTATTAACTACTAGAGAGTTTTACTATACTTTCTTTCTATTCTACCTAGGTTTAGTAAACTTAGTAAAAGCTGTGTATTTAACTCTAATCTTAAAAGTAATACGTACAGGCTAATTTTAATAGGTAAGAGCCTATAAATCTATAATATTAAGAATCCAGCCTAAAGTAAGGTTACTAAAGTTGTTAAAAGATTAACTATTATTAACTCCTTTGCTAGCAGTCGACCTGATAATAATAGTATAAGAGTTAAACTTAATATTCTTATCTCTAGTCTTTTCTTTAATCTTCGCGTTGACTAGCTCTTCTACTTAGTTAAGGCCTCTCTCATTCAAGATAATTGCTTTAGGTCGCCAGATTTACTATTATTAAAAACACTGGCTTTATTAACCCAAATCTTTATCACGACGTTAGTAATGTACTCTAACTCTACCTCATGATTTGTCCGAAAGTCAATCTCTTCCTTCTCTATAAACTCCTGGGCAGTAAAGGTGTCAGGCGTCTCTCTACCGTGACACCTCAGCTCTTACTATAAGTCTTTTTTTGCAATCTCTCAGCGCAGGCCTTTAGCTGACAGCGACGTCCCATCGTAACTGCGCGTACACAGAGGTCCTACAGTACTCATTTGTTGATGAGGCAGGCGTGGAGTTGACTCGTCGTACGCCTACTTATCCTCGTCATCTATCTCCTTATCACTACCGCCCTTCTCCTTGTCTCGTTGCAACTAACGACGCCTGCTTAAAAGCCTCTTGAGGTGCTCTAGCTCCGCACGCTTCTCCTCTAACTATATAGCTAGACTAACTACAGGACGCTTAGTGACTATAAAAGGATTGGAAGACTCTAGTCGTTAAGCAGGTCACTTCTTGGGACCTGGTGGTGGCCGGCCTAGAGTAGCTGCTTAAGCAGCTTGACCACCAGCTCCGCCTCCCCATAGCAATCGCCCCCCTCAAACAATAGGTGTACTACGCTCTTTAAAAGCAGTAAGTGTCTGGGTACTACCTTTGTGAACTCTAGCTGACCAACGCGTAGCCATTTCAGTATGATGATAAGCAAAACGGTGGAGAACGCAGAATCTCTACACCAAAAAAAGCGTTAGTATAGGCCTGTGATGGAAGACAGGCAAGAGGGCAAGTAACATAATGGATTGCATGAGCAAGAAGATGCTCAGAAGGGTGGCAAGGACTGAAATATATACACATCTCCCAAGCAGGCAGCAATACCAATGAGTCATCCAAGACCCTAGCAGAGTCATGCCAAGACGTCCGAGCAGTGGAAGCCTTGCAATGCGCCAATGTGCGCCAACAGCCTGTACACCTATCTCTACAGCCTCACTTACTAGCCGACGGCCTTCGCCCATGTACGGATCAATATGCTCTCTATTCACAAAATCTCTAATTTTGGCGGGGTTTTGGGGTGAGATTCGAACGATTGACATGCGCCAAGATTTTCTCGAATTCTGCATACGCTAATTCTACCAACTTTTTGCATACGATAGATCCCGCAAACCTCAACCTTATAGCACGGCACGGCTCCCTAAATTTCCCTTCAAAATCGGCTCCTCAATGGCTTGATAGTTCGTTCTGTCCAGATGGATGGAATCTTTCTGGAGGCGGTGGCGATATTACTGTGACCTCTCTCTCCTCTCGAGATATGCCACGCGAAAACAGCTGAAACACCTTTTATGTATTGACTCCATTTATTGTGTGACATTTTCCTTTTAAAACACAATGGATGTTCTGGTATCATCATTGCCGTAGTTGTTACGGGCTGCACGCCACTCAGGTATCACATCAGGAGTGATACAGCCACATCGTTTGAGTACTGTCCGCACTCATGTTTTGCTTATGCCTTGTACGAGTTCTTTTACACCGTAGTCACTCTCTATGGCTTATATAGAGCAGCTTTACCAATAAATTCATGAGCAGGTCGCTACTACATTGATTCCCTGCACTCGGTTACAGTAGTTAGTGTCTGCATCTTACGCTCATCTGCCCATCGTTGAGCCTCTTCGCGCAGATTGCCAGTCCACATGACTTGAGTGTTGCGATGCCATGTGTGCTCTCGGAACTGTTGACTCTCGCTCTTTTTCTTCGACCGTCAGGTACTGAAGGAATACTGCGGCAATCGGTGGCATAAGCCCCTGGACCACTTTACGAAGAGTCGACTGGCAAATATCTATCAAAAAGCACTTATCCTCCCAACTCCTTGAAGACACGAAGGAATCTCCCACACACATTAGAAAATCCGGCTAGAAACGAGGCATTTAAGAGAACCTCATGGTGCAGTGCGGCCACTCGTGCCAACATGACAACCGTGCCAATAAAGAAGCACGAGAAGACAAGATCGGGTGAGACAATGCGGGGTAAGATACAGCTCTTTCCTGCGAAAAGACAGCGAGCACAAAGATTTGCAGTATGTCAAAGGCGCTAAATTATTAGTGAGCACACGGTTTACTACGCTTCTGCAGGTAGTGAGAGAGCCCTCTGAGCCCATGAGCCTGGTTTCTAACCGGGCGGTTTCCACGGGAAGTTAACAATCACATGGCACAAATGTGTGCGCTGTGTACCCAAGAGTGGCGTGACGCCAAACTACGTGGCGTGTGTCGAGAGCTTACATGATGATCGGCTATTCGACTCTAAGTCTCTTGGACATGCACCAACTGCTCAGCGGGTGATGGCCGGAAGACAAATCAGTGGACTCAATCCCTCCAAGCTGTCGTAATAGAAAATTATACTTTCATGTGGCTTCGCGAAATTTCTGGGGAGAAATAACGCAGGTAGGCGCTGGTTAATGGCCCGACATACTTGAACATCTTTTACCGTACATCAGAATTAGGCTGCTCTTTTTCCTTGATGAGAGCTTAACAGCATTCATCTCTAAGAGTTTTTGATATTATTTAAGCTCTCGCTCTACGTCGCTATCCCGTACTCATGGATTTAGGATATCAACTCAGTGGTTTTGCAGATTCCCAACGTCTACGCAAGATTGATAAGTTGACGGAGTTGGGCATAGGCGAGTACATATCCCTTCCACAGGTATAGATTCTTTTCAGGCAGTATATAGGCCGTATTAACTATATCTAGCTTGTGGTTGTAGGAGACCAATCGAGTGGAAAATCCTCAGTCTTAGAAGGACTTACTAGCCTCCCTTTTCCTCGAGATAGCACTCTTTGCACGCGATTCGCTACTCAGATCATTTTCCGCAGGGCGAAAATAGAGAGTATCTCTGTCTCTATAATCCCTTCAGCTTCATGCGACCCGGCTATAGCCAACAGGTTAAAGTCTTTCAAACAAGACAGGCTTCAGACGCTTTCTGCAGATGAATTCGCCAGCATACCATCAAAGGTTAGCCTTTGGATAATAAGCACTATCTTTAGTATTGACACTATATCAGGCATGCGATGCGATGGACATACCCTCACCTGGCGAATCAAGAAAGAGTGGTCAATCAACGTTCTCCGAACATCTTTTTAGGGTAGAGCTGCTTGGGCCTAACCCAGCGTGGCCAACAGTCCGTAGGACTGTTCGTACGCTACGTTTCGTACGTTTTGTGTCCACAATACTATCGTAGCTCGTTAGGTTGCCGTAAGTAGCGTACATCTCTTGCAATCGTATACGGCGTATACGGACAGCTTGTCGATGCCCTTGGTGGTGAGGGGAGCCTATTTTCATCCGATTTTCGAGGCCATTGTCAAGGAGCTTGCGCAGAGGCGTTGACGCGTTGTTTTGATGGTCAATCGACGCAGTGTAACAGTGGCTTCGACGGTGTAACAAACAGAGCTTTTCGCGCACAATTGCACCTACTTTTCCTCCTCATCTTCATCAGCATGAGTCCGTCAGCAATGGAGAAGTTCGTACGTACATCTCAGTGTGTTTCCGCCTCTCAAGCTTCGAGCAGCAGCAAGGGAAAGGAGCCCTGGCAGCTGTATCACTCTGCTGCTTCCAAACAGCTCACTCGCGCCCAAGCAGCAACTCCAGGCGCGTCACCTTCATCACCGGCTGAGAGCCCACAAAGCTCGCCCTGCGCATCCTTCTCTTACGAGTATCCTGATGATGGCTTGTTCAACTCTGGCATCGCGTTCGAGATCGATTGGGAGCACATCTGGCGTAGCAGCACTAAGAGGCTAGCGTCTCATCGGCTTAGATACCAGGTGAAACACAAGAGTCAGCTTTAAGGTAGCCGCGAAGCCTCAGTGATCTGGAAGTACGACACAGAGCTACAGTATCTTGAGGCAAACAATAAGAGCTCGCGGATCTGGCTTTACAAGGCTTGTCACCTACAGAAGGTCAGAGAAGATGCCAAGGTGTACAACGGCACTCACCATATTACAGAGCACCTAAAGAACGTCCATCGGATTACTATTAACAGCAGCTTGATAGCAGATCCACTAAGACCTCTAGCAAACCCATAGGAAATTGCAAAGGACGTAGCTAGAGCCAATCAAGCTTTCTCAAAGCAGCCGTAGGCTAAGGGAGCTTTGCAAAGCACTTTAGTTAACTAGATAATTCTAAAGGATATAAGCTTCCGTGATGCCACCTTAACGGCTACTAAAGCGTTACTTACCTAGAATTAACTTAAGCTTCTCACCGCGCTGCCGTCTAGTAAAACAACACTCTCTAGTTACATCAAGGCAACTCTTAAGGACCGTAGGAAGAAAATTAAGGCGTTATTATAGAGCTCTTATAGTAAGATATTTATAAGCATTAATATCTAGTTATCTAGTAACTATCTATCATTTATAGCCGTCGTTGCGCACTTTGTGGGTAAGTTTAATTCCTTAACTATCCTAAATTTAGCACTTCCTCTAATTAGTTTAGAGATACCAATTTTGGGTATAACGTACTAACTTTAAATTTCTAATAGACTTTAAGCATTAACAGCGTGACCTGCTTATTACCTTCCGCCAGCTCTTTAGCAACTACTCTATAGCCAACTAAGCTTATATTATCACTACTATACTTCAAGAATACTCTATTGTCTACTGATTTCATGCCTTTATCAGAGACAACGCTTTAAATAATAGAAATAGACTTATTACTAGGTTAAACAAAGCTCTAGAGCTCGACCTATTAATACCAGCGCAAATTCACTATACAGGCCATATTATTAACCTTATTATCAAAAACTCTTTATATGGTAAAGGATTAGGCAAATTTAAGCAGGAGCTTATTCAAGCAGCTCCCCGTAAGCAATTTAAGCTCTATCAAAAGTATAGAGTTATCAGAAAGCTCTATAACTTCGTTAACTTAATTCTGGTATCCAACAAGCGCCGTGAGCTCTTCCTATCTATATAAAAAGAGCTTACTGATAAGAACCCTCTCTAGAGCTTTGGTACCTTTAATCTATAGTAAGACAGCAGCGTACGCTAGCACTCTGTTTATCTAATACTTCTCCACTACCAAGAGCTTAAGAAGCCTATTAATAGGTTTATCCGCAAGCTTCGTGGTGACTGCGCGTACGATGAAGAAGAAGGTAATAGTTATAATCCTCTATAAGATACTATTAACAAGGGTGAATAGGATGAGGTCTTTGAGCTCTGCTAATATCTGGAGATATTCTATAAGATGACCTTACGCCTAGAAGGCAACGCTTCGAAATCCGGGTATGGCTCTCTCTAACAGACAATTATTAGCTTGCAGCTGCTTAAGGAATAGCTGCGCGAGAAGGCCAAGGTGTATACTACTTACCCTAACAAGTGCTACCTCCGCAGCTGCGTGGCATATGATCAAACTATCCTTACAACATACTAAAGCAAGCTAATTCTCGAACCTGAGGTTAGTTCTTATACTGTAGCAACTATCCTTCATCTAAAGCTTCGTCTCTCGTGGTTCAAGGACCACTGGCGAAAGCACCCTACCTGGCACAAGAAGGCCGAGCTCTCCATGAGAGAGATCTTTCGTCAATACTTAGATGCCAAGGATGAGGCTCGCGAGCCTCGAGATGAGCTTCTTTCACAGCCGCTACGTCAAAAGCTTCCTACTGATACCCACGACAATCGCTGGGTGAAAACAATAGATGTCAATCTCTCTCTACTCACCGGCCACAAGGGCCACAAGCGTGCGAGGAAGGTCAACGAGCTCAAGCTGTACTACGCCGCCTTAGCCGAAGACCTTGCTGCTATCGATCCGCGGGAGAAGGATCCTCTAATCAACCATCCGCTACTTTGGTGGCGTCAGGTTGGCTGTAAGGAGTATCCTACGCTCTTCAAGATTGCCCTCAATTATCTCTCGATACCTTGCACCTCATGCGACTATGAGAGAGCCTTCAGCACTGCTAAGAGGACCATCACCAACGACAGGAACCAGCTAGGGGCATCAACGATCGAGGCACTACAGCTACAGAAGAATTGGCTGCGCAATGAGGTCGTCAACAGCCATCTCCGCGATCTCGAAGCTGTGATCAAAGGCCTTGAGAAACCAGCTCCAGTTCTTCTCGAGATTGACTAAAAATAGGTACAGTATACGGTCTCCTACGGTGTACGTATTACGCTGCGTAGCGTACGATTCTCGTCTTTGTACAATAGTATCGTAGCTCTAATACCGACCGTATTCATCTCTCGAATGCATCCGTAATTACGCTCTACGGACTGTTGGCCACGCTGGCCTAACCACAACCATCTGAGCGTTATTGACGTACCTGGAATATTCAGAACTCCAACAGAGGGACTCACAACAAATGAAGATATCGCTCTGGTCAAGGGAATGGTGTGGCGTTTCATTCAAACTAAGAGGACCATTATCCTCGCCGTCATCCCTACCAACGTTGACATTGCCACCCAGGAGATACTGAGCATGGCAAAAGAGGTCGATCCACAAGGACAACGCACGCTTGGCGTCCTTACCAAGCCAGACCTCGTTGACAAAGGAGTAGAAAAAGACGTTCTAGATCTGCTACAGGGGAAGAAGTACAAACTAAGACTGGGTTACTGTGTAGTTCGAAATCGAGGACAGCAGGAGAGAATAATATCCACATCTGAGTGGCACCAAAAAGAATCCCTTTTCTTCAGCAGCGGACCCTTCTCCACGATCATCAAAGACCGAGTTGGGATTCCAGCTCTTCACCAGCGACTTTGAGAGCTCCTACATAACATTACTTAACAGGAGTTCCTGCACGTTAAGCGTGAAATCTACCACCAGATCCGAGCGTGCGAGGACGAACTGCACAGGCTCGGTCCTAGTCGCGAAAGCGATGATCAGCAGCGTAGCTACCTTCTTGACGTGGCTGTGAGATTCCAAACGCTTGCCACTCACGCTCTAGATGCGCGCTACGGAAGAGATGAATTTTTAATGACGAGTCGATGCGGCTCGCTACCTGGATTGTGACGATGAATGACAACTTCTCAGATGCAGTGCCGTTGAATTTGATAGTGGCCTGCCCCAACCTTTGGATGTCAGCCCGTCTCGGAAAACCAAGCTGAAAAAAATGCAGCCCGCTCCGGTGTTTCCCAATATACCTTCTCCGGGGCTTCCCGATGTGCCATGGGAGAGCGGAGTAACTGAACCCGTCGATCTAAGCCAATATCCAGAGTTGAACGACATTCTCTACAACTCCCGACTGCAAGGTTCCCAAATCGCTGACAACATTCTAAGTTGGATTGAAAGCATATACAAGTCCTCAAGAGGATTCGAGCTGGGGACGTTCGATCCCGCCATCTCGCCCTTGCTCTTCAAGCAGCAGACTATTTATTGGGAGCATCTAGCTATGACTTACATCAATGATGTAATTTTGCACATTCATCGGTTCACCCATTAGCTCCTCGCTAGTCTCTGCACCGAAGAGCGCGTCAGAGCTACTCTATGGGCGGTTTTGATTGAAGAAATGCTGCCGATCTATAAGAAAACAATAGAACATGTGGTGTTGCTCCTTCGGACGGAACGTGATGGAAACCTCATAACGACAAATCGCTACTTTAGCAAGAATTTGGAGAAAGCTCGTGCGGCGAGACTGAAAGAAGCGGCGGATGAGGTGGTACAAGTCATGACACCGATCTCGGGATTCGCTCCCACCCCAACTAGCGTGATCAAAATGGACCACCTAGAGCGTGTTGCAGGAATAAGTAACCTGAAATATACTGTGCAGGATATTCATGATATCCTTAAGGCCTACTACACTGTGGCTCGGAAACGGTTTGTGGACAACGTCTGCATGCAAGCTACGGACTATCATCTTGTATCCGGGCCTGAAACGCCGCTCAAGGTGTTCTCTCCTACGTTTGTTGGCAATTTAACGTCCAATCAGCTCGAGGTGATCGCTGCTGAAAACAGCGCCTCCATTCAGCGGCGAAAAGAACTCTGCAGGCAAATCGAAGGCCTACGAGAGGGAAGAAAGGTTTTAGCAACTTGATTGGGGTATCTGGGGAATGGCGACGCGGGGAGCTTGAGAGCTTTGGGATTACAAATTTGTGTCTGCCATACCAATTTGGGTGCAACTGTCCACCAGTGCTGCTTGACTTCAAGCTTGGATACCTTTACGTACTCGACGATAGGGTCTGGAAACGGCGGTTTGGAGAACGCCACATGTGGCTTAACGCCACTACAGCAACCATCGCTCTCAACTCTCCATCCAACACCTCAGTTACACTCTCACCATTCCCACAAGGGTGTGGCAAATAGCGGATCGGCCATCCTCCCTGCTTGTGGTGGCGATATCCTGTGCCAAATCACTTTTATTACCATTACATATCACTTATAGCAAGCCTACGCAACTGAACCATTCCGTATTAGCCCCAGCTTCATATTCAACAAAATGAAGCCGAATTAACCCTTTATCATGTTCCGTGCTTAAAAGATTATCTGACCCTTTTTTATCAGGCAATCTAGGAGCTATCGGGAAATCTAGAGTAGAGGTTCCTGTAAGGACTATTTCTTTAATAGCGGCGATGGTGCCTTCGTTAGAACGGACGACTCGATTTCGAATTCCGCGCAGCCAGAATATTATATCACCGCCGATCTCTTCCGATAGAGTGTCATGTATGAATGAAGGCATACGGATAACAAACTCCTTCTTAGTACGTGTATGGTCGAATCTGACATGTCAGCCTAGGGTCATATATTCTTTCCTAATGTGAGCTTACCGAAGTTTGTCATTGAAATATGCCCGCAATGCTTCGTCCTCGGAGTTTTCTATAAATTGAAGCATTCATCCATACTCGGAATAGGTGAACTTTCTCCCAATCAAGAGCTGCTCGCCCTCGTATTGCCCGAGCCCGGCTTTGGGGTGCTAGACTATCGTGATTTCGAGGAAGGGTGAAGACACCTCTCTCAGTAGCTGTATCTTGAAGACCGTGTTCCTCGTGACCGCAACGAACTGGCTTGGTGGAAGGTGCTCCAGTGAGGCTTGTTTGGATGTACCGGGCTTAGGTAATGAGACTTTAGGTGGAGCTGACCTGGAGCCGAGGCGCAACCAATCTCATCAGTCGACGTAAGTATCTGTTGGCAGAACCGCGGTAGGCAACCTTGCTATCTTACGCTAAGGTTGGCAGAACCCAAGGTACAGATGCTAACAGCATCATTGATGCAATCATACTGTCTTTACCACCTATGTGATTATCATGTACTTAAGCAGTTATTACCTTCAAGCAATTAATGCATTATGTTCAAGACAATATTTATGAGTACTTCTAGCTGCCAAGACATGACCTCCATCAGTATCTCTAAACCTTATTCAGAATCAATGGCCGAACAAGAGCTGAATGGACTACTTCTATAGACGGACAGTCGCCTCCGCCCCTTGGAGATCCGAAGATATATCAAGTCAAACGCCCCGCCTTCTGATTCTCAGACCTTAACTTCTGCGGAAACGCGAAAGAGGTTAACCCGGCTATCGACATCCTCATCGTCACCTACTAGGAGATCCTCCAAGCGCCGTGCAAAGAAGGCTAGTTCCAGCAATCGTCCGCAGCTTGAGCAATCTGAGCCAGTGTTAGACTTGTTCGGTGTGTGCTGGCTGCAGGATTTGAAATGTGTTGGATCCTCAGTCGCTGCACTGGGGCGGGGGGATCCATCCGATTGGGATAGCAGTAGCTGGGCAATAAGAGCGTCCGAAAGACATGTCCCTGGAAGTGTACAGGAACATCTAGATGAGCAAAACAATAATTGTGAATTACAAATTACCGACCGCCGTTGGACAAAGAACAAACGAAATGTGTCCGAGCGGGATTCCCCAGAATCAATACAAGTCTCCATCGTAATCCCAAAGATCAGCCAAACTTTACTAAACCTTCGTTTCCTATTACTGAGCGGGAGTGTCCATCTTTACAGCCATTTAGACTATTAGTAATTGAGGAGGGGCCTCCAACAAGGGCGTATTTGGCGCATCTCCGGCATCCTGAATACGACCAGTTTAAGCTATTCCCAAAGGCGATAGACAAGGACCAACCGTCCGACACTTTACAAGAAGCTACTGTAGGATCTACTGCTCAGTCAAAGGACGTCCAACAAGGCTGGGGTCTGTCGAAGGTTCCACACAACACTACAGATCGGAGCTTGATTTACTCTAGGGCCCCTACAGAAGGAAGATACAAGAGCATTATAGGGATGCCTTCTCTTGAACTCCTAGCTAATTGGATAAGACGTAACGGTGGCCGAAAGCCTCCTGTCACCATCAACCTTACCAAAATTCATGGTATGCTAGGGATAAAGTATGATGGGTGGCATTTTCTTAAGAATCGGGCTGCCGAGGAACCCTACTATTCCATGGGCCGTGGGATAAACGTTACATTATCTACCGCGCTTGCATTTTTAGCCTCGTACGCGCCAGGTGAGTCTCTTGTGCCAAGTATATTACGGGAGCTTCTTTCGGAAATCTAGAATTTATATTTCCTTAATTGGGTGACTTGGTAACTTGATGACTCGAACGACGCGGAATCCAGCCACTTCAGCGAGATAAATCTCTCGTACCTTTCACGGTTCTTGGGTCCTTTTTGGATTTTCTTCGCAATTTGCTTCCATCCTTATTGAGACTATTAATTGAACACATTTTTGTTCTTCAACGCAGACCTAGTACAGAACGCACCTAGGAATGGCAGCTCTATGGCCTTCGTCGACGACTAGTCGGCGTGAGTTGTAGGCCCTTCAGCAGAGGAAGATACGCAGACCATCCAAGACGAGATTATACCAATGCTTGAAAAGTGGGATCGGACTAGTGGCGCCAAATTTGAAGCGGAGAAGACGTCTTTTATCTACCTTACCAGATACAGAGAAGCGGGAAGAGATGCTACCACGCCAATTCGATTTAAAGGTCAAGAGATTCCTCCAGCGGAAAAGGTCAATATCCTTGGAGTGACACTCGACAAAGAATTACGGTTCAAAGCACACCTGGCGGACAAGGCAGGCAAGGCCACTAAGGTGACGCTGGCTCTGCGCAGATTGAAGGGACTACAACCCAAGAGCGTCAAGCAGCTGGTTATGAGCTCAATCCTACCAGTAGCGGACTACGCGTCACCAATATGGTATCTGTTGCCGTGAGAGCGACCTCCTGGTCGGACATACTATTAGCCGGCTTGGCAATTCTTTGCTGTATATAGACTCTTCTTGCCCTCTAGATTCTCAGGTCCTTAATGCAATCTTGTTCAGTCTCTCAGCCGCACAACAAGCTCAATTTACGGTAACAGTATCCAATCGCAACGCAAGAGCTGACGCAGCTCCTCCAGCAGACGCAAAGGACTACGGCGCAAGCTGTTATCAGAGGGTTCCGAACCGTTGCTCTCTCGATAACAGAGGTGGAAGCGGGTCCGCTCCCTCTAGAGCAGAGGCTGCGTAACCAGGAAATCGCGTTTTGGGTGTCTATCCATAAGCTGGGCAAATCGCATCCTCACTGGGTAATTCAAAGACAGAGGACCTACCGACGACACCGATTACCGCTCCAAAGGACAGCAGTAATGTGCGAAGATGTACAGGTGGACAGAGTAATAAAGGTTAAACCATACGCATGTCCACTATGGGTGCATAGACCTAACGCCGTAATCTGTAAAGGTAAGGAACATGCGCTAGCTATTATTAAAGAGTATGAACCAGAACAGGTCGACATTTACACAAATACATTAATGCGTAATGGGAAAGCAGAAATTGGCATCTACGCTACGCCATCCAATGTGTTAACCTCAAAGACAGTGGCAAAGTGTTCCTAGGCGGATGCCCAGCTTCTAGCAATTAGCGAAGCTGCTAATTGGTCATGGAACCCTTTATGTGTACCTCACACAATGGAGACTACTACGCTGTTATCGAACCTTGTTACACCGAGCCCTCCACTATTGGAAGCACACTTCCTTGTACCTTCTTTTGCGGCCGTAAAAAGGAAACGTTAGGGAAATACGCCTCAAGAATAGGTGTTATCGCCATTTTTACCAGCATTTTCCCTGGAAAGCCAAGCTATCTTTACTCAAACTAAGTGTGTCATATGCTGCCACTTAAGATGGCTGTGTATCAATGCATGGCCACTTATGGAATCGTCCACAAGATGCCAGTAAGATCAAGTGGCAATTTATAGCTGGCCTACTGGAACCCCAGCCTCTTGAAGAGTCTCGTTTGTCGACAATGATTTGCTGGATGAGTATCGTGCGAACTGGACTCTTTAGTCAAAGTCGCATGAGCTCGATCCTTGCATTGTCTAGTGCTTGAAGCCGCTCACACACATCTGTACACTTAATATGATCATCGCCAAGGACAGCCTGATAGCCCGCGAGAGCCCACGAGCAGAGTTGCTATCAAGCAAGTCAAGCAAGTTGAGGCCACCAACTTGACTTGCTGGACAAAATCGAGCTCTCTGACTTGCTTGACTTGCTTGATGAGGGGATTTGGGTCGACTTGCTTGACAACTTGCTTGACAACTTGATAGATTACATAAGCCTAGTCCAGATCGCTGAATTGCTCCATAAGCTCGTCAATCTCCTCTATCGTGAGGTCTTGGCATGGTGTTGGTGTACGGCCTAGTGTAGGAAGTCGTCAGCTGCGTCAATAAGTAATAAATCCCTCACTCACCAGGTCTTGGAGCGCGTTTAAGGCCTATCCTCTTCCAAGACCGCAAGGATTGAAGTGCTGATAGGAGATCTGGCCGCATCCTAAGCCTCCTTTCACCCAAGAGATTTCTAAGCTCGCTAAAGGTCCTCTCACAATCTGCACTAGAGGCAGGGATTGCAAAAATATCGAGAGCAAAGCGCGCCAAGACAGGAAACTGGCTCTCCTGAAGCAGCCAATAGCGTACAGGATCGAGAGCGAGAGGATGGTCTTCAGGCAGAGCTGGCTCCTTCTTCCAGAGCTCGTACTCATCTCCAGCTGATTGTTCAATCTCTCTAGCAGCCGCCCTCATTGTAGCCGTGATAAAATCGGCCCTCTTTGAGGCAAAGCCAACACGCGGCTTCTTAGTAGGAGGAGAAGAGGATTTGGTAGCCGCAGACTCTTTAGCTGCATTTTCCTTATAACTCTTCCAAAGTTGTTGAAAGCCTCTATTGTTCTGCTCCAGCCAGCCTTGCCTAGGATGTGGCCTATCTTTGTCCTCGTCATAATCATCAGGGATCTTCCAGAGGGCGTTAAGGTGGCTTTTGTAGTGAGGATATAGCCGTGTGGCTGCGTAGTAAGCTGGAGCGTCATTAAACTTAGCGTAGTACTCATCAATCTTAGCCCAAGCTGCGTTATAATTAGTTTTAAGGTGATCCTCTAGTGCATCTGGATTCTTATAGTTAATCTCTGCTAGAGACCTCTTTAGCTCTTCAAGCCTGCTCAACAGCCATTCGAACGTAATTAGAACCTTCTAGATAGCTTCGTGTAGGCTAGATTTGTCTCTTCCCTTAAGCCAGTAAGTAGCCTCCTTAAAAGGCTTGAGTAGGGCAATGTACTTAGTGATAGTAGCCTAATCCTAAGGTGTAAGCCCTTTCTCTTAAATGTAGAGCCTTAGCTCTAGTCTCTTAGCTTAATCTCAACGCCTAAAGGCTGTATCCGCCCTGTATTCATCTATTTTGTATTACATGTAGTCGTTAAGAGGGGACTGAAGGGCGACAGTGTGTTTAAAGCAGTGTAGGTAGGATTTCTAGCAAGTCTTTACTAGCTTAACGATCTTCTTTAGTTTGAAGTTGGTAATATTAAGGCGCTTAGCTTCCTTGTACTGAAATCTCTCTAGTAGTTCTTGGGCCTGGGAGGTGCAAATTAACAATAAAACATTAAGCAAAATACCAATAGGGCCAAATCTCTGCTACTCAGCTATGTGTCTTTCTTCAGTCTAGTAGGTATTAGCAGGTATTAGTAGATAATTAGTTCTAGTCATGTTACTTACTGCTAAATTCGCCTGTGAGTTTTTAAACAAGTTCTTGTCTCTACCCCAAAGCACTACCTAGGCCCCTAAGTTAAGAACGTGGCATGTACAGTGTAGCCAACAGTAGGATGTACAGAAGTTAAACTCATTACTAAGAATCTGAATTATAGAGTTGTTGTTGCTGGCGTTATTAAGTACAAAATAGCCTAGACACTTCTTATTAATTTAAAACGTCTCTAGTATAGAGCTTACTATTAAAGTAATGTTTTTACTAGAGTGTTAACTATATAGCTAAGGAAGGCTAAAAAGGTAGTCCTAAATCTCTCTTTTTGTATTAATGTGGTGTACATATATTCCTGTAAAAGCTTACTTACTACTAATTATAGTCTAATTATTAAAGCTAATATATATAAGAGTTTTCGACTTCCTAAGGTGTTCAATAACAGAGGGGATATAAGCGTTATACTCAGTAATTATGTAATCACAAAGGCTTTAGTGGTTTTTCTAAAGGGCGCTTTCAGCTAGAGGACTAGCTACCTTTATCATAGCTTAAAAAGTAGAGGTTTCGATTACTCAGAGAGCCTGGTTGTCACTAATTACTTAGTTCTATACAGCATTAAGGAACTTTAAACAGGAGAAACTACCTGTAATCTTATTAGCTACCTCTTGAGAAATTTTAATTCCCCTATCTTATATGCTTACAAGGAGAGAGCTCTGGCCATAAGAGCGTTTAGTATTAATCCTGCTATTACTATTATAGCCGTAGCCAGCAGTATTTACTTTAAAATGGTTATGTACGGAGGTGGTGGCTCCACTAACTATATACTCACTACCTAGCCTTTTATGCTGATGGCAGTACCTGCACAACTAAAATAGCTTGTTCTACTTCTTGTGCCAAACACGGTAACCATAGTCATAAATCCAGCTTGGTTTACCCCGCCTATGCTCGTACGGAGGCTTCGAGAGATATGATACTCTTAACCAATCAAGGCCTTAATACTGGTCCTCCTCTACTTTATCCATAATCTCATCTGTATCAGGTAAATCGCTAGCAGCGTAATCAGCGAGGGCAGATTCAGGTTTCTAGGGTGGTTTTTGGCAGTTTTCCAGTCAGACTCGCTGTTGAAAGGCATTTTCAAGGTTGCGGTTCATTGTACAACGATAGATTTGATGAAAACTGATAGAGGTATAGCTGTAGAGTAGTAGATTGCTCGACGAGAAGAGGCTCTGGTTGATGCCAGGTTCTCTGGGTGAACCTCGGAAGGGCTAAATTAGCGCTTCGGAAGGGGTTCCTCCGAGCTCCGCGGCACCTACCCGGCAACTTAGTGCATCTCTCGGAGATCACCCCGAGATCCCCCCTCGAGCTATCAACACCAATCTCATCAAGTTCATATCAAGCAAGTCAAGCAAGTCGAGGCTTCCGACTTGACTTGCTTGATAAAATCTAGCTCTCCGACTTGACTTGACTTGCTTGATTTGTAATCAAGTAAGTCAAGCAAGTTGTCAAGTTGACTTGCTTGTTAGCAACTCTGCCCACGAGTACATAGCTCTCGCCTTGTCCGGCTCACACTGGCCAGCGAAAAGCAGGCCTGGGTTGTAGATTGTATTGAGCGCAGGTAGGTAAGTGATGACATTCTCAGGACCAAGTACCCTCTCGTATCCTCGCAGCGCCCGCTCGTACATCGTCTCCACCTGGGCGACCTTGCCCTGATCCATTCGATAGATCGACACTCAGGCTTAAAGAGGTAAATCTTGAGATCTTACCTTCAGTGCTCCATCAGCGATGGCGTCCGGGTCCGGGAAGCAGTGTGGCAGTGCGCTGAATGTTACAAGATCACAGCTGGCGTTCGTCGGCATATCCTAATTCAACTAAGAGTTCTCACAGTCTTGCGTGCGCCACGATGTGCAACATATTGCAGCAGTCGATAGAATGGGCCTGTTTCTACCTTGCGAAATGCTTCTACGTCAGGATAAGGAGACCTGCACGTCCGTCTTATCGAATGCGCCCCTTCGACTCTTCGTCCAAAGGACCCGCAGTTGCGAGAAATCCTACAGCCGGTTGTCCTGGTATCGATTGATTTACACGATTATGGCTTTTGCTCTTACCCTCGAATTTCTTGCCATGTCGTCGGGGAACGTTGGAGAGTCGAATTCAGTCGAAGTCTGAAGCGAAAGAACGGTACAGATCCAATTTAGCCTGAATCTATCGTATGCAAAAATCGGTGGAATTTCTTGGCAACACTTCGAGATTTGCGCTGCGCGACGTTGCGCTACTACATAAATCAACATGTCGACAACGCTTCTAGATAGCCCTATAATTCTATAGATTGCTCTTTTTAATACGTAGATTCTAGAACTTTTAGAACTTTTTAGCTATCTTGTAGGGTTGTTGATACTAAGTGGGTGTTCTCAATTACTGCTTAAGACGCTGGCGACAACAAGACCTTAAAAGCGCCTATAGAAATTAACGTCTTAACTATGTCTCTATAAGGTCTAAAAATTTGATAATAAGTCATATATGCAGATTTTAGATCTTTTGAAATTTTTCAGCTATCTTAAAGCGTTGCTGAGATGTGGGTGGTTAAAGGTGCCATCGCGCAGCGCGAATCACAAGGTGTCGCCAAGAAATTCCACCGATTTTTGCATACGATAGATGAATTGCAGCTCATCGGCCCGACTTTTCGCCGGTCTGTGATGAGCAGGTTGACTTGGACTTCGCCCTGTTAGCACAGCTCCCAACATCGACTGAGATAGAACGGCATACGCAACCTCTCTGTGCAGCCGTCTGGTATATGTCGAATCAATTTGAATATGTGAGTGCGACACGCTCAGATTTCGACGTCTTCTATTTGGTGTGAACAGTATTCACCTGTGACGCGGCAGACCAGTCAAGCTAGGTCTTTCAGCTCTCTCTTCAGCCACTGATCTACTGGCGAACGTACACTCCTCCAGTCAATCTGGAGTCTACTCGTAGAAATCTCGCCAATCTCATCAGTTTCATACTTCTCCTCATCATGGCGCCTGACTCTGTACAAGAATACCAAAAGCTTATAGTCAAAGCCAACGACTACCATAAGAAGGCATTATGGCAAGAGAAACTTCGTTTATTACAGGAGGCTCTAGCCATTTGCGAAGAGCCAGGCTTTCCGGAAGCCGAAGTACGCAGACAGGAGCTCTTCTATGATGTGGCAGGCATTTGGCGGCGACTGGGACAGTATGACCGGGCTAAAAAATGGCTTCAGCAGTCGCTTGAAGCATTCCCAGGTGCAAGTTCATCTTTCAGAGCTTCTATTCTTGGTAAGTAGTGAAAGGTTGAAGTCGTATGTGAGTAGTTCCAGGATGTTGGCTTAACCCATTGGCAGGCGAACTCGGCGTGATGGCAAGGCACAACAACCGATTTCTCGAGGCACAAGAGGCGTTTCGTGAGCAAGGTCGTTTGGCTCGCGATGCACCTCCAAGCGTTGAGGCAGACGCTGAGATTTGTCGTGCGATTGGCAACGAGGGCATGTCGACATACAACCTGTCGCAGCAAACGCAGCCAAACGATGCCACGTTGCTTGCCACGGCATTCACTCAGCTTCGAGAACGCATCACACGAGCTCGAGACCTTCAGCAACGTCTCCTTACAGAAGATCCTCAGTCAAAGTATGCTGCCATGGCCAAGTCATGGGAGATAATAGGCATGGACCGCCTTACACTCTGTCATATCGCTGCCGGCGAGACAGCAGACGCAGTTCACGTTGCCGAGGAGTCCCAACGACGGCAGACACGCGAAGACCCCACGGTCACGGGTTTTTCGAAGTTCTTCTATGGCAACGCCCTGTGGCACAACGGTCAGCGAGACGAAGCCTTGGAGCAGTGGAATGCTCCATCCGGTACATGCAGTTCTCCAATGGCGTTCTGTAAAGAACCAGGAAAAGAGTATAATTAATACCTCAGACTCATGGCGAGCGCCGGTGTAAACTTTGACTCATATGACGAGCAAGGTTTCAGTGCTTTAGACCACGCTGTCCTAAGTGACAGTCCCGACGCCAGAGAAGCGATCCCGATCATTGAGGAGGCGTTGCGTAAAGCTCTCCGCCGAGACATCGAAAGTGATTATCCAGGAATGCCGCAGGAAGACATTGGAAGAAAGGTTGATGAAGAGATTTTGATTCGAAAACGACAAGCGGAATTACGTCGACAGTACAGAACCATCCTTCAGGAGCACATCCGGCCTGAACTAAGGACGAAGTCCAGCGGGTCCTTCAGGAAACTGAGGACAACTTACGCAAGATTTCTGTCCGAAGACACCAAGGAACGGCGCATGTTTAGTAGCTTCCATTACGTGAAGTATACTGACTTCATGAGACATGGGAAGCTTCCAATTTCCACCTCAGGGCTGACAAAACAGTTCGCCGATGGTGTAGGAGAGACAGCGGCGACAGACGAAGATGACTTTATCATTTTCTTCTCATACCGTTGGGTTGGCGGCATTGTACCGGACGACGACAACGGCACTCAATGGTGCCGTATGATGAGTGCTGTTCAGGAGTTTCTGGAGGTCAATCCTCACGTTCAACCAGATCGGCTAGGCTTGTGGCTGGTGAGTGATATTCCAGATATGAATGATTTCTAGGGCTGACGTGGTGATTGATTAGGATTACGCTTGCATTGATCAAGAGAATGAGCAAGAGAAAGAGCGCGGTGTCGACGCACTGCCTCTTGCAGTGACTCAATGCAATGCCATGATTAGTCTCGTTGATGGAACCTATTACGAGCGAGCCTGGTGTGTAGTAGAGGTCATGCTAATGCGTGCACTCATGGAATCATACGGCCTCCACCAATGGTGGGAGCACTCGAACGGCTCCTTGAAGAAAGGCGAGGCGGATTGTGTTTTTGATGTCAGCAGTTTGAAGCTCACGAAGGAGAAGCTGGACAGACCAAAGATCGACTTCTTGATGAGGCAGAGCAAGCTGCTCGGAAGAGACAATGCTTAACATTCTGTAGAATCTCGCTGCAATCACAATGACCTGGTCTGTCTCCAAAGAAACGTTGTCTTGTCCCTGTCTTCCTCGCACGTCATGTTCTTCGTGAACATGTCAATTTCCATCCAATGGCGCTTCACGCAACGTCCGGTCTTCGCTATTGAGTCCCTGCTCGCATATTGATGATACTGGTACCACACCTGGTGCTAATGATATTGAGACAAGGTGAACATTGACGCTACTCTTGCATACCATGAGTAAGATATATACTACGCTACCTCCTTGATTCTGCGCTCACCGAAATGCTGCCGAAGACCGTCCAAGAATGAGTGCTTCGGTCTTGGTATCTCCGTTGTGCACCGCATAGTCCAATGCTTTGTAGCCTGACTCATCCACCATGTCCAAGTCAGCCCCTACTTCAATGAGCTTCTTGATGTAATCACGGTGCTGCTGCGAGGGCTCCTGAGCGAACGCCTGAGCAGGTGTGCACCCCTTGGCAGGATTGAAATACTGCAAGGCATCTTCTCGGCGCCCAGCCTGCAGCAGTCCCAAACCACGGAAGAATCTGTAATATCCCATCACAGTAGCATGTTCATCGTTCCCTTCAGGCTTGACTCCCTGCGCTTGCTCCCACTTTCGAGTTGCGCCCACCATTTGTGCAAGGGCTTCGGGCGTGATACCAGCGGGATCTCGGGGTTGGAAATACTCACTAACATCCTTCGGGCCGAGCACGGCGGCGGTATCATCGTAGCCGCGGTGTGCATCGAAGACAAAAAGCGTAGCATGAAGTCTGCTACCTGACACAATTGATCGGTGGTAGGCGCCACCCGGAACGATATAAGTCATATCACGCGAGTGTGGTTCGCGGCTGACCGGAGTAACTCTCACGAGTCTTCCCGTGTTTCTGATTGTTGAGCTTATTTGGTGAGTCTGGTTCCCGACCCACTCTGCTTGCCATCGGCGCCGGCATAGCAACATTCATAAGCTGCATGAGTGGTCAAAGAGGGATCGTTAGGGCTGTCGACTTCGAATGTGCAATCTGTGCCACATCCAAGTAATGTCCAACTCTGTCCAAATGGCTGGTGGGCATGAATGCACACTTCTTCAGACACGCCCCGCTGCCCATCAGGCAGCCATGTATGCAACCGCCATAGCTCCTCAATGCGGCCATCATTAAGTAGACTGCATAGCGGGACAGCCAAAAATCCCTGCGCACTGCGGGAAACAGTGAACTGAACCTTAGTGCCCTGCGCACTGATGATAGCCTCGTGGATCAGACTCCAGATTGTATCGAGGCTCGCCGTGTCAACATCCAGTCCGCGCCGTGCCTTCTCTCGCAGCAACGCAACAGCCAGAGTAACTTGGGCGAGCTGCCGGACACCTTCATTGCAGTTCTCGGAACTGGAATTAATGGCCGCACGCCATTCGCCAAAGGGGATAGCGAGATCAAGGGCGCTTTTGGTATCGATCGCCGTTATACCCAGAGGTGAATCGTTGCCTTCAACGACTCCGTAGCGTCGCAACCACTGGGCTAATGGTTGAACATATTCATCAGGTGCCTTGGTAGCAACTGCGACACCTTCGAGCACACGCAAAATCGATGCTGCCGCAATACTTGTCTCATCGTTGGCATCGTTGGCAACGCTGGCCGTCCATAACTTGCCGTCCGAAGAAGGCATGGTGCCGTTTGTCTCAAGGGTGTCCGTTTGTGTCATGTCTTTGAGATCCAATACAGACCCAAAAAGATTAGGAAGAATTTCCTCATAAACCATGTTGGGTTGGCTTAGAGGCCTCCATATCCTGCGAGTTTTGCCTCCGAAAGTGGAGGCCTCGAAGCCAGCGAATTCAGGATTTCGGAAAATATTAGACCCGCACACAACCCATGTTTCTTACCTAATCTTTAAGTAAGCAAGCTGTCCGACGTCAGCTATAAAAGCGTCCTCTCATCCCGGTTTTATTTCACTCTCAAATTTTCTTCGTCTTCCTCCCCTAATTTTTTCCTTGCTCATACCCTTGCACAGCTAAGCTGCGCCTCTCTACGCACCATCCCTCAGCGTCAATACAAAGGCAAGTGTATCCGCACAGCGCTCTCAGTCTTCACGTTTTGTCCTCATATCGACGGGAGCTTCAGCTATTCCTTATCTTCTTAAATAGATTTATTTCTATTCTATAGCTTCTCTTTATAACTCTATCGTTCATATTCATTTCACTAACCTCACACGCTCAGTACTTTCAGAATTCATCCCTGGCTTATTCCCCTCCTTCACGCCTCTACTCCAGAACTGATGACATAAGAGGCCACGTCAAACAGATCCCACCAGCAATACGTTCAGATTAATAGATGGCATTACAATTATAACAGTTTAGCTAAGTAAGGGCTCATTAGAGATTAATGCTCATGCAACTCTATATTACTATAATATACCAATGGTGTCCTAGCCCGTTTGCTGCATGAGCTGGCTGTAAAGCTGCACGCCACATCACACACTAAAACTCACCTAATTAACAAAATACCTTACTAATATTAATGCCGATTCTTCCTTACTGCATCTTAACGGATCACGGTGTTGCTGAGTACTCTACTTCGCATTTACATCCAGCTGCTACTCCTGATCCTGCTTAGGCTCCGGCTCCAGCTCTAACTGTTGGCCTATTCCTATCCCTGACTCTGGGCTCTGTCTCCTACTTGAACCATTCAAACCTTTGGCACGACAACATTCAACGACACCGGATAGATATACAGGGTTCGGACTAAGGATGGCGGTTCCGGTGCGACACAATTCAGCTGGCACAGCAAATTGTGCCGGCTTAGATGGGGATGTGCTGGGGCAGTGATGTGGATACAATGTAGACTACCCTCACCGCCCGCATCAATACCACACAACGATGCAACGACGGAGGTGTTCGGTCGTTGTACGTACGAGTTAGTAGGCTGAGAGGTCACATTACGAATCGTTGTGATATGTCCAATCAATAAAATGCCTTATATCTGCAGCTAACTACTTCTGCCTCCCTGCAACCTGACGGGATCTCCATTTCATAGGCCACCCTTTCAGTCTAAAGTCTGTACAGTTCATGCGGTACAACACTGCAGCTGCATTAGCCTTCATTAACTGCGCCGGTTCTAGCGAGCTCCGCCCTTAGATGTGAGGACTTCTTTACCCGAAAGAGATCTGCGGACTGAAGAGCGTCTTAATATCCGTCCCTTATGTCAAGGCAGCAGCACGATCCCCTTGTTTATGTCTAGATGAATAGCCAGACTTGCCCTGCTTTACTTCCTGTAGTTGGCTGTTCTATATTTTTGTTGGCGTTTCAGCGGTAAGGGAAAGCCTAGACGTCCTTAGTGACTGATGACGTGGATATGCACCATGAGCGGACTAATTTCGCTCCTAATATACCCCTTTCTTCCTCTTGCACGCCACCGTGGCATAGAGCATGACCGCTAATTATGAAGGTTTAGAGAGCATAAGCCGCGCTCGTGAACCTCCCAGCTAACGCGATTCCTGGCACCCTTTTAACACCAAATCTTCACGGTCCCTTCTATAACTCGGCGGACGTGGACAGCAGTGCTGTAGCGTCAAACAAAAAGGCGTCAGTAACACGGAATAGTCCCGGCCTTCTATGCATCGGGAGCACGATCGGTCTTCGTTAAACGGCAAACTGATGGAGTGTCCCGATCAGGACGTGCCAGCTTCTGCTGGCCGTTCTCACGATGTTTTTGCTGAGTACGAGAACACCTTCGGCACAGAGCGGACAAAACAGATGTCTTGGGAGCAGAAAAGGCGAAACTCGTCTTCTTCACATTGCATCAACTCGGTCCGCGATGGGTCCAACAGTCCAAGCGAACAATCAGTCTATAATGAGCATCAGGTGCAAGATCCTGACCGCACCATTTCGCCATCCCTAACAGAGGTCGCGAGTGATAGCCATTACGTGAGCTATCTCCTCAGCATAGGGCGTGATGATGTTAGCCTAATCGCCCAGAATAAAGGCTAGCAGCAGGAGTTAGCTAGAAGTAATCTAACTTCACTAAATCTGCCTTCACAGAAACGGCCTGGCACATCTATAGGGCTCGATACGCCGCTCCCTAAACAGCCTTATTGCTCTGTAAAGGTGACTAGAAAGAAGGCAAAGGAAGCAGAAAAGATATTAGTACTCTTAGGTTTACACAAAAAGACATTATACCACACATACCCGCATTACTATTGGGACAAAGACTAGAGAGTGGAGGACCTTAGTAATGTTTTCTTAGTAGAGAATAGGTTTGTATAGTATGTTATAAAATAAGTACTATTAGTAATAAGAGAGAGAGACCTCTGCAAAGCACTATAGAAGTAAGGTGTATAATTATTTAAAGAGAAGTACAGAGCTAAGGTGTGGGAGAAGCGGCTTAAAATGCAAAGGCGGCTAATTAACTTACTACAGAAAAAGAAGTAAGGCTCTATAGTCAGTACCTTTATAGGCATGGAAATAGGAGAATAGGCTAATAAATGAACAAAGCGTAACTAAAGAAACGTAAGCGCTATACAGATACTAATATCTTATCTCTACATTAACCATTTTTACTAAAGCTAGCTTCTAGCTAAAAGCTGTTATAGTTAATTTTATTATAGCATTTCAAATCTATCTACCGCTTAAAGACTTATAAGAGTGCGTTCTAAATAAGTAAAACTATTTTACTATTAGAGCAAAGCTAAAAAGTAAGCTTTTATAATAAAATAAATCTAAAAAGCTAAGAAAAAAAATCTATAAGAAAAAGCAGCAACTAAAACATGTCTTATGAGTCTAAATTAGAAAGAACTAAAATTAAAAGTAGGCAGAAAAAGACATTTAACTACAGCTATTAAGTATAAAATTTAGTAATAAAATAAAAATAAATTTTAAGCACTCTTTTAAAAGAATACTGTAGCATAATTAATTAATTAAAATAGTTTTATTATTACTAAGATTATTATTTAAAAAAGAAGCCTATTAACATAGCACCGTAATTAATGCTATTATTACTTACTATAATATTAAAAAAAACAGGACTTTATAAATCTAGTATATAAGAGACTTTATTATTTACAATTCACTAGTAGTAGTTAAGTATAAAGAGATGAAATTATAAAAGGCTATTAACTTACTAGATAATACTTTAAAAGCAGCTAAAGTATTAGTATATAAAAAAAAGAGGCTAATAATATGCTAGGTTTACTTAAATAATAAAGAGCTATTAATTAAAAACTATATATACTTATTTTACACCTTAAAAAATCTTAGCAAACATTTCAAGAAAAAGCACCTAGAAAAAGTTAAAAAAGGAGAATGTTTTAAATATAATTTCTACTAAATATCTCTAGATAATAAGGAGTATTAGTAATAATATAGTTATAATATATATAATATAGTCTTATAAAGCTTTATAACTGTTTAGAGTATAGATTTAACATTAAGAATTAATTATAGTAGGTAGTTTTATTTAGGAGATTTTTTTTATATTTTATAAAATAAACTTACTTATATATAAAAGCTAAGAAACTTTACTAGTAATTATAAAGGTTAAATGTATTTACATTTCTTTAAAGAAATTTTATATTTTAGGTAATTTACTTTAAATTTACACTACCTAGTCTTATAATATAAGATTATAGATTTAGGAGAGAATTACTTGTAGTAGAATTTTTAGAGTCTAGAAACTTTTAAAATAATAGTAATAAAGTACTTATATACCTAAGAAATTTTTTAGAAAAACAAGAAACACCACTAATAGCTTAGAATAAGTTTTTGAAAATGCGTAATATTTTATATTTCTTTTAGCTAACTTATAGTCTAATAAATAATTACTTTAATTAACGTGTTTATAATATATTAATTTAAAGTAATAGCACTAAAATAGCTACTTATAAATAATAGACCTAAATATATTAATAAGTATACTATATACTTTAGAAAAGTATATAACTAACTATAGGCTATAAATAAAAGTAGGAAACTAAACTAAGTACTATAGAATATAGTATAGCTATATATTATATTTACTTTTATACTAATTAGTAAGGTACTATAATAGTCTATAATAAGTAAAATTTTTTAGTAAATTAAAAACATTATTAAGTGTACATAAAATATTTAAAAAAAATATTATAGTTATTAAAAACTTTATAGAATTAAGTACTACTTTACTAAATGTAACTAATTTTAGTAGAAATAGAGCTATAACTATATTCTAAGTATAAATAATAGTATAGTCTAAAGGCTTATTTTTATTACTACTAGTCTTATAAAATATACATACTACTAAAACTTAACTTATAATATATAAAAACTATATAGTTATAGTTAAGCTTAAAAATTATAATATTACTTAGTACTACTAAATATACTTAAATATATAGACTAGATATTAAGTAGAAATCTTAATTTATAATAATATAACTATTAAATTAGTTAAGGTAGTTATTATATACTAACTTAAAAATAAAAACATACAAATATTTATAAATAGTATAATAAAAATTATATAATTTAAAAAAAATTAAAAATAAGTTAAAAGTTTTAAAAAATATATTAAACTTATTATTTAAATATATAAAGTTATAGTTTATAGTATTTTTACTAATTTTATTAATATTAAGAATTTTAAAGTAACTACTTAATAAATACTTATAGATAACTATATAGTAATTTCTAATATAAAGATTTTATATATAAAGTAACTAACTAAAAAATTTACTTTTAAATATATATTCTTTATAGTACTTAAATTTATAGACTTTAAAATAACTAATACTATTATTTATACTAAAATAGTATAAAATAGTTATATATATTAATATCAACTTTATAACTATACTTATAAAGTTAAATAGTATTTTTACTACTACTATTATAGTTACATTAATACTTAATATAATTATTATATAAAGTAACATAAGTTAAAGTACTATAAGTAAAAGAGTATAAAAGAGTTTATTTTTTAGTATATAGTATGTAAAAGTGTTTATACTATATAGAATAATACTTACTTAGTAAAAAAAAAGAAAATAAAAAAAGTAAAATAAGTTAAATAAACTTATTTTATTTACTAGTCTATTTTTTTTAAAAAATATACTTTATAACTAAAAACTTATAATATTTATAATATTAATAATACTTAAAAAATTTAAATACTAGTAACTACTAATTTAGCTTAAACTATAATCTAGAAACTAAAAAAAGTTATAAAGTTTATAGTACTTAGTACCTTTATAAATATAAAAACTTAAATACTTTTACCTACTAACTAATTAACTAATCTATTAATAATATAAGCAACTTAGTAAACACAAATACTTTTAATAGTTTAGATACTTTTTAAAGTAATATTAATACAAACATTAAATACTTTATTAGTTAAAAAAGATTAAATAATTTTAGAAATATAATAAAAGTTTATATAGTAACTAAATTTATTAATTAACTTATAAATTCTAGCTCTAAAAAAGTCTTTCTTTTTTACTTAAATATTAGAGGCTAGTTAACCCCAATTATCTATATATTAATTAGATAAAATAGAGAAAGTATTTATAATATAAAATATAAACATCTAGCTTAACAACATAATTAATAATAATAATAGTAACTAGATAAATAATATAATAGAAGTTGTGCTATTTCTACTTATTTTTATAATAACAAATACTTACATAGCTTTTAAAATAATATATAAAAAATATAAATATTTATTTTACTAAAAAATTTATAGTAACTAGCTATTATAAAATATTAAGCTTATAATTACTTAATATATGAAAATATGGGTGTACTATAATAAAAACTTTATAATAATAGTAAAATTATATAAATATATAAAAAGAGTATATACCTAAAGAAACCTAACTATATACTATAAGATATGTAGAAAATAGAGTTTTTTTTTTTTTTTTTAGATTTCTAGACACTACGTAAAAACTTTAACTTATTAATTAAGTTTTAAGTTTTTAACTTATTTTCTAGATACTTAAATAACTTAAACTTAATTTTTTTATAAATAGTACTAATGTAACACTACACTTATAATAAGATACTAAAAACTATATATTTTATAGTATAATATTTAAAAGTTAAAAAACGTTGTTTTTACAAACTTTTTTCAAGACTTTAAAGTTTTATAATATAATATTATTATAGTTTAAAAGTTTTAGTATAACTTATTTATTACTATATTTTATTATTTACTAAAAAATATTTTTAATTAACTTACCTTAATAATGCTACTACAAAAGTATGTTTATATATTAATAAGTAAATAAATTTTAGTACGTAAACTATATTATATATAACTAAAAATATTATTATTTTAGTAATTACAAATTTTAATTTATATAATAAACTTTATATTATTAATATATATAATAAAATAGTAACTACTACCCTTTTTAATTTAAAAGAAGTTATTAGTAAAATTAATTCTTATAATAAATTTCTTATATTTAAAGACTTCAACTTATACTACTTTTTTTAGTTAATAATATACTAATATATTAATAATAGAATACTAGCTACGTAACCTTTACTTACTATTATTAAAAACTTTAACCTTTAATTACTTATAATACTAAATACTTTAACATATAAATAAAAGTTAAAAAAATTAATAATTAACTTAACTTTTACTTTAATAACTGTGACATTTTATATAGTTTATTATAAAATTAATAGAGATTTAAATTATAATTTTAATTACCTTCTAATTATTATAACTATTAATTAAAGTTGGTAACTTACTACTTTATTAAAAAAATAATTATAAATAAAGATGAACTTACTGCTACTTTAGTAGATAATTAAAAATCAACTTTTTTTACATACCTAATACTATAAATTTTAAGAATAAGAAGAACATTAATAAATATATATACTTAATTATTAATGCTTTTAATATTAGTATTAATATATTAATACTATAATTAAACTTATTACTACACTCTATTTTAGGTTTTAATTAAAAGTATAAAATTTTTATATAAAAGTCTAATAACTATGTTAAAAGTAGTAATAAATAAGACTTAAAAACAACTGTATAGTATACTATAAAATATATAATAGAAAAAACTAATATATTTAAAAAAACCCTTCATAACACTTATTAATAAAAAGTAGAGGAGGTATTAGTCTTAAAATCTAGTTTTTAGAAAATAGTTAAATAAGCTAAAAATAGATATACTATAATATTTATTTATATACTAGTATTAAAAAAGTTAAATAAAAAACTTACTTAGTAAGCAAAAAAGAAGATAAAAACTTTATACTAGTTTTTTTTTCTATTACTAGATAGAGTTAACCTTTTAAATATTAATAGGTATAAATATTTTTTAGCCATTAAATATCTAGAAATTACATTACTAGAAATTAAGAAAGTAGTATATAAAGTTATTTTAAATAAGGCTTTTAGCCTTAATAATATTATTAATAATATTTTATACTAAATACTAGACTTTTTTTTTTAAGTTTTTATAAACTATTTAATACTTACTTTTAGTAAAAATATTACTTTACATACTTTAAAGAGAGTATTATAGTAGTTTTTTTAAAAAAAAAAGAAAAAATAACTATACACAACCTAAATTATATAAACTAATTACTTATTTTAATATATTAGAAAAGGTACTAAAAGCTATTATTGCTAGTTAACTAACTTATTTTACTAATACTTATTACTTTTTTTTAAACTAATATATAAGAGGTTGAAAGCTTGTATTAATAAACCATATTATATACTTCTTTCTTTAATATATATATAGAGTATAGGCTAATAAAAAAATGGTATTACTATTTTTACTTAATATATTAGAAGCCTTTAATAATATTTTATAATAGTAATTATTACATAACTTAAAAAAGCACTAAGTAAATTAAATACTTGTGTAATAAATAGATTCCTTTATAAGTAATTAGTTTACTATACTTAAACTTTAAGAGTATATAGTACTTTTAGTATCTATTTAAATTAAAATACTTTAAAAATTACTACTTTTACTAATTTTCTATTTATTCTATAATACTAACTTAATTAAAGTATATAAGATAGAAAATATAGAGGCCATTAAATATATTAATAACACCTTTATTTTAGTAGTAAACTTAATAATATTAAAGAATTATAAAACCTTTAAAACTATTTATTAAAAAGTTAAAAAATAGGTATTACAACATAAATTATAATTTACGCTAATAAAGTGTAGGCTTATATACTTTACTAGAAACCTTAAAGTAAATACTATATAGTTTCTTTACTTACTACATACTATAATTAAAGCCTTACTATTATGTTAATACTTAGAAATTTAAATAGACTTTAAACTCTAATAAAACTATTATTAAAAGAAGATAAAAGCTAAGGTTATAAAACAACGTTTTATTTTATTAGTCTTAGTATTATTAACGTAAAGTACTAAATTAATTAGCTTTTAATAAGTATATAAAGTAATAATTATACCTTAAATACTATATAGCTATTTAGTATAACATATTTTAGAAACTAAAAGTAAAAGTAAAGGAAGTATTATAGTAGCCATAATTAACTAAATTTAAAATAATATAGTATAAATTATTACTAGAGTATTTTAAATAACTACTAGAGCTATAATAAATATAGAAGTAAACCTATTTTTACTACTATAATAACTTAAATAAATAGTAATTAAAATTATAATATATATTAAAACTACTTTTCTTTATGAAGAGATAGGATTTTTTAAAAATAATAATATAACTTAAAGTCTTTTCAACTAATTTTTACGTATTTTAGAAAATAAGTATAAAGTATAACTTAATTAACTAAAGAAACGCTAATAATATATTATATTACTATAGTAAATTCTATTAGTTACCTACATTACTAAATTAGTAAAAATAATAATTAGTTAATATAATAATATAAAACTAGAAACACTCTATATTTATACTAATAGAAGTAATATTAATAGCTATATTAGTATAACTATAATAGTACTAAAGTTATAGTTAAAAGATATTTATATAAAATAGATAAAGTATATAAGTAAATTATATACATTTATTATGTATATAATAGAGCTTAAAGAATTAATACTAGTATTTTAGATAATACTATATATATATAATAATAAACACTTTTAGAAATATACTATTTTTATTAATAATTAGGCTACTATTTAAGCTATATAAGATTATAAGTATTTATTTAAATAGTATATTATTATTAAAGCTATTTAAACTTTTAATAAGTTTTAAAACTAAAAATAGAAAGTCTAAATCTATTAGATTTTAATATACGTTAAAGTACTAAGTAATAAAGCTATAAATAAAGTAGTAAAAAAGGTTACTAGCTATAATATAAATACGCTAGTAAATATTAAACTTCTACTAAAACTAAACTCTTTATAAATTCTAGTAATAATAATAAAAGCTACTATTTATTAAATAATAAGAAATAAGTGGAAGCTATTATGGAAAACTACTAAATATAATAGAAAACTCTCTAAACTTAAAGTATAGCTAAAAAAAAGTAATACTTAATAAATACTATAGTATATATAAAGTAATTAACTTTATTATTATATAAATATGTATTAGTAAGATTGGCCTATATGTATATTTATATATAATTAATAAAGTTAATACTAATTAATATTAATATAGTCATGAGTACTAGATAATATGTTATATTTTTTTTAAATATAGAAACTAGACTAAAAAATGATACTAGATATAAATAAGTAAGTGTTTATAAATAAATATTAAGTACATACTTTATAACTTATTAATAGTAGTATAAGTAGTTAAAATAATATTAAGGATAAAACTTTTAGAGTAGTTTAAAGTAGTTTCATCTATAGTACTTAAATATATATAAATAAGTAATTATAGTTAAATAAAAGTAGAGAAGAACTAAGAAAAGCCTAATAAATTAAAAAAAAAAAATTTTAAAACTATGTATATAAAGACTTTTATTATTTAGTTAACTAAAAGTATTATTTATAGGTGTTAAGTATAATTTTTTAATAAGTATATCTTTATAAGCAACTTATAAAAAAATAGCTTATACTCTAAAAGTAAAAAGTAGAAATACTTATATTTTTAGTTAAATACTATATAGCTATTAATAGGGTAGCTAGAATAGTCTATAAATAAAAAAAAATCTTAAAAGAATTATTCTTAAAAGGTTAATAGAACTTTTTTTAAATAGTACTTTAAGTTATTTTTAAAACTTTTATATTTTAAAAAAATTACTTTAAAAGGCCTATTTACTTAAAAGGTTATTTCTAGAACTTAATTTAATTAAAAAGTTATTATTAAAACTCTAATTCTTTTAAGATAACTATATTTTTAGTATAACTATATTTTTAGTACAACTATATTTTTAGTATAATTATATTTCTAAAATGGTTATATTTCTAAAATAGCTATATTTTTAGTATAATTATATTTCTAAAATAGTTATATTTCTAAAATGGCTATATTTTTAAAATAGTTATATTTTTAAAATAACTATATTCTTAAAACGACCATATTTCTAGAATAATTTTTTTTAATTTTTAGATTATTTTAGTCACCCTATTAATAGCTATATAGTATTTAATTATAATATAAGTGTTTCTACTTTTTTTTTAAAAAAAAAAAATAAGCTATTTCTTTATAAGTTGTTAATAAAGATATATTTATTAAAGAGTTGTGCTTAGTACTTATAAGTAGTACTTTTACTAGCTAATAAAATCCTCTATATATATAGTTTTAAAATTTTTTTTGTTTCTAACTTATTAGGCCTTTTTTAGCTCTTTTCTACTTTTATTTAACTATAATTACTTATTTATGTTTATTTAAGTATTATAAATAAAACTACTCTAAACTATTTTAAAAGTCTTATTTTTAATATTATTTTAGTTATTTATAGTACTATTAACTATTTATAAAGTATATATTTAATATTTATATATAGTTGTTTATCTACTTATATTTAGTGTTACTTATTTATTTAATTTTTATATTAAAAAAAATATAGCGTGCTATTTAGTACTTATAACTATATTAATATTAATTTAAGTTAACTTTGTTAATAGTATATAAATACGTGTGTAGACTAATTTTATTTATATATATTTATATAATAATAAAGCTAATTACTTTATGTGTATTATAATATTTATTAAGTATTACTTTTTTTAATTATACTTTAAGTTTAAAAGGTTTTTATTATGTTTAGCTATTTTCTATAATAGCTTCCACTTATCTTTTATTATTTTATAAATAGTAGCTTTTGTTATTATTACTAGACTTTATAAAGAGTCTAGTTTTAGTAATAATTTAGTATTTATTAGTATATTCTTATTATAGCTAGTAGTTTTTTTTATTATTTTATTTACGACTATATTACTTAATACTCTAATATATGTTAAAATTTAATAAATTTAAATCTCCTATTTTTAGTTATAAAGTTTATTAAGAAATTAAATTGTTTTAATAATAATATATTATTTAAATAAATACTTAGAATTTTATATAACTTAAATAGCTATATAGTTATTAGTAAAAATAGTATACTCTCTAAAAGTATTTACTATTATATATACGTTTAATATTATTTAAAATACTAGTATTAATTCTTTTAGCTCTACTATATATATAGTAAATATATATAATTTACTTATATATTTTATTTATTTTATATAGATATTTTTTAGTTATAGCTTTAGTATTATTATAGGTAAACTAATATAATTATTAATACTACTTTTATTAATGTAAATATAAAACGTTTCTAGTTTTATATTATTATGTTACTTAATTACTAACTTTTTTAATTTAGTAATATAAGTAACTAGTGGAATTTACTATAGTAATATAACATATTATTAATATTTCTTTAATTAATTAGGTTGTATTTTATACTTACTTTTTAAAATACTTAAAAATTAGTTAAAAAAACTTTAAGTTGTGTTATTATTTTTAAAAAAAAGCTATATTTTTATAAAAAAAAGTAGTTTTAATATATATTATAAATTTAATTATTATTTACTTAAGTTGTTATAATAGTAGAAGTAGATTTACTTTTATATTTATTATAATTTTAATAGTTATTTAAAATACTTTAGTAACAATTTACACTATATAACTTTAAATTTAATTAATTATAATTATTATAATACTATTTTTATTTCTACTTTTAATTTTTAAAATATATTATACTAAATAGTTATATAGTATTTAAAATATAATTATTACTTTATATACTTATTAAAGGCTAATTAATTTAGTATCTTATATTAATAATATTAGAACTAATAGAATAGAAAGTTGTTTTATAACTTTAGCTTTTATTTTCTTTTAATAATAGTTTTATTAAACTTACTACTAAAATAAAAGTATTATTAATATATTTAATAGCTTTTATGTTCTTTATTTTATATACTTTAATTAAATTAGTATTATAAACTAAATAAAAAATTAGTAAAAATAGTAATTCTTAAAGTATTTTAGTTTAAATAAGTATTAAAAATACTATATATTTTTAAAGCTTAAGTATAATAAATTAATTACTTATAAAAACGTTTATTTATTATATAAGTATTTAGTTTACTTAGTGTTTCCTTAAGTTATGTAGTAGTTACTATTATAAAACATTATTAAAAGCTTTTAATATATTAAGTAAAAGTAGTAATATTACTTTTTTATTAGTTTACACTTTATATATATATTAAAAAAAAGTATATAATATAGTTTATTAATATAAGCTTTTAGTCTTTTATATATTAGCTTAAAAAAATAATAAATGTTAATAAAGTAAGTTAGCTAGCTAGTAATAATAGCTTTTAGTACCTTTTTTAGTATATTAAAAAAAGTAATTAATTTATATAATTTAAGTTATATATAAAATTTTTTTTTAAAAAAACTATTATAATACTTTCTTTAAAGTATGTAAAGTAATATTTCTATTAAAAGTAAACATTAAATAGTTTATAAAAACTTAAAAAAAATATTTATTATTTAGTATAAAATACTATTAATAATATTATTAGGGCTAAAGGCCTTATTTAAAATAGCTTTATATACAATTTTTTTAATTTTTAGTAACATAATTTTTAAATATTTAATAATTAGAAAGTATTTATACTTATTAATATTTAAAAAATTAGCTTTATATAGTAGTAAAAAAAAATTAATATAAAATTTCAATTTTTTTTACTTACTAAGTAAGTTTTTTATTTAATTTTTTTAATATTACTATATAAGTAAATGTTATAATATGTTTATTTTTAACTTATTTAGTTATTTTTTAAAAACTAGATTTTCAAGCTAATACTTTTTCTACTTTTTATTAATAAGTATTAGAAAAAGTTTTTTTTAAATATATTAGTTTTTTTTATTACATGTCTTTTAGTATGTTATATAGTTATTTTTAAGTTTTATTTATTACTACTTTTAGTGTAACTATTAAATTTTTATATAAATTTTTTTATACTTTTAATTAAAACTTAAAATAAAGTATAGTAATAAATTTAATTATAGTATTAATATATTAATATTAGTATTAAAAATATTAATAATTAAGTGTATATATTTATTAAATTTTTTTTTTATGTTTTATAGTATTAAGTATATAAAAAAGTTAATTTTTAACTATTTATTAAAGTAGTAGTAAGTTTGTTTTTGTTTATAGCTATTTTTTTAATAAAATAGTAAGTTACTAACTTTAATTAATAGTTATAGTAATTAGAAAGTAATTAAAGTTATAATTTAAATTTTTATTAATTTTATAATAGACTATGTGAAATGTCACACCTATTAAAATAAAAATTAAGTTAATTATTAATTTTTTTAACTTTTATTTATATGTTAAAGTATTTAGTACTATAAATAATTAAAAGTTAAAGTTTTCAATAATAGTAAGTAGAAGCTACATAACTAGTATTTTATTATTAGTATATTAGTATATTATTAACGAAAAAAAGTAACGTATTTTACGGGCGAGCTGAATAAATAGGTGAGTTAAACACTTTACTAAGACCCTATTAAAGTACTATTATTCATAGTACCATTACTTAATAGTATTATTAGTTATAGTACTATTTTCATCACTACTAGATTCTATAGTACTATTTTTATTAATTTCATATGTTTAAGTGTTATGCTTAATCCTACTGTAGTTACTATAGTGCCTTTAAGTTAGTTTAGTTCTATTTACTCTTACCTTATTATAACCCTTCTTACTACTAGAACTTGTAGCAGTAGGGTTCTTAGTGGATTTATTCTAGCTAGTACTAAAGCTAAGTATTTTTTCTTTCTAGATACGCTTCCTTTTGCGCTGCTTCTGTTAAGATATAGTTTTATTAGCTACTTTAAGCTTAGTAACGTGATCACATATAAGCACTATCTTTTAAGCTATTACGAGAGTGCCTTTAACAAGCTACTAGTATCTATCCTTTAAAAATAAAAGAAAGCTACCTAACTTATTAGTAATTAGCTTCGTTTGCGACCTAAATTTATAATAATTCTTTAGAGTTTTTAACTGCCAGGTGACCTCTATATTAATAGGTAGTATAAGCATGTATAATTAAATATTAAGCTTTAATATCACCTTATCTAAGTTAAATAGAACTAGGCTAGTGCTTTGAAAGCTTTCTTAGACATTACTCTTAGTAATTAATACATTAAACGCGTCGCGGAAGGCTGGTAAGAACTTTAGTTTAATAATATAATTAAATTAGTTATATATTAGCTTCTTAACTTGGCGTCTATAGGCCCTCTTTAAAGGCCAAAAATAACCCATATCTAGTGGCTATAGGATGTGTGATAAGTGTGCTAGTATATATAGAATAATAATCTTATTCTCCTTATAATATTCTATAAATATAAGAGAGTTATAGTTCTTATAGCTATTAATAATTAATAAACAGTACGCGCTAACACTACGCTTCTTTATATACTTATTAAAGTACTTTAACCACGTGAGACTAAGCTTATTAGTTATCTAGCTATTATCAGAAATACTAAATTACTATTAACGTAGTATACTGAGTTTCTAGTACCAGGCAGAGAGGTAATTTTTACTTTTATAGATAATAAAAAGTAGAATTATATACTCTAGTGCGCTAATAGCTAGGATTATTATAATCTACTTATAATTACTTAGCTAAAAGGCCTTTAGTTAATGCTATTTCTTAGAGCCTATAATAATCTTCTACTAAGTTATTATGCCTATCTGGAAGCTGGATTTGTTAAAGTTATAGGTATCTTTATCCTATATACTATACTTAGCCTTTACGTTATATATAAGGTCAAACTAGCCTTATATAATCACTAGTTCTTTCTGTTTATAATGCTGATAATTAAGTTTCTGATTATACTTTATTTAAATCTCTAGTGTACGCTTAATAAAGGTATGTGACTAATTTATATCTACTAGACTTATCTCTTACTTAGCTAGGAGTTTATTAGCCATCTCTTAAACAGTATTAAGCGGAGGGGTAAATTTTCTTAAATCTAGTTTAAAAATATATTTCTTTATCGCCTCCTCTTTAGAAACCGTAAGCTTTATTAAATTAGGCGTGGTATTATATTATAAGGTGATTCTGTCGTGTCGCATCTTTAGGCTTATAAGGGTACATTATAGATGCATGTAGTATTTTAGAGACTATATATTTAGCCTAAATTAAGAGCCTAGATAGCAAGCTGTATTCTAGCTTCTTAAGAAATTAATTTTAGGTTAGTAGGTGGCATAATAGTACTGTAGATTAAAATAGTATTAGGGTCTTAGTAAAGTGTTTAGCTTACTTATTTATTTAGCTCATTTATTTATTCAGCTCGCCTATAAAATACGTTAGTATAAATTAAAGTTTATAAGTATAAAAAATTTATTATAAAAATTAATTTTACTAACAACTTTTTTTAAGTTAAAAAAAGTAGTAGTTACTATTTTATTATATGTATTAATAATATAGAGTTTGTTATATAAATTAAAATTTGTAATTACTAAAATAATAATATTTTTAGTTATATATAATATAGTCTATGTGTTAAAATTTATTTACTTATTAATATATAAGTATACTTTTATAGTAGTATTATTAAAATAATTAAAAGTATTTTTCTAGTAAGTAGTAAAATATAGTAATAAATAAGTTACACTAAAACGTTTAAACTACAATAATATTATATTATAAAACTTTAATGTTTTAAAAAAAATTAGTAAAAATAATATTTTTTAACTTTTAAATATTATATTATAAAATATATAGTTTTTAGTATTATATTAACACTATTTATAAAAAATTAAGTTTAAGTTATTTAAGTATTTAAAAAATAAGTTAGTAACTTAAAACTTAATTAATAAGTTAAAGTTTTTATATAGTATTAAAAATTTTTAAAAAAAAAGTAATAAAATTTTATTTTTTACGTATTTTATAGTGTATAGTTAAGTTTTTTTTAAATATATATATATTTTTTTTATATATTTATGTAGTTTTATTATTACTATAAAATTTTTACTATAATATATATATATATTTTTATATATTAAGTAATTATAAGTTTAATATTTTATAATAGCTAGTTACTATAAATTTTTTAGTAAAATAAATATTTATATTTTTTATAAATTATTTTAAAAACTATGTAAATGTTTATTATTATAAAAGTAAATAAAAATAACACAACTTTTATTATATTATTTATTTAGTTACTATTATTATTAATAATTATGTTGTTAAATTAAGTGCTTGTATTTTATATTATAAATACTTTTTTTATTTTATTTAATTAATATATAAATAATTAAGGTTAACTAGTCTCCAATATTTAAGTACAAAAAAAAACTTTTTTAAAACTAAAATTTATAAATTAATTAGTGAATTTAGTTACTATATAAACTTTTATTATATTTTTAAAATTATTTAATTTTATTTAATTAATAAAGCACTTAATACTTATATTAATATTACTTTAAAAAGTGTTTAGACTATTAAAAGTGTTTATACTTATTAAGTTACTTATATTATTAGTAAGTTGGTTAATTAGTTAGTAAATAAAAATACTTAAGTTTTTATGTTTATAAAAATACTAAGTGTTGTAAATTTTATAACTTTTTTTAACTTTTAAGTTATAATTTAAGTTAAATCAATAATTACTAGTATTTAAATTTTTTTAAGTATTATTAATATTGTAAATGTTGTAAGTTTTTAATTATAATTTTTTTTTTTTTAAAAAAAATGGCTAGTAAATAAAACAAGTTTATTTAACTTATTTTAATATTTTAATTTTTTTTATTAAATAAATATTATTTTATATAGTATAAGTACTTTTACATACTATATACTAAAAAATAAATTGTTTTATACTTTTTTACTTATAGTACTTTAACTTATATTATTTTATATAATAATTATATACTTAAAATATATTATATTAAGTATTAGTATAACTATAATAGTAGTAGTAAAAATATTATTTAACTTTATAAATATAGTTATAAAATTAGTATTAGTATATAAAATTATTTTATACTATTTTAATATAAATAGTAGTATTAACTATTTTAAAGTCTATAAATTTAAGTATTATAAAAAATATATATTTAAGAGTAAATTTTTTAGTTAGTTACTTTATATTTAAAAATTTTATATTAGGAATTACTATGTAATTATTTATAAATATTTATTAAATAGTTACTTTAAAATTTTTATTAAATAGTTACTTTAAAATTTTTAGTGTTAATAAAATTAGTAGAAATGTTATAAACTATAACTTTATATATTTAAATAATAAGTTTAATATATTTTTTAAAACTTTTAACTTATTTTTTTTTAAATTATATAGCTTTTATTATACTACTTATAAATATTTATATATTTTTACTTTTAAGTTAGTGTGTAGTAACTACTTTAATTAATTTAATAATTATATTATTATAAATTAAAGTTTCTACTTAATATTTAATTTATATATTTAAGTGTATTTAATAGTGCTAAATAATATTATAGTTTTTAAGTTTAACTATAATTATATAGTTCTTATATATTATAAATTAAGTTTTAGTAATATATTTATTTTATAAAACTCATAATAATAAAAGTAAACTTTTAAATTATGTTATTATTTATATTTATAATATAGTTATAACTTTACCTTTACTAAAGTTAATTATGTTTAGTAAAGTAATACTTAATTTTATAAAACTTTTAATAACTATAATATTTTACTAAATATTTTATATATACTTAATAATATTTTAAATTTATTAAAAATTTTTACTTATTATAGGCTATTATAGCACTTTCCTAATCAGTATAAAAGTAAATATAATATATAGTTATATTATATTTTATAATTGTTGGAATAATAACCTGTAAGTGGGCGGATTGTCGATGCCACCAAGGCCTATTACGGATCGCTATTGGATGGCTACCGGATCTGATTCGACCGCTAAGCGAACCCCTATCTACATAGACTGCTTCCATCCCATATTTTCAACAGATAGAAAGAGAATAATACAACTTATTACCAGATACCCCCACTTTGAGATCTCAAAGTTCCTGGGTGGAACAAACACTGATTAGTGGATTGTATTTGAGTGCAGTCCGAAACTCACCTGAAAATCCACAGAACAGCAATGTTCACTTAGAAGAGACAGAGGAGAAGAATACGTCCCGTAACCAGTCGTCACGTAAAGCCCTACTCTGTGCTAAAGGAAGAATACGTCCCGTAACCAGTCGTTATATAAGGCTTCCAAGGCTACTAAGAAAGGATACGTCCCGTAACTAGTCGTCACGTAAAGCTTCTTAGCTACTGCGTCCATCACGCACGAGATCCCTCCAAATCTCACCTATTTCGATAAAGAGAGAGTACGATCTGTAAAAGATACTCACCAGTATTAAAAGTCGTCCGTACAGGCTCCCTCGTAAAAACGGTATACCAACAACGATCCGAAACAACGCTGGGAACGCTCCTATAGAGTCCTAGCTAGCACCTTAGCCTCCTCCTCCTCCTACCCCTCCCCTAACCCTGAGTACAAGCAGCACTAGCTCCGTTACCGTCCTAACAATGATCTAACAATGCCCCAGGGTTGCACCGCTACGGACCCTAATAACCTATTGCTTCAAAATACCAACCTGACCATTATATCCCACAACGATCTGAACACATTCTACAACGATTCGAATACATCTGACAATGATCTGAAAATGCCTCTTTAAGTACCGGAAGAATTTGAGGACCGTATTGACAAGTCGTTATAAGGTAAATCAATTAACCTATCTAAGATAGATAATACCATAACTAGAGTAGATACGCAGATTATTTACTTCTAATCTATGTATAAACACCGTAACGAATGTGACTACGATCTGTTCAAAGCTTTTATTATAAACTTCCTAGATTAGACTAAAGAGACCTTTAAACTAGCTAGTCTAAATATCAACCAGAGATTCCGCGACTTTCTGCGTCACAATGGTGTATATATTATGATAGATAGATCTTTTATTACAACTTATTTAGCAGAACTAGTGAACGAAGAAGAACTACCTAAATGGCTACTAGAAGAACTCTAAAAGGAAATAGGCTAAAAGCATATAAACTCCCGATAGGACAAAACATCCCTAAGGTATACAGAATACTTCCAACCTAACTCTGTATCTCCCCTAATAGTACTAATAGTTCAATTAAAAGCAGAAGTATAATTGGTAATATAAATGATATAAACCTGACTACTAAGATCTAGCCATTCAAGACAATCTTCAAACGCACGGGACCTAAACGATTGAAGCTATTATCTTAGAACTACTCTAATAAGAGCCCGATTCAGCTCATCAGCATCAGGGTAATAATTTCAGCTACCACCAAGATTTCCAATACTACCACGAATCAGCTCTGAACCTAACCCTGAAGTATATGAAACCGGTCTGTATAAGAGCTACCTAACCCGAGAAATTATAAACGTCAGCAAATTCTACAACAATAATCTGACGATTTAATTCGGAGGTGAACTGTTCAACTTCCTGGATATAAAACTACTAATTTTTTATAATAACTATACTTGTTGTGCACTCCTAGTCTATAGTTAGTATATAGCTTTCTTATTCATGCTTAAAGGTAAAGCAAGGCAGTACTACTACGATAACTTATTTAATAAGGAACTATTATTTGAATAACTAGTCTAAAGAACTAAGGATCGCTTCCACAGTTTAGAAAACCACTAGATGTATATGCGAGAGTGGTAAAGCACCACGCTATAGAACATTATCACAGCTAATCTAGATAAGACTTAGCTTTAATATCTGGACATAATAATTAATAAACTGTACCTTATCCAAAAAGGCCTCCCACCCGGATAATAATCTGAGACAATACTGAGAGACTAATTACTTAGTGCTTATTAAGGCATTGAAGAATGCAGCCTAGCGCTATACAAACCAGGAGATACTTATAAAAAGCTCTATAATAAACTACAAACAGCTATTAGAACTGCTGAGAGAAACATCCGAAACAGCACAGCACTTATAACTGAACTAGATAAGATAGATAACCAATTCTGGACCGACCGCACGTACGGAAGAAACAAAGAAAAGTTCAAGAGATTCTCTAAACTAAGGTTCGACCAGAAGAGATCTGATAACGGTACGAAATATGACTAAACTAAGAAATACTTCATCTGCAAAACTATCGGATGCTAGTCAATAAAACACTCCCTAGAAGAACGCCGGAGAAGCTATAAACGATTCTAAAACAGATCTATAAACCCTTTAAAGGAGACCTTTCAACAATTTCTATATAAGTTTAAAGGAATTCAACTAGAAAATTGGGACACTAAAGAAGAAACGGAATAAACCGTTAATTAGTTGATAACTAAGTTCGATGAAGATAACTTGGATGAGATAGAATAATTCTTTACAACTACTATAAGCAACTCCGTAAATAGCCTAAATCTAGTCTTAATCCTTAATAACAAAATAATATTTCATTAATTTATAAAAGATGACCCTAAAATAAGTACTGAAGACATATCCGTTTTTGCTCTAAACATACACTGATACTTCTTTAACACTTTCTAAGGTATCTTACCAGACAGTGGCGCCGCAAGCATTTCAACTGTAGACCAGGAACAATTTCAAGCTCTCTAAAAGATTAAGAAAGTAGAGCTTAATAAGAAGGATGCTGGATTATATAAGATCTGATTTAGAAAAGGATCTGTAATATCTATCAGTACGGCTCGGGTTCAGACCCTAATCAGACTTATAACTTTTCATGTTGTGCTAATAAGAACACCATTCTTACTCTGCCTAGCAGACATAGACAGACTTGGAGTCAAACTAGATAACTTTATAAATAAGCTAGTATAAGAATTAAAGAGAGTACTAGTCGTTTAAAAATAGGGACATCTATGGTTACTCCTGTACAACAATAAAGAGACAGTTATATTACATCTTACTAAGCTAGAACTCCGGCAGTTATACAGGAGATTCAGACACCCTTTAGTGAAGAAACTGACCGACCTCCTATAACATGCAAACCTAGAAGACCTTGTAGACAAATCTATTTTATAAAAGATTACTAAGAAATATCACGCTTGCCAGATATCCGGAACAGCCCCAAGACGATTCTAATTCCGCTTAAAAAGTAATAAAGAGTTCAACTTTAACTACAAGATCATAGTGGATATCTTCTATCTGAATAACTGTCTGGTAATTCATGTTGTTGACTCTATAATAGGGTTTCAAGCAGCATAATTCCTGAAGGACTAAACAGCCAAGCACGTTTAGAACACACTGAGGGATTACTAGATAGATACCTACTTAGGCCCCCCCAAAACGCTTAGGCATGATGCCGGAAAGAACTTTATGTCTTCTAAATTTCGTTCAAAAGCATTCTCTATAGCTATCTCAGTCAAGGAAATACCTGTTGAAGCTTATAATAGTGTAGGTAAGATTAAGCAATATCACGCACTATTAAGACAAGCTTTTAATATAATTAGGTCTAAAAGTAGTACTAGTATGACCCTAGACAACGCACTATAGTCAGCAGTAAAAGCAGTCAACGACACTGCAGAACCAAACAGCCTTATACCGACACTACTCATTTTTAGAGCTTATTTAAGAATAACTAAGATATTACTACCCTTGCTAGATGTTTATGAAAGGGCAGAAGCAATCAGGAAAGCAATACGCAAGATTAAGAAAATTCACACTTAAAACTAAATTACACTTACTCTTGCAACCCGAAACGGCCCTGATACTGCCCTAACCATTTAATTACCACTCTAAAGTGATATTAGAGTATGAAGAGAAGCATCAGGATGGACAGGCCTATTTAAATTACTTGACGTTAACAGTGAAACCTGTATAGTTAATATACCATACGGACTAACATAATTTCGATTAACCATTATAAAACCTTACTTAGTCGACCCTGAAGTTCCCTTAATATAATCTGTAATTAACTTTAAATATCCCCCTACACAGCCCCTTACGGACCACACCTAAACTGAACTTATAACTAAACCTATTAAGAGAGGACGAGGAAGACTATGTAAGATCCAAAATGCTTTTATCAACAGAAAAGAGCTACAACACTAGGAAGAATTAAAAAGACTTTAAAAATAAGGGAAGATTACAACACCTGAATAACCATTTAAAGCCTTAGATAACTCTAAGATCAAAGCATTACTTAAACAAGGAGTCTTTATATTTGAAAAACACAATCAGAGCAAACACGGAGACATAAGGATCTTTAATTCAAGAATGGTTCAAGAAGTCAAAGGGCTCGGAACAGACTCGCTATATGAGAAGTCAAGGCTCGTTATTCAGGGATATACAGATACAGACAAGGACCTAATTCTGATCTAATCCCTAACTCTCTAATAAGCAAGTTAAAGATTAATCCTAGCAATCACACCTACGCTGATAATAGAGTTTAATTATAACCTTTAGATCCGCGATGTAACTCAGACATATGTACAGTCTAACACATGCCTTATACATTTAATACTAGCCCAAATTCCCCACTAGATCTAGCATCTATACCTAAAGGGAATAATCATGCGTGTTGTAAAACTACTATACAGCATTATAGAGACAGGCACCTATTAGTAGACTACATACTTAAAGCACCACTATAATAAACTAAACATAAAATCATCATCCTTTGACTTATGTCTTCTTATTATAAAGGATCACTCCCGGACTATATTTGGACTTATAGGTATGTAGACAGATGACACTCTTATCCTCTACAATAATGCATTCTCTAAATTGGAAAAGGAACAGATTCAGATTGCTCAAATCACAGCTAAACTAAAATAAAAACTAGATTCTAAATCTAAACTAATATTCAATGGATGCTGTATTTAAAAATTATCTAACAACTAAATTCACGTGCAACAAAAGGGGCAAGGACTTAAGCTCTAACTCATTAACATATCTAAAAGTGACCTGAACCAGCAATATGTTGAATAACGAGTAAGGGGAGCATACATCGCATTAATCTGCTAACCTGAGGCAACATTTGACCTTTCTATTGCAGCTCAGCATTAAAATCCAGAGAAAACTGATATTGATGTACTAAATAAGCGAATTCAATAGCAGATCGATAACCCTAATAGAGGACTTCGTTATATTCCGTTTAACATCTAAAAGTGCTTACTATTCGTATTTGTAGATGGATCATTCGCAAACAATAAAGACATGAGCTCTCAACTCGGCTTCCTGATCATTATCGGAACTAAATCACGGGAGAATAACAGCTTCGAGTTAATAGGAAATATTATATACTACTCTTCAACTAAGAGTAAGCGTGTAACAAGAAGCGTTCTAGTATCTAAGATATATGGAATAGTTTCAGGAGTGGATATAGCCTACGCGTTTAACACAACACTCAACCAAATTATATAAGAATTGAATCTACCACAAATCAATACAATCATCTGCACAGATTCATACTCCCTCTATAAGTATCTAGTCAAGCTAGGAACAACGAAAGAAAAGCGCTTGATAATTGATATCATGGCCCTACAAGAATCATATAAACGTTGGGAACTCTATAAGATTCGGTGGATAAACAGAGCAGACAATCTAGCTAATGCCTTTATAAAAAGGAATAGTAATAGTTTACTGAAGAGATTCATCAACACCAACAAGGTACACGTCCGAATAGATAGATGGATGGAAAGGGAAGAACAGATCCATAAAAAGAAACTATAAATACAGGAACAGAACAGTAAATTAAGTATCTGGGTCCGCCAGCAGACTGCTACTACGTTTACGGGGACCAGCCCCAGAACCCTTCTAACTATAATAACAACTACTACTACTACCACTACCATCGCCCTGACCACGAACCGGCCCGGAAATCGAGGCAGGCAAAGCCTTAATACTCTCCCAGAGAGCATTAAGCTTTCCTAAGATACCTCAGATCCCCTTTGAAAGAGCAAAGACTAACGGATCAGTCCCTGACTCTTTCATCATGCTTGTCGTTATATAGATAACATTATCAAGAGCATAAGCCGCACGCTTGATGGCCATTATCTCCTCTAAACCTTTCTCCTCCTCCTCCTCTAACACCAGATCATCTATAGCTGCCTAAAAAGCAGCATACTCCTCCCCAGCGTACTAGAGGATCTGACACCTATTAGCCAATAAACTCAGATGACATTTAGGGCACTTACGGGAGCGCATTTCTTATTCTGTAATATGCAATATATACATTTCTTTGAGTTCGACTTGTCAAACTTGAAGACGACGTGATGGCTATGACTGAACGCCCGTATGGAATGCAGGCAGATGACCTAGAAGGCCTCTAGAAGAGCAGTGGGCGGGCAGGGAATTGGTATATTAATTAATTAAATTTTTTTTGATTTCCTTAAAGGATTTGAAGGATTGGAAATTGGTCTATAGAAGGAGAAATAGTAGGAGACAGCTCTTTTTATATCCAGATCCGACAGCAGAATGATTAGATGAACGGATAATAGCAACAATCACTATAATAGCGATAATTATTATAATAGCAAATAGTCGAAATCACACAGGACTCGGACCAAACTCCTAGTAGTATCGGACCTTGAATAGGAACGAATAATAGGAGTGAAAGGTAATGAATTCAACCTTATAACATAATAACGACACAATAACGGCACAATAACGGCATAATACGACAATTAAGAAAGGACCTCTTTCGGAGTCAACTACGTATTGTTATAAGACATATTCACGTCCATATTTGGAAAAGAAAAGAAAAGTTGCCAGTGTTGGAATAATAACTTGTAAGTGGGCGGATTGTCGATGCCACTAAGGCCTATTGCGGATTGCTATTGGATGGCTACCGGATCTGATTCGACCGCTAAGCGAACCCCTATTTACATAGACTACTTCCATCCCATATTTTCAACAGATAGAAAGAGAATAATACAACTTATTACCAGATACCCCCACTTTGAGATCTCAAAGTTCCTGGGTGGAACAAACAATAATACTTAATTTAGTTTCTTATTTTTATTTATAACTTATAATTAATTATATACTTTTTTAAAGTATATAACGTACTTATTAATATATTTAAATTTATTATTTATAAGTAGCTATTTTAGTACTATTACTTTAAATTAACGTTTTATAAATTAGTTAATTAAAGTAATTACTTATTAGGCTATAAGTTAACTAAAAAAAGTATAAAATATTACACGTTTTTAAAAACTTCTTTTAAGTTATTAGTAGTGTTTTTTAATTTTTTAAAATAGTAGTTATAATAGCTTATATTTAAAATAAATTTATTTTAATTACTTACTTTTTAGAAAGCTTTTTAAGTACTTATTTTATACTAAATACTTTTTAGTAAATAGTTTTTCTAGTATATATTTTTCTTGTTAAAAAAAATAATTATATTTTAAATTTAAGAGACGTAATAGAAATAAGTAAAGTGTAAAGTTAAATTTTTAAGTTTTTATTTAAAACTTTAATTACTATACTTAAATTTAGTTTTATATTTTATAATTTTAAATTAAACTTCATTATTTTTAAAGTAGTTTAAAAAAGAGAGAAATAAATTTATTTATAGTACTTAATAGTAACTTAAACTTAAAACTAAGTTTTATAAAATATTTAAATTTTAAATACTTAGTTAAAAGTTTAGTTTTTAGACTTAAGTTTTAAAACTAAAACTAATTAATATATATAGTTTTTTGCAAACTACTAATTCTTACCTTACGTATTTTAATTAATTAAAATAATAATTAATTCACTAAATATAAGTGTATATATAACTTTTTTATTTTATTATTTTATAATAATATAAGTTTGTATACACTAACTTATTACAAAATAGTTTATTTTTAGTATATTAATATTAAAAGTATATTAATATTAAAAGTATATTAATATTAAAAGTATATTAATATTAAAAGTATATTAATATTAAAAATATATTAATATTAAAAGTAATATTAGAAATAGAAATATATTAGAAATACACTAAATTAAAATAACTCTTTATTTAGCTTAATAGAAAGAGAGCTAAATATATTTAGTAGGTTTTAATTTTAGTATTATTTTTAACTAAATATCTAGTTTTTAGGCCCTAAGTTTTATATTTAGATTATATTTAAACGTAATTTTTTAATTAAAAAGTTATAAAGTTATTTAAAAAAGTTTTTTTACTAGTTAAACCTTCTAACTAGTTAAACCTTCTAACTAGTTAAACCTTCTTTTTTTTTTTAATTTATAGGCTGTTTTAGCCGCTCTAGTAGTAGTTATATAATATATAACTATAAATATAAGTGCTTCTACTTTTTACTTTTAAAAACTAAGTTATTTTTTATAAACTATTTTGTATTACTAATAGGTAATTCTTTTTACTAACTAATAAATAAAAGTTACTTTACTTATAGTTTTAATAGCTATTTTATATTTTTAAACTTATTAGGTTTTTTCTAGCTCTTTTTTACTTCTATTTAATAGAAACTACTTATTTACGTTATAAATATTTCAGTACTATAAGTAGAACTATCTAAAATTATTTTAGTTACTTATATTATTATTAATAGGCTATAAAAAATACGTTTAATATTTACACTTAAGTACTTATTTATTTATATTTAGTATTACTTTTTAGTTTAGTTTTTTATATTCTAAAAAAATATAGCACACTATCTAGTATTTATAATTATATTAATATTAGTTTAAGTTAGCTTTATTAATGGAATATAAATACACACATAAGCTAATCTTATTTATATATATTTATATAATAACTAAGTTAATTACTCTATATATACTAATATGTGTGGTAAGTGTTTTTTCTTTTAACTATATACTAATATCAGGAAAAAAATTTGTGGCTAAGAATTTTATGTTCGTGCTATTCTAGCATTTCTGGTATTTTTAAGTATTTAGTAGTATTTAGCTGCTAAACGTGACTTCTCTTATAACTCTACTATAAAATACAGCTAATTATAACTTTATTTAAGTATTTAATAGTATTTAGCTACTAAATATGACTTCTTCTATAGCTTTTTTACTAGAAAGTATAGCTAATTACGACTTTAACTATAAGTATATAGTAAGATACTATAAAATGCTATTAAATACTATAATATACTATACTCTCCTTCTAAATTCTATACTATTTTACTTATATAATAGTCTAGTTTTTGCCTATCTACTTTCTAAAATTTATTACGATTATCTATAGGCGCTGTAAGTCTGTAAAGTTACTATTTTCTATTTATATATACTAAGTTTCTTTATACGCGAAAAGCTAAACTTAGTTTTTTATTTAACTTTAACAGAATTTTCTTCCCTCTGTTCTCCTTTCTTTATATATTTATATTAAACTAATATTTGGGTTTATTAAGCCTTTTACTAATCTATTTACTAACGTGTATTTAGACCTGTATTAAGCTGTTTTTAAAGCTCTATATTAAGTTATTTTTAGAGCTCTATACTAAGCTATCTCTAAAGCTCTATATTAAGTTACTTTTAGAGCTATATACTAAGCTATTTTTAGAGCTCTATACTAAGCTATTTCTAGAGCTATATACTAAGCTATTTTTAGAGCTATATACTAAGCTATCTTTAGAGCTATATATTAAGCTATTTTTAGAACTATATATTAAGTTACCTCTAGAGTTCTGTATAAAGCTCTAGATATAATATAAAAGCTAATTTCAATTCAGTGTAGAAACTAATTCTAATTTAATATAAAAAAAAGAAAGTAAATAAAGCTTATATAGTATTTTATTATTTTATATAGTAAATTAGTAGTAGCTAGTAATTTAAAACTATAGTTTAAAATATACATACTACATATAAAAAGTAAACTAGATATAAAATATATAATATACTTAGCATTAAATTTACAAAATACACACAATAAACAAATTATATAAATATTATAAATAATAATAAAAGCTTTAGAGGCTATAATCGCGTATTTTATAGTATTTTATAAGATAGTATTATATTTAAAAGCTTAATACTACTTTAAAGTTAAGACTATAAGCTATAAAATAAGATACGTAAAATGCGTAAATAGTAGCTAACTACTACTAAGTACTATAAAAATACCACTAATTTTTTCTCTAACGAAGTCTAAAAAGCTTTTAATTATGCTTAGTCTTTTTTTAAGTTAGCTTTTATTTATATTTTATTATTTAACAAATAATAGTTTTTATAATTACTATTAAGATTTGGAGTAATTCTAGCTTGAGTTATAGTTTTATTAAAATTATTTATAAATTAATATTATAACTAGTAGCTTTTTTAACTACTTAATTAGCTATTTTATTACTTAGTACTTTTATATATACTAGAATTTATTAAAGTTAAATCTTCTATTTTTAGTTTTAGAATTTATTAAGTACTTATATTATTTTAATTAGAATATATTGTCTTAAGAAGCTCTTTAGGTTTACTATTACTTAAATAATAACTTAATTATTTATAAAAATAACGTACTTACTAGAGGTGTTTATTAATATATATATTATAAATACTATTTAAAATACCATTTTTATTTCTTTAAGTTTTATTATATATATAGTTAAGATAGTTAATTTACATATATATTTTATTCTCTTAGTATAGTAGTTATTAAATTATAAAATAAGTATTATTATAGTAGTACTAATATAACTATTAATACTATTTTTATTATTATAAATATATATTGTTCCTATTTTCATGGTATTGTGTTACTTAATAGTAAGTTCTAGAAATTTAGTAATATAGCTAAATAGTAAAGTCTATTATAATAGTATAACATACTATTAACACTTTTTTAAGTAATTAAGTTAAGTTTTATACTTATCTTTTAATATACTTAAAAATTAATTAAAAAAGCTTTAAGTCACGTTGTTAATTTCTAAAAAAAAAGGAATTTTTTTATATAAAGAGTTACTTTTAATTTACATTATAGCTTTAAATACTATTTATTTAAACTATTATAATAATAAAAGTAAGTACACTTTTATATTTATAACTTCTTTAGTAGTTATTTTAAAAACTTTAGTTATAATCTATACTATATATTTTTAAATTTAAGTAATAGTAGCTACTATAGTGCTATCTTTACTTTTATTTTTATAACCTAAACTATACTATACTAAGTAGTTATATAGTATTTAAGGTACAATTATTACTTTATAAACTTATTAAAGGTTAATTAGTTATATACTTTATATTAATAATACTAGAGTTAATAAAGTTAATAAATGGTTTATAGCTTTAGCTTTAATTTTTTTTTAGTAGTAGTTTTAATAAAGTCTAGAATTTATTTAAATACTTAAGTATTTATTTAATAGTAAGACTTTAATAGTAACGTGTAGTAAATAAAGAAAGTATATAATATTTACATTAGAATTTCCAGTAAAATATATAAACTTATACTTTACTAGTATAAATTATAATTTATGTTATAATACTTATTTCTTAGCTTTTTAATAAATGGTCTTAAAGATTTTATAATTACGTTATATTATTAAGCCTACTACTAAAATAAAAGTGTTATTAATATATTTTATAGCTTTTATATTTTTAGTTTTATATACTCTAATTAAGTTAATATTATAAAATAGGTAGAAAATTAGTAAAAGTAAAAATTTTTTAAGATATTTTAGTTTAAATAAATATTAAGAGTATTATGTACTTTTAGAGCTTAAGTATTATAAACTAGTTACTTAAAAAGAAGTCTATTTATTATATAAGTATTTAATTTACCTAGTGTTTTTTTAAGTTATATATTAATTATTATTAAAAAACATTATTATAAGCTTTTAATATATTAAAAAAAAGTAATAAAACTACTTTTTTATTGGCCTATACCTTATATATATATTATAAAAAAAAAGTGTATTATATAGTCTATTAATGTAAGCTTTTAACCTTCTATGTATTAACTTAAAAAAAGTTAATAGATATTAGTAAAGTAAGTTAGCTAGTTAGTAATTATAATTTTAAATACCTTTTCTAGAGTATTAAAAAAAGTAATTAGCTTATATAACTTAAATTATATAGAGTAATTTTTTTTTTACTTTTAGAGAACTACTATAATAGTTTTTTTAAAGTATATAGAATAGTATTTCTTTTAAAGGTAAGCATTAAAAAGCTTGTAAAAACTTAAAAAAAAAGTGTTTAGTATTTAGTGTAAAATATTATTTATAATATTATTAGTACTAGGGGCCTTGTTAGAGGTAGTACTACGTACTACTTTTCTAATTTCTTATATTATAATCTCTAGACATTTAATGGTTGTAGAGTATTTATATTTATTAATATCTAAAAGGTTAGCTCTAAGTAGTAGTGGAAAAAAGAACTAGTATAGAGTTTTTATTTTCTTATCTAACTAGTAAGCAAGCTCTCTATTTAGTTTTATTAGTGTTAGTATATAAGTAAATACTATAGTATATCTATTCTTAGCCTATTTAACTAGTTTCTAGAGGCTAGATTTTAAAGCTAATACCTTCTCTACTTTCTATTAATAGGTGCTACAGAGGGTCTTTTAGATATATTAACTCTTTTTATTACATACTTTTTTATATACTTTATAGTTATCTTTAAGCCTTATTTATTGCCACCTTCAGCGCAGCTATTAAACTTCTATATAAATATCCTTATATTCCTAATTAAATTCTAGAATAGAGCGTGGTGATGAGTTAGACTATGGTATTAATATATTAATACTAGCCTTAAAAGTATTAATAATTAAGTATATAAATTCATTAATGCTTTTCTTGTCCTTAAACTCTGTAGTATCAGGCACTTAAGAGAGTTAATTATTAACTATTTACTAGAGTAATAATAGGTTTATCTTTACCCACAATTACTTTCTTAATAAAGGGGTAGGTTACTAGCTCTAGTTAATAGTTATAGTAATTAAAAGGTAATTAAAGTCGTAGTCTAATCTTACGTTAACCTTATAGTGAATCACGCATAATGCTATATTCTTAGAGGTAAAGATTAAGTTAATTATTAACTCTCTATCCTTCCACCTATGCGTCAGGGTGCCTAGAAATGTGAGTAGTTAAAAATAAAAGTTTTTAATAATAGTAAGTAAAGGTTAGGCGGCTGGTATTCTATTATTAATATAATAATATATTATTAACTAAAAAGAGTAGTGTAGATTAAAGTCCCTAAGCATAAAAAGTTTATTATAAGAACCTAGCTTACTAATAGTTTCTCTTAGGTTATAGAGGGTATTAGTTACTATCTTATTATAAACATTAATAATATAAAGCCTGTTATATAGAGTAGGGTTTATAATTACTAGAGTAATAATATCCTTAGTAATATATAACACACTTTAAGTACTAGGGTTAATCTGTTTATTAATATAAAAGCATACCCTTATAGCAGCGTCCTCAAGGTAGGTTAGTTAGAAGTATATTTTTAAAAAGTAATAGAATATAGCAATAAATAAGTTATACTAAGATTCTTAAATTACGAGAACGTCGTATTCTAGGATCTTAGGGTTCTTAAATAGGCTAGTAAGGACGATATCTCTTAACTTATAAATATTATATTATAAGATACGTAGCTTTTAACGTTCTATTATAAGCATAATACTATATTAGCACTATTTGTAAGAGATTAAGTCTAGGTTATTCAAACATCTAATAAACAGGTTAAGGGTTTAGAATCCAATCATTAGATTAAAGTCTTTATGTGATGTTTAGAGATCTAGACTGGAATAATAGTAGTACCTTTTCTACCTATCTTTTAGTATATTATTATATTTCGTTAAGCATAATCTCTTCTCTTTATATGTTTATATAGATTTACTAAAGTTATACTCTCTCTACTATAGTAAACACATGTTTTTATATATTAAGTAATTATTAATTCAGCATTGTGTATTAGCTAGTTACTATAGATATTCTAGTAAGATAGGTATTTACATTCTTTATAGATCTACCCTAGGGCCGTGTAGGTATCTATTATTATAGAGATAAACAGAAACAATACTACTTCTATTATATTATGTATTTACTTACTATTATTATTAAATATGTTATTAAGCTAGGTGTCTGCGCTTTATGTTGTAAATACTTCCTCTATTTTATCTAGTAAGCATATAAATAGTTAGGGTTAACTAGTGTTTAATATTTAAGTAAAGAAGAAAAACTCCTTTATAGCCTAAATTTATAAATTAATTAGTAGAATTAGCTGCTATGTAGGCTCTTATTATATTACTAGGATTATCTAGTTTTTTTTAATTAATAGAGTAATAAGTACTCGTGTTAGGATTACTTTAGAAAACTAAGCTTCTAAAGGTATTTATGCTTATAAAGCTGCCTATACTATTAATAAATTATTTAATTAGTTAGTAGATAAAGGTGCTTGGGTTTTAGTATCTATAAAGATACTAGTTTTTAGTACTATAAGCTCCGTAGTTTCCTCTTATCTCTAGATTATAGTTTAAGTTAAATTAGTTATTACTGGTATTCAAATCTCCTAGGTACTATTAGTATTATAAGTAATATAAATTCTTAGCTATTTAGTATACTCCTTAAGAGGGACTAGCTAGTAGATACTATAAATCTACTTAGCTTATTCTACCCTTTCTATTTTCTTTTTTCTTACTGGGTAGGTATTACTTCATATAGTATAAACACTTTTACACACTATATATTAAGAAGTAAACCCTTTTATTTTCTTTTGTTTATAGTGTTTTAATTTATATTACTCCGTACAATAGCTGCATGTTTAAAATACGTTATATTAAGTACTAATATAGCTATAATTATAGTAGCAGAAGCATTATTTCACCCTGCAGGTATAGTTATAGAGTTAGTATTAGTATATATAGCTGTTTTATATTATTCCGGCGTAGATAATAGCATTAGCTATTTCTAGGTCTACAAATTCAAGTACTATAAAGGATATATATTTAAGAGTAGATTCCTTAGTTAGCCACCTTATATATAAGATTACTATATTAGTAATTACTATATAGTTATCTATAAGTATCTATTAAGTAGTTACTCTATAATCTTTAGTATTAATAGAGTTAGTAGAGATACTGTGGACTATAACTTTATATATTAAAATAATGAGTTTAGCTTGCTCTCTAAGGCCTCTAATCTACTCTTTATTCTCCTTAAGCTATATTACTTCTACTGTGCTGCTTATAAATATCTATATATCTCTACTCTTAAGTTAGTATATAATGACTATTTTAACTAACCTAGTAGCTGCGTTATTATGAATTAAGGTCTCCACTTAGTGTCTAGTCTACATAACTAAGTGTGTTTAGTAGTGCTAAGTAATACTATAGTTCTTAAACTTAACTATTACTACTTAGTTTTTATATACTATAATTAGATGTTAAGTCTTTATAGTACGTACGCCTTACGGAGCTAGCGGTGGAGATAGAGAGTTTTTAGCCTATACTACTATTTATGCCTATAATGCGGTTATAGCTCTATCTCTACTAAAATTAGCTGCATTTAGCAGGGTAGTGCTTAATCCTACTAAACTTTTAATAACTATAATATCTCTCTAAATGCTTTGTGTATGCTTGGTAGTGTCTTTAATTTAATAGAGAATCTCGCTTATTACAGGCTACTATAGCACCTTGCCAATAAGCACAAGGGTAGAAGCTAATGGAGGTTATATTTGGCAGTTGGAAGTACTCATAAAGATTGTCATGAAGATTGGATTGATTGAAAACTAAGGATGACTATCCTACTTAAATAATGAGTGAGATGAGCTGGAATGAGGATTCCTAACCTTTTGATGTTAACAAGGGAGGATTTGCAATCTCCTGGTGGAATGAAAATAATAATGGAATAAAAACCAATTGTGGAATGAGAACCCTTACTCGGTTACATAATAATGCAAGGTAGCAAGGTTGCCAATCGCGGATTGCGCCAACAGAAGCAATGTACGGCTGTACTATATTCCATGGTACCTGGTTTAACCTGCCTCTATTTACGGCCTGCAGCTGGTTGCATGCTTCTCTGAGGTATGTGGCGTGCTCATTGATATGTTCGGGTCCGTTGTTTACTTGCGGCCATCTGGGCGCCATTACTCCAAATTGACGCGTTTTCGACGCGTTAATTGAAGTAATTGCCTGCTTGGTCACAAGTTGGCTAGGGGTCTTGCAAAATATCACGCGTTTTCAAAAATTTGTTCTGAGCTGTTGGTGGTGTTTTTTCAGGTCAAACCTTCTGACTGGTCAAACCTTCTGACTGGTCAAACCTTCTGACTGGTCAAACCTTCTGACTGGTCAAACCTTCTGACTGGTCAAACCTTCTGACTAGTCAAACCTTCTATGTTTCGGCAGCCAAGCCCGGCAAGACACGCCTGCAGCAGCTTGGCGAAGAACTACATCACACCCTGCCGTTATCGAACTCTGGGTATAGAACCAACTACTGTATACTGTGGATTGCGGGCGCAGGAATGCATATGGATGCAAGTTTTCTTCATACTAAACAAATGATGTTAACCGGCAGGCTATGCGACACCATTAGTGTGCATGACTGTACTTTTCAACGTCTTCCACATCGTCCAAACGCGGGAAGCGGTATGGGGCAGAGCCACGACCGGTCCAAGACACCGCTACATGGCTTGGCACCGAGGCGGCCCGCTCAACACGCTGCCCCATCACGACCCCATCACGACCACGTCGTCCCGTTTATCTGGACACCATCACCCCCAAAAGCGGCTTGCAGGGAGGGGGGAGCCCTGTACATGTCTCCCCCTTGTACACAGTACTGTGTATGCATTCCAATCCTTATTAATGGTGCAGAGTTATCAGTAGTATATCGAGGGGACCCTTTGCGTGGCTGATTCAGCTGCTTACCAAGAATCTTGCAGGCAAAGTGGCCCGTGCGGTCAGCGCACGTGAATGTTAACCCATATCAACACCACTACGCTAAGCCTGTGTAATTCCTTAATAATAGCTGCTACAGCACTACTATAGTAGTCTAAAGCTCTTTTTAAAGCTATTTTTATAAAAAAAAAAAAGAGATACCACACATAATTATAAAAAAAGTAAGAGTATATTATAAAGTACTAATATAGACTATTAACTTTTATTCTTTTTATTTACTTAAAGCTACTTGTAAAGCTAATCTAGTAAGTACTTTATATTCTATTACTATATATTAAGCTATTATATTACTACTTTTTTATTTATTTACTAAGTTTATGTAATTAACTTAATTTCTTTAATAGCTTTAAGTTTTAAAAAGTATTATTATAGTTTATTATACTACCTAGCTTTCTAATAGCTTCTTTACTTAATATTTAGTACTTAAATTAAAGAAGTACTTTCTAAGTTAATAGTCTACTTATACTAAAGACTATTAACTATTTTTATGTTGTATAATATATAATATAAAAGTAGCTATAGTTTTAACTCTAGCTTTAGCTATAATTTTGTTTTAAAAAAACAACCATACTTACGTAAGCAAATATATATTAACTAGATTTAATAAATAAAAATAAAAGTAATAATAGTATTAGTATATTAGGAAAAAAATTTATAGCTAAGAATTTTATATTCATGCTATTCTAGTATTTCTGGTATTTTTAAGTATTTAGTAGTATTTAGCTATTAAACACAACTTCTTTTATAACTCTTTTACTAAAAAGTATAGTTAATTATAACTTTAATTATAATATTATAGACTGTAGAACATGATCACGGAATAACAGCACTAATAAAGTTAATTAGAAAGCAAAATATCTTAAAATAGTTAAGAAAAATAAGAATAGAGTTAGAAAAATTAATTTACTTATAATAAGTCTTAATTATACTAAGAAAAAGTTAACTAAGAAAAAAAATACTGAGCTAAAGAAGAAAGCTATAAGAGCTAAGAGATATAAAGTCTAGATATATTGTTACGGACGGTAACAGTAGAGCAACTGCACCCGAGGAGTTGAGGGAACTGGCGACGACAGCCAATGAAGCCCTGGAATGGAAACGCATGTTCGAGTTGGAAAGAAAGAATTGCAAGCGTGCACGGGACGCTTTGGCACAGGCTAAAGTACGAGCCAAGAAGCGAGGACAGAAATACGGAACCATGCCACAGGATTGGGAGCAGTCACTCACGTGACCAGGCAAGGGCTTGGCAGGTAGAAGAGACAGAGAAGCCAGAGGCTTCGGACATTTCTATCTCTTCGGACAGTATCCAACATACTACCAACCAGGATACGATGTACGCACGGAGGG
>ML994616.1:0-88920 GCA_010093925.1 Zopfia rhizophila CBS 207.26
TAGTTTTAGCGTGGACGAAGAGATTGCTTAATTACGAGGTGGCTCCAGCTTTTTTGCGTGCTGCGAGTCGCAACCCTGCTAAATCCCTAACAGCCAAACCCTAAACACAACAACTACACGGAATATTTCTATGCAACTGCACTAGATGGTGCATCTGAATAAACTGAATAATATATCCAAATTTGGTGCAGATCTGATATCGTTATCTAAATCGACCCTGCCTTTGAAAATAATATCGACCCGGCCCGTGTTCTGAAATAAACCCCGCTCCGCGTATTTTGTGTCCCTAAGAAAAAAAATCGACTCAGGGCTCGGTCGGTTTACCGCCATGGGATAGGCGTGTTAAGAGATAAAAGCTATAAACTTTAGAAAAAAAATAGTTTTTTAGTTTAATAGTATTTTATAAAAATATTTTTTTTACTAAGTATAGCGCTTATACCTTTATACTATATAAAAATAAAACTAATATTACCTAGATTATTAAATAACCTGTTATTAGAATTATTAATAAATATATTATTAAATCTTCTTTCTATAATGCTACTTATACTTTATATGTAATAGCTATTACTATATTTTAAAATACCTATATTCTAGGTACTCTAGTTATTTAGTACTATGCTACTTCCTTTTTAAAAGCTTAATAAAATATTAAAACTTTTTTTCTAATATATACTAAACTCTTTCTTGCTACTAAGCTTATTAAGACTTTACTAGTGTAAAAATCTAGGCCAATAATAGCAATTAGATATAATAGAGTAGATTTAATAAAAAGTTAATTATATATACTATAGAGACTTAATAGCTACTCTTATTAAGTCACTAAGGTTACGTAATTACGTATAGAGTTAAAGCTAAGATAACTATTTTAATTAACTATTTTAAGCTCTAGCCTATTATATTACCCCTTTTTTTATAGACTAGGTAGGGGCTTTCTGGTGAATTATTTACCTAAAGACTTTTATAGACTTATTTTAGGTTCTATTTACTATAGCTTCTTCTAAAGCTCTTATTAGTAATTTATTAGTAGGAGTTTATATCTACTTTTTTATAGAGACATTATATACTCCTTTTAATAGTCTAATATTATTATATTTTCTAGCTAGCTTACTAGCTCTATAGTTATTAATATATAGTTTTTTTATTTTACTTTATATTATAGCTAGTAGCCTCGCTTTTATCTTATTTATATTTTAGTAATAATATCCTGCACTACGTGCTCTTTATAGTTATTTACTTAAATTAATAATAGCTAAAAGTTATTTATAAACTAGCTTAGTAATAGGTTATTACTTACTAGTTATAGTTTATTTATATAAAATATTAAGTTTAGCCCTAGAGGCGTATTTAGCTTTATAGTGTGTAAACTAATTATATTTTCTATAGTATATTTAGTATTCTTTTAGTCTAGCTTTTTATTTTCTTATCTAGTAGAGAGTTAGTTATTAAGCTTTAGCTATACCTTATCTCTAACACGCAGTTATAGAGCTTTATTCTGATATTAGTTTATTTATTTTTCTTATTTTTACTATACTTTAGCTATAATTACCTGTGCTAAGTTAATATACTTTTTTAGCTTTTTTATAATTTTCTTAGCGCTAGCTTTTAGGTCTTAAGCTGTTATATTATATCTAGTTCTAATATCCACTTATAGCAGTTCTATATTATATCTGTACTAAAAAAAAAATAGGCTTATTTCTATTAAAATAGTATTTTTTTCTTTTATTATAATTTTAGCTATTAGATAGAGCTTCGCCTAGTTTACTTAGTTCTATATAATAAATACTTAAAGATAGGCCTTAACTATGCTATTTATTTTTTTTATTAAACTATTTATTTATAAATAAAACGCTATTAATAATTGCTTTTTAATTTATAGGATTTTATAAAGCTTAGTTTAGAACTTACTAATAAATTAGCTACTGTAATTAAATACTATAGTGTTAGAAATCTAATAGTAAGTAATAATCTTATAGATAAAAGCCTATATTACTATCTTAATATCTATATTTAGAAGAGAATAGAGAGTTATATTTTTACTTAACCTATTAGTAATTACTAATAAAACTATATAGCTATTACTTTCTAGTAATCCGGTTACAAAATCTATTAAGATCTTTTTTTAAATATGATTGGGAATAGATAATAAGCGTAATAGCTCTTACTAGTAATCTCTTTATAACTTTATATAGTTATAAATATTATAGTTTTAAAATATAATACTGTACGTGGTTTAATATCTCTAGCTAAAAGTAATCTCTTATTAATATTAAATAGGTACTCTGCCGTCCTGGGTGTCCTATTACTTATAATAAATAAATTTAGTAAATAATTAATATCCTTAATAGCTTTAAGTCAGGTACCTACTTTCTATTCTAATAATAACAAGTCTTATTTTTATTAATTATGTATTTAGTTAGTGAAACTTTTAGTTTAAGCTCTAGAAAAAATCTCTGCTTCTAATTATAAAAAGCTTATACTATTCTTATATACACTTTATTATCTAGTGTTATATTATACTATTTTTATTTAAGCTTATTATAAGACTCTTAGGCATGAAACTTCTAGACTTTAGTTATACTATCTTTTATAATTATTAAAAAACTAATTTAAGTAGAAAAAGCCTATACTACTTACCCATCATTATTTAATTTAAGCTTTTTTTCTTGATATGTGACTACTAGCTTTAGTAGCTGAATTATATAGCTTTTTAGCCTTTTATTATCTTTTTTACTTAGATGATTTTATTTATATCTTAATAGTATATTAGCTTATACATTTTATTTCTCTAGTTTATATTAAATCTCTATATTATATTAGCTAAGGAATAACTACTAGCGCGTGTATTTTTTATTTAATTTTTAAAACCTTATAAAGTACTTAAGGTTCTTATAATTAGTAATAACCTAGAACTTTTTAATAGACCGTAATTCAGCATCCCATGCCTCCAGGCAATAAATAATTATAAGAAGTTCTTTATTATATATCTTATAATTATATTTTGTAGGTATATTTTTCTTTAAAAAATATGTACATAAATACAGCACGCTATTGTCATTATATTATAAAAGAATTTCTTTAGTTATATAACCTAAAGAGTTAGCTTCTAAAATAGTCTTATAATTAGAATTAAATTAAGCTAGTACTAGTTCTAATATGAAGATTTTTTTTAGCTTATTAAATACTATTTGCTCTTTATTAGTCTATTAGAACAGTATGTTATTTATAAGTCTTATAAGTAGGGCAGCAATTTTTAAAAAAGACTTAATAAACTAATAATAGAAATTAGTAAATCCAAGAAAGCTTCTGATTTCTTTTATAGTTATTAAAGGCTATTACTTAGTAATTACTTTTATTTTAGTAGGATCTATTTAAATTCCTTACTCTATTTTAATAATAAACCTTAGATATTTCGTGCTCTTAGTTTTGAATTTGTATTTTTTAATATCTAGATATAAACCTACAGCGCTAAGTTTTTTTAGTACTAGATTAATTTACTAGTAATACTCTTCTAGTAAGCCTAAAAAGTAGATAAGTATATTATTAAAAAAGGCTAAATAGAACTTATTAAGATATTTTTATAGGGTCTAGTTTATATACTGCTAAAACATACTAAAGGCTTTTACTAGTCTAAAAGGTGTAACTAGCTATTTAAAGAGTCTAAATCTTATATAAAAAGCCATTAGCTATTTATCTTCTTTTATAATATAAATCTTATAGAAGGCTATTAAAATATTAAGCTTAGTATACTATCTTATCTTACTAATCTAGCTAAGCGTTTTATAGATTAGGGAAAGAGAATATTTATTCTTCTTAGAAATCTTATTAAGTATATAATAGTTAATATAAAAGTAAAGACCTTTACTAAGCTTATATATAAATAGTATTAGAGCTATAGCTAGGAAGTTATTTATGTAAATAAAGCCCTTCTCTAGTAGCAGCATTAATTCTTTTTATAGTACTAGTAATTTCTTTCTTAATATATTATACAGTGGTTCTTATAGGACCTTAGGGTCCTTTCTATTAATCTTTTTAAGTTTAATATAATAGTCTATTTCATGATCTTGTAGTGGTGGGAGTTTGTTTACTTTCTTCTCTAGAAATAGCTTTAAGTGCTTCTAATAGGCCTTAGAAAGTAGTATTTTAGAATCTAGCTTTAGTTTAGGCGCTAAAGCCTTTTAAATATCTACTAATAATACTATAAACATATATATCTTATTTATTTTTTTTTATTTATTTATCTATATTAAAAAAGTAGCTGTGCTAATCTCTATTAGCTTTTATTAACACAGTTTCTTCCCTTCCTTACTATAAACTCTTATTCTTAAAGTATGAATATAGAATGATTTCTTTGCTAGTGTAATTATAATATTATTTTAGTTTATTTAGAGTCTGCCTAAAATAAGATTAAATCTAAGCACGTTATTAATAACATATATATAAGCTTATTTAGTATATCCTTTAATATTAAGGTTAATTTATGTAACCTAGATAACTTTTTTAGGTTTCTTATATACTCTAATAATCCCCCACAGGGCTATGTTAATACACGTTAAATAAACTTTAGTAGTAAAAATAAAGCTTATAAGACTATAATATAAATACCTAGTATTAATCATTATGTATGCGATATTCGTCTGGTTGATTAATAAGTATATAGTAATAAAGTTTATGTTTATATATATATTTTAGAACTTCTGCTATTCTTTTTATAATATTATTTTACCTATTTTAGCTAGAAGCTTCTGCTTGTGATTATAAGTAAGAGTTATTCTTTTCTTAATACTTCTTCTTCTTCTTTTTTATCTCTATCTTCTTTATTTCTTTTGTTAGTGTTTATTTATCTAGCTTTTACTAATACTATAGTAGCTAGGCGTAATTAATTTACTTTTATATATTTATACTTATTTTTTATATAGCTAGGAGAACTGTATTGATAATAGAAATCTTATTTATAATATTAGTTAAATTTCTTTTAGCTTACTTAAAGTGTTTTAAATTAGTTATCCTATAGCTTTACTGCCCCTGCATACGTGGGTATTACTTTCTAATTTATTAATTTAGGTATTAGTATAAATAATATTATATAAATAACTATAGCAGTCCTATAGTTACTTAATATAATCTATATAAGATTATTACTAACATGAATTACTTTCTAAGTATATTCTTTAAAGCTTAGTGTTACTAAAAGGGCTATAATATGCTTCTAAAGCTCTCTATTTAATCTCTAAATAAATATACTTTTCTTTACGTTTTTATTTAGCTGATCACTTTCTATTAGCAGTAGTTTCTTATTAAACTCTATATAATATTCTTTTATTAACTTTTTTTTCTATTTTATGCTTTGCAGCTTGTCTAGAGACTTTTACCTTTAATACTAGTTTTTAAACTAGGAGTCTATAAACGCTTATATTACTTTAAGGGTAGTATTATTTCTTTAATTAAAGAGCTATAAAAGAATAGTTTATACTACTTATTTTTTTAAATACTAAAAGAAATAGTCTATTTATTCTTCCTTACTATTTATATAGTATTTGTTAAATCGTAACTTGGCCTTAGCTTAATACTTAAACATAGAGTAAAAAAACCATGTACTATTAAATATAAAGGATTTAAGAAAATTAAATAGTTTAATTACTAGTTTAATTACTAGTTATAGAATTAGTATAAAGGGAGTTACTAGTGTTATTACTAGAACCTATAGAAATAACCTTAATAGGGAATTATAACCTTCTAGTATAGTTAGCCTTTTAGATATTACTTATAATATGTTTATAATCTCTCTAAGTGAGGTGCTATTACTGGTTCTATTTATTAGAAATAAAACTTTTTCTTTATTATACTAAGTAAGATAGTTATTAAGTTTAACCTCTACTTAACTTATTACTATTTTAATAGCTAAGACTTTTAACCCTTATAAAGCATACAACCAGCATAGTTCACGGCTAATTTATTTATTATTATATTCTATATTAAGTAGGTTTATTACTCAGGCTATTAATATAGATACTAAGTAGTTATTAGTATTTATTAATGTTTACTATATTACTAGATAGCTCTCCTAAATACTAGAAAGCCTTTTACTTTTTTATAAAGTTAATTATACTGCCGGAGGCCTCTTAGCCTCTTATAAAAAATAGAGTTAATCAAATCCAAATATAAGAATCCAGGCTAATAATAGTAATTAGGTATAATAGAGTAGATTTAATAAAGAGTTAACTATATACATTATAAAGATTTAATAGTTATCTCTATTAAGTTACTAAGGTTACGTAGTTACGTATGGAGTTAAAGTTAAGATAACTATCTTAATTAACTATCCTAGACTCTAGCCTATTATAACTAGACTTTATTAAAAGAACTTTATTATAGCTATTATATAATAACTATCTCTTTTAGTATAATACTTTTAATAAGATGTTCTACTATATCTAGGATATAATAAACTTTTACGAAAATTAGCTTATTACTATTTATATTTAATATTACTAGGTAATAGCCTTCTTAGCTAATACATACGCTAAAAAGATTAAAGCACTTAAAAAAAAAAACCAGATAGAAAGTAGAAACTAAAGTTATAGTTATAATAAAAAAGAAAATCTATAAATAAAGGTAAAAAGAGTTCTACTATAGCTAGTTTATAAAAACACTATAGATAAAAAGAAAAGTATTTTTAATAAATATTTATAGTAAGTTTATTATTAGTATAAAGCTACTAATACGCTTAGGTAGGATAGTCTCTATCTAATATCTTATAATCTAATTAGTAATATATAAATAGAGTAGATATTTTATATTAGAGAATAACATATCTAGCTTAAGCTTATTAAAAAAGTTAATTATAATATATATAATACTAGCTAAGATTTTAATTCTTAGCTAGGTTCTAAAAGTATTATAAGTAATTTAATTAATAAAAAGAAGTTACTCTACATTAAAGCTAAGCTACCACTAACTATATACAAGATAAAAAAGGTTTAGAATAGTGAAAATAAAAAAAATAATAAAAACTTTATATCTATATAGTCTTAAGTAATAATATTAAGTGCTAAGCTAGCTTAAGTATTACGTTAACTTACCTTACTTAAGCTATTTAAACTATAAAAATAGTTATTATTAAGCCAGTCTATATCTAGTATTTATAGTTAATTTATTTCTGAAAATATTTTCTAGAGTTACTATTTTTTTTAGCCTAAATTTATTATGTACCTTTATAGTCTGGTAATACGTATATTAAGGCGTGCTATAATTTAAATACTATACTATAATTTTAGCTTAAATAAAGAGACTACTTACATAGTGCCTAACCTTAAATATAATAACTATATAAACTATTATTATATAACTATGCTGAGATAATATATTCTAAATATACTTAATAAAAGATTTAATTTTAACTTAGAGTGCATAATTAATATTAACTTGACTTTTTAAAAATAAATATTAACCTAGTACCTATACTTAGATAAATGCTTACTTATATATTTTATATTTATTATAATTAAAGCGTTTTAGCTTGTGTATATTTTATTAAAATTATTTTAATTTTATTTTCGCACATATACATCTAACGCATTTTAAGATTTTTTTTTACTATTTTAGAATCTTTTATTACCACTACCATTCGCTATTGCTTGCTTAATTTTTAGTAAAATTTATTTATAGAAAGAGTAAATGAATTTACTTTGAAATTTTAAATAAATCTACTTAACTATTTGTGCGTCTTAGTATTTCTTATGTAGCTAATTTAAATAAATCCACTCTATTCCTTTATATAATATTCTTAACTATTATTTCTACTTTTTTTTAATTATCTCTATTTTTACTTTTTCTACTTTCTTTACTTTTTTTTCTCTTTTTTTTTTCTTTTTTTTTACTTTTATTTCTTTTTTACTATTACTACTTTTACTTCTATTTTTACTACTTTTATTTTTATTACTTTTATTTCTACTATTTTTATTTCTACTACTTTTATTTCTATTTTTTCTTTTTTCTTCTTTTTTTTTTATCTCTACTTTTAGTCGTTTTTCTCTAAAGATTTTATTTTTAATTCTGTTTTTTAGTTCTTTATAGTATATTATAACTAATAGTTAGTTTATTTAATTAAGTTATAATTAAATTTATTTAAACTCTATTATTACTAAGCGTAGCGAAGCTTTTTTTATTTAATTAAAAAAAAATTTTTAATTAAAACTATTTTAAAATAGCGCTAAAGTTTTTTATTTTTTAATTAATTAAAAAATTCCTTTATCACGTGATCTGGCTGTAAGTAAGGAATATTAATTTATTATTACTTTTTATTACTATAACTTCTTACTTAACTAATACTTTTTTTATATAATTAATATTAAAGTACTTTGTTATATTCTTTACTAATAGATATATCTCCTTATTACTAATATAGTAATTTTAAAGATACTACTACTAATAAAATAAATTATAGTACTTAAAAAGCTAGGTACTTGCGTTATATTAAGCTAATATTTAGCTTTACTAAAGCCTTTACTAATCTATTTACTAATTTATATCTAGGCTTATACTAAGTTGCTTTTAAAGTCTTATATTAAGTTATTTCTAAAGTTTTATACTAAGTTATTTCTAAAGTCCTATACTAAGCTATTTTTAGAGCTTTATATTAAATTTAAATTATACTTTCTATAAGAGAAAAGAGAGTCTAAAAGAGTCTCTTTTTTAATATATATTAGATTTAATTTAAATTATGCTCCCCGTAGGGGAAAAAAGATCTAAAGGAGTTTTTTTCTTAATATATATTAAATTTAATTTAAATTATGCTCCCCGTAGGGGAAAAAAAGTCTAAAGGAGTCTTTCTTTTAATATATATTAAATTTAATTTAAATTACGCTCTCTATAGAGGAAAGAAGGGTTTAAGAGGTCTCTTTTTTAATAGCTAAATCTAATTTAATATAAAAGTCAAATCTAATTTAATATAAAAGCTAAATCTAATTTAATATAAAAATCAAATCTAATTTAGTATAAGAGCTAATTTTAATTTAATATAAAAACTAATTTAGATTTAATAATTATTTCTCTAATATAACTTTTATTATGCTATTTTTCTTTTTATATTATTTTTCTTCTTATACGATTTTTCTCCTTATACTATTTTTCTTTTTATATTACTTTTTTTTTTTGCTATTTTTTTTCTTATACTACTTTTTTTTTATACTATTTCTCTTCTTATGCTGTTTTTTTTTTATGTTTTTTTTTTTTATATATTATTTTTCTAACCCTACCTCTCTTACGCTGTCTTTTTTATACTATTTTTTTTATACTATTTTTTAAGCTACTTCTCTATATCTATTTTTTTATATAGCTTTTTTTATATTATTTATTACTAAGCGTAGTAAACCTCTCTAATATTAATATTAGCTTTAGTAATTTATAATTAGCTGTTAATATTTATTATTTAAGTTACTAAAGCTTTTAAATTACCTCTATTTCTTTATTAATTTCTCTAAACACTATAATTATTTCTTGTTTGAAGTATTTATAATTTTTAAAGGCTTATTATATATTATTATTATAGTTTACTAGTCCTACTGCTCCTAGATTGGGGTCTTTATTAGCTAGATAATTTTTTACTAATAGTTTAAACTATTTTATAGTTCTTCCTATTATATTTATACTAGCTACTAGAATTTAATCTTAGTTAGTTATAAATAATACTTAATTAAACTAATAGTAAAAGTTTATTATTATTATAAACATTTTAAGTTTGTTTTAGTTACTATTAAACTTTATAGAGAGTTATATTTTTACTGTTCTTTTTTTTTTTAATTTATTATTATAAGTTTACTAAGGTGTCACATAGTTTTATAATAGCTACTTTTTATTTCTAATTAATTTATTATATACTCTTTATTTCTTTTAATATATTTCTAGTTATGGATAAAAATTCTGCTATAACTTCTTCTTTACTATTATTCTTTTCTAATAAATAAAGTTTCTATTCGTCTTTATAGTAGGTAGTTATAGGCTTTTAATAATTAATTATTAAAATCTATCTAATAGCTATTTTTTACTTTTTTAAGATAGTAATTATAATATTACAGGTTACTAACTTACTAGTATAATATTAAAATAGTAATTAGTTATTTAATTAATTATATAATATTAATTAGTTCTAATATTTCTAGATTAGATAACTTATTAAACTTAGTAGAAGTTAGTTAAACTTAGTTAAAATAGAAAAAAATAAGTATAGTAAGTTAAGCTCTAATAAAATAGTATTAAACTATTTTACTTAAGATATAAATTTTAATTTTAAAGTAACTATAAAAAATCTAAAATTATTATAAACGGTAATAAGAAGGTAACTGTATTTAAAAAGTTAAAGAAACTAGTAATAATAGCTAATAAAGCTCTAAAATAAAAACATATATTTAAGCTTAAAAGAAAGAATTATAAGTAGTTATAGGATATATTAGCACAGGCTAAGATATAAGCTAAGAAATAAGAATAGAGATATAAAACTATATAGATAAATCTAAAGTATTTACTTATATAATAAGATAAGACTTAGTAGCTAGAGATATTAGAGAGAGCTAAAGGCTCTAATATTTTTAATAGCTTTTAATAGTATATAATATACGCATAAGGGATATACTATAAGTATAAGGCATTAAATAACTTATAGTTACTTTTAATTCTTTATAGTTACTCTAAAATTAAGATTTACACTTTAAGTGAAATAGTTTAATATTATTCTATTAAACTTTAACTTACTATATTATTTTTTATTTTTTTTACTAAGTTAATTAACTTCTACTAAGTCTAATAAGCTATCTGATTTAGAAGTAAAGGAACTAATTAAATATTATAATAATTAGTTAGATAGCTTATTACTAGTATAATTTATATTAGTAAGTTAGTAACTTATAATATTATAATTACTACCCTTAAAAGAGTAAAAGAAACAGTTAGATAGATTCTAGTAACTAATTATTAAATATTTATAATAACTTATTACAAAGACAAACAAGAACTTTACTTGTTAAAAGAAAGTAGTAATAAAGAAGAAATTATAGTAAGATCTTTATCTATAACTAGAAGTATATCCAGAGAAACTAAAATTACATAATAAATTATCTAAGAATAAGAAATAACTATTATAAAGTTATATAATACCTTAATAAATCTATAACATTAAGTTAAAATAAACTAAGAAGAAAAAACTATAAAAATATAGCCTTTTAAGAAATTTAATAGTAATAGAAATAAACTTAAGATCTTTATAGCAGCCATAAATCTCTACTATTATTTTAATTAGAAATTATTTCTAACTAATTAGGATTAGATTTTAGTAGCTAGTATAAATATAATAGATAGAACTATATAATAGTTTAAATTACTAGTAAAAAACTACCTAGCTAACAGGAACCCTAACTTAAGGATAATAGAATTAGTAAATTATAACAGTAATATATAATAAGCCTTTAAGAATTATAAATACTTTAAACAAGAAATAATTATTGTCTTTGGAGAGATTAATAAAGAAACTAAAGTAATCTAAAAGCTTTAATAGCTTAAGTAATAAACATTAATAACTAACTATATAATAGAGTTTAAATAAATGTAATTATAACTTAACTAGGTAAACTAACTACTGGTTATAATATACTATAAAGAATTAAAAAACAGAATTAAAAATAAAATCTCTAGAGAAAAACGGCTAAGTATCTTACTAAAAATTATTAAATAAATAGTAACTATTAATAATTACTAGTATTAATAAAAGTAAGAGAAAAAAGTATATAGAAGATTAATAATCTACGCACTTAAGAGGAATAGAAAAAATAACTAAACTTATAATAAAATAAATATTAACGTTAAGCAGATATTTATTAGAAAAGAATAAAGAAAGTAAGTTAAAGAATAAATAGAACGCTATGCACGTAAAGCCTGTTTAGAATATAAAAAACAAAAACACTTTATTAAAGATTATAAATAATAATAATTAGATATTAAGAAAGCTTATGTTTAGACTAAGGCGCCTAAGGAAATTAAGATTACTATAATCCAAGTAATATAAGCAAAAGACATTATAATAGAAGAGATAATTATAAAAAAAATCTAGAGAAAATAATACTAGATATATAGAAGCTATATATATCTTAAATAAGAATATAAAATCCCGTACTAGTAAGTTAAGAATTATTTAGTAGAACAACCTAGTAATATAATCACCATAATATAAAAAATAATAGTTTAATAATATAATATAGAAACTAAGAAAGAGATATAAAAATGCTATAAGATTATAAAATAAGAAAGTAAACTATTCTATAAAAAGGACTAGAAATTCTAATAAAGAAAGAATTAAGAGATAATAAAAGATAAGAAGTTAATATCTATAATAATTATACAGCATGTGCACTAGAGATATTACTAGATATATAAATTAAAATATTATACTAGAGAATACTATATTACTAAATACTAGAAAATTATTCTAGAAAATGAAATGTATAAATGCTAATAAGTACTATAGTTAGTAGAAAATAAATAACATAAAAAACTAAACAAATAAAGGCTAGCTATATAGATAAATAAAATCTATAAATAAATATTTATATTAGTTATAACTAATGTAATATACTATCACCCTGTCGGATATCTGGAACTAGGATAGAATTAGAAGAAAAAGAAAAAAAAAACCCCTTTACTAATACTATAAATACAAGATAATAATACTATAAATAAAATAATAAAAAAGAAATACTAGATATGTGTAGCTTTTAATTATATAGAAGAGAACTATAAATAGAATAAACACGCCATACGTGTTAAGAGACTAAAGATAAAAAAAATATTATAATAACTAGCAAATAAAAAGAAACTTAATCTATAATAAGAATTAGTTTATATAGACTTAAAAGACAAACTATAGAATCTAAATTCAGATTAATATAAATAACTATTATAGGATAAGTGCTAGATAGAATGCTAATAATATTAAGCTAAATACTATTAAGAAAAATAGTTAGCTACAGAATCACATAAGAAACTCACATATTAAGAATGTTTTTTAGAATAGAAATGCTAGGATTATGAAGAATAGACTAAAAATATATATAAAATACTTAATAGAAAAGTATATTAACTCTAGAGATATTTAATTTATAAACCTAAAAAGAAAACACTAAAGAAATAACTACTATTTAGAAGTTAACTATAAATAAAAAACTAAAAAGCTAGTAGACTATAACTAAGCTACTAAAGAATTAAGAAAAAGTTAAAAGAAATATATTAATTATATATATATAACTAAACTAAAGGAAATACGAAAATAAGTTATATATAGATATATATATTAATAGTAATTAAGCACTAGCACTTATAAATAGTAAGGCTAGTAAAACACTTATATTAAATAAGTAAGTATAAAAATACTAGATATTAACTAGAGTTTTAGATAAACCTGTATAAGTATAACGCATAAATAATAGTCTAATAGTATTTAAAAAAAGTTTAATTAATCTTAAAATAAGGAATATAACTATTAGAGTAGTAAGTTACATAAATAACTATTATATTAAAATTATAAATCTAGATAGTAAGAATTTTATCTTAGGATAGAATTAGCTAGTATAATAGAATCTAACTATTAATTAGAAGAGAATAACCATAGGAATTAGAAATAACTACTATAGATAGTAATAAATAAAAGCTATAATATAAATAAAGAAAGTAATACTTTATAATACTACGTTTATTATGCTAAATAAATACCAGAAGGAATTCAGAGAATAGTTCTTTAAAAAAGCTAAAGACTAGTTACTAGAATATTAAAACTAGAACTATAAAATCACGCTTAAGGAAGAAATGGATTTGAAACTAAAACTATTATATTAAGTACCCATACATCAACAGGAAGAATTACGGAAATTCTTATAAAAAAATTAGAAAAAAAGATATATATAAACTAGCTAAAGTAAGATAGCTTTACTAATACTTTTTATACTAAAAAAAAATAAAAAACTATAGTTATGTATTAACTACAGATACTTTAATAAAGCTATAGTTAAGAATTATTACCTAATACTACTAATATTAGAACTTATAAATAAACTTAGAGGAGTTAAATAGTTTAGTTTTTTTAATATTAAGAATAAATACTATCAGATATAAATAGCTAAAAGACATGAATAAATAATAATATTTAAAATAAAATATAGATTATTTAAATACTTAGTTATACTAATAGGACTTACTAACGCACTAGTAATATTCCAAATAATTATTAACTATATACTAAGGGAATATCTAGATATATTTATAATAATATATCTTAATAACGTATTTGTATATATGAATAGAATGCTAGAAGAATATATTAAGTATACTAAAAGAGTGTTATAAAAGCTTAAGGAACACAAGCTATATATTTAAACAGAAAAATATATATTATATAGAACTAAAGTTAAGTTTTTAGAATACTTAGTATTTTAAAATAGAATAGTAGTTAACCTGGATAAAGCTAAAGATATTCTATCTTAGCCTATACTAATAAATATAAAAGAAGTTTATTCTTTTCTTAGATTTATGGGATTTTGCTAATAATTTATTAAGAACTACTTAAAAATCACAGCACCTTTAACGGAATTGCTTAAAAAAGATTAATAATTTAAGTAAGAACAACGCGAGAAAAATGCTTTTATAATACTAAAAAAAAAATTCCGATAACTATTAATATTAAAGATATTTAATTTATAGCTTTAAATAGAGATATATATAGACACATTAGACGGAGCTATAAAAGCTATCTTATTATAAGTATAGAATAATAAATATAAATATTTAGTAGATTTCTTATCTTATAAACTTATAACTACTAAATTAAACTATAATATTTATAATAAAGAACTGTTAGTAATAGTTCAAGTATTTGAAAAATAGAAGCATTATTTAGAAGAAGTTAAATATTAAATTATTATATATTTAAACCATAAGAATCTAACAGCATTTATAATAATAAAGAAGTTAAATTAATAATAAGTTAGATAATAGAAATTAGTTTCTATATTTAACTTTTAAATACTTTATAAATTAGGAAAAGAAAATATAGTGGCTGACATACTTAGTTAATAAGCAGATTATATAAAAAACGTACTAGAAATCTATAATATAATATTTAGATAAAGACTAGACAGATCTCTAGAAAGCTTATAAATAGATATTAAGATAATAGTCATTATCAAAAACACCTAGAAAAAAAAATAAGGGACTTTAATAATAGGTAACTATATTAGAATCTAGACTAAAAAATAATTTATATACTAGATATATTATAAACTAAGCTTATTAAAGACCAACACTCAGCCAAAATACACGGATATTAAGGAATTAAAAAGACTATAAAATAAATCAACAAACACTTTTTGATTCTAGGAATATGGAAAAAGGTTAGAGTTATTCTCTTAGAATATATTAAATATAAAAAGAATAAAGTATTAAGATATAAGAAATATAGACTTATATAACTAATTCCTTTACCAGACCTATTATGGGAATTAGTTATAATAGACTTTATTACAGGAATACCAACAACAACTATCTTTTAAGGCTAATAGTATAATATGATACTAGTTATAGTAAACTAATTTATAAAGTATATATACTTTAAACTAACGTATATAGAGGTTATAGTAGATAAATTAGTAACTATACTCATTAAGCTATTAATTACATAATATGGATTACTACGAGAATTTATTATAAACAGAGATAAATTATTAATATTAATATTCTAAAAGACGTTTATAGAAAAGCTAGGGGCTAAATATCGCCTCTTAACAGCATTTTATTTATAAATAGATAGGTAAATAGAATGGACAAATTAGACACTAGAATAATACCTATAAATGTATATTAATAAATAATAAGATAATTAGATTAACTTACTATTAATAGCTGAGTTTATATATAACTTTATATAGTTATTAACTATAAGAAGATTACTATTCTTTATGAATTATAGTTATAAGCCTACGGCTTATCAAGAACTACGGAAATTAAACAAGATATTAGAATCAGCAAGAATAAAGGTTAAGAAGTTATAATAACTTTATTAAAAAATAGTAGAAAAAATTACTTAGAAAGGAGGCCTTAGTAAGTAATAAAAAGATAAATCCAAAGTTAAGGGACTAACTTTTAGAAAGGGGAATAAGGTTTTCCTACTATAAAAAAATTTAGAAATAAAACAACCATCAAGAAAACTGGATCACATTAAATTGGGACTATTTAAAATTAAATGATAAACAGGACTTATAAACTACGAACTATAACTACCTAAGGACATAAGGATTTATCTGGTTTTTTATATTTTACTGCTAGAACCAGCACTATAAAATGCTAAACTATAGACAAGACTCAAACTCAAAGAAGACACTACTGAGTATAAAGTCCAGAGGATTTTGGACTATCAGCGGTTTAGGCGTTAGTGGAAGTACTTGGTTAGATAGAAGGGTTACGGACTGGAAGACGATATGTGGGAACCAGTTAGGAACTTGAAGAACAGTTCAGAGCTGATTGACTAGTACCATCGGACGAGCTAACAGGGGCTTGCTCTAAAGTCGTATCCTAAGGATAAGAAGTTTGCAAAGCATTCTAATTAAAACTGAAGGATAAGGAAGGCGAAGCGACAGGCTAGGAGGAAGCTTGAACTACAGGTTGCAGTGTGTGAGTTTCTTGACCCTAAGAATGAGTCTCTTCCTCTTTAAGAGCTTGGACTTCACGAATTGAAGCTATCTCTTGATTAAATATTTTCTTCTCTTTTGAATCCACTTTCGCGAGCTCATGACGAAGCCGGAGGGCACGGGAACGGGCCTCCAGGGCATCCTCTTCAGCTTTCTTAAGCTGATAACGGAGTTTGTTCTTGTCACGGTCAAGACGATCCCACTATGGTTGCAAAACAATTAAATCGCATTTTACGTTGCGATTGTTACAAGTTAAGTAATGACTAGAACTCAGGTTCATGAGACAGTTGTCGCCTTGATGGGAACAGTTCGAGCAGGGTGTCGGCATGTGACGGGGTTCGTTACGGATCCGAGAAGCTAGGCAGCGAGCACGTATTAGAGACGACTCAGGACGTGTCATTGTTAGGAAGCTGGGCAGGGAAGAAAGGAAGTTGAGGGTCTTACAGTCTAGAACACAGAGCGGAAGACCTGCTGCCTTTATACTGCTTATGGAAGGGAGAAACTATCTTCTAAGACGAAGACTTAGAAGAGAGGGATAGTGTTACAGATGGTAATAAGAAGGCAACTGCACCTGAGGAGCTGAAGGAACTGGCAACAACGGCTAATAAGGCTCTAGAATGGAAACGTATGTTCAAGCTTGAAAGAAAGAATTGTAAGTAGGCACGGGACGCATTGGCACAGGCTAAGGCACAAGCCAAGAAGCGAGGACAGAGATACGGAATTATGTGGACGGATCCGGAGCATCTACCTACGTGACGAGGCAAGGCTTGGCAGCTAGAGATGTCAGAGGGAGCCAGAGGCTCTGACATCTCTAATGGCTTCTAACAGTATCTAATATACTTCCAACCAGTATACAATGTACGCACGGGGGATTTACTATAAGTATGAGGCATCAGACGGCTCACGGTTACTTTTGATTCTTTGTAGTTACTCTAAAATTAAGATTCACACCTTAAGTGAAATAGTTTAATACTATTCTGTTAAATCTTAACTTACTATATTACTTTTTCTTATCTCTACTAAGTTAATTAACTTCTACTAAGTCTAATAAGCTATCTGATCCGGAAGTAAAGGAACTAATTAACTATTATAATAATTAATTAAACGGCTTATTACTAGTATAATTTACATTAGTAAGTTAGTAACTTATAATAAAAATATCCTTAAGCTATTTTATGTCTTATATTTATAGGAAATCCTTCATACGTATATTATATACTAATTAGAAGTATATTAAATACTATTAGAGAAAATAGTAGGTAATAGTTTTTTTATTTTCTTAATCTTAAGCTATTTACTAAGCTTTAGTTACTTAATTTACTTACTAGTCTAGGTATTATTCTCTATAGAACTTGAACTTACTATAGAGTAATTCTATTTGTAAGTTCTATCTACGCTAGTTTGTCTCTACTTTTTAGTATCTTTTATATTTTTTTTTATATAATTTTTTTTTTAGTAACGCCTCTTTGGCTGCGTCTTCTTCCTTATTATAGTCCATAACATATATATTCTAAATTTTTTAAAATATTTTAGTTTAAGGGAAAAAATTAGTAATAAGTAAAAATTTTTTATAAAATACTTGTTTGTATTTAAATTTATACCGGCCGATAGTGTTTCGACTAACTAAATGGCTTTTTAGTGCCCGGCTGCCCAGCACGTGCACCGAAACATGCCAGGCGGCCGCCGTAGAGGTTGCGTCCATCACTCGTAACTATATAACGACCTCGCCACCAAACCTTCTGGTGACAAACCAGCTCGCGTACTGTGTATATGTGGCTGCTAGGCTACTTCTGATTCACTGGCGATATTATACCGCACCTGAACTCGCGCCGCAGTTTTCGTCCCTAGTTGAGAGCCTTTACCAGATGACACGGCGCTGGACTGGGTCCGACGACGCTCGTTTGTGCAGCTTGCCCTGGAAGTATGTGCAAAAGCTGGAGACTTGCATAGCCAATGCGTCGATAATGATCTCTTCCGGATCGATGTTTGCGGATACACAATTGTAATCTGCTATCGAAGTGCAGTCCCGCCACCGGTGCCCGGCCCGGGTGCCGCTAGCGAAGGCGACTCCTCGTGGAGAACCAGCTGTCTCGTACCCGGAAAGCATGCAAAGTCTAGCTGGGTGGCAATATATCACCAAGGTAATACTCCTACGGGCGATCTGAGCACAATATCCCAGATGCTCTTGAACCAGCAGTCCATTGGTATGGATCGAATCATCAGTCTAGATGATGGCATGTTTGGGGTGGATTACGAAGGTGGTGGCTGGTAGGGTAGTTAGTCTCACTTGACATGATTCAGCCACCCTCTTTCTGTAAACTTGAAATAGACTCAACAAAGCTCACAACGCAATTCTATGACTGCATAAGTAAGGTTCTTTTACAGATGCGAAAATGATGCAGTGTAGCATTTGTTTTCATTGCTCTACCTTTTGTAACCGAGTGCAGGGGATCAATGTAGCAACCCATGATCCATTGAATGAGTGAAAGAGTCGATCTGTATACGCAATAGAAGTAGAGAGTACGTAAGAGAGTACGTTGTAGAGTACGTTGTAGAGTACGTTGTAGATTACGCAACCTGCTGACGCAATGAGGGTCATATGTGAGAGATGACGAGAGTGCTACTAGGTGACACCTTTCGTAGCACGAGGCGCGAGATTCGGATTGATGCACTGTTCAAGGCGTTTCGATGGTCAAGCACCTCGCACGGAACAGTCCAAACACTCATGCTCCATGTGAGGAGCTTGGCTATGGACGCTCTGGGAATTTCTTGGCCACATGCTCGATAGCATAGCCGTACCCTGCTGCGCCGCAGCCGACCTGGAGCACGGGAAACTTCGCGTCAGAGGTATTGCTCGCGCAAATGCAGAGGTTCGACTCACAATGATTGCCTTGGCCTTGTCCGAGAAGTAAGAGTGGTGGCGCCATTCCTCTCTGGCATGGATGTTGGAGACGTGCAGCTCAATAAACGGTATCGAAACAGCAAGAAGCGCATCCCGAATGGCAACCGAGGTGTGTGTGAAGCCGCCCGGGTTGATGACGATGCCATCCGTGCCATTAGTTCTCGCTTCTTGGATTTTATCGACAATGGCCCCTTCCCAATTGCTGTTTCCTGGACAGTCAGCGTTCAACGACAGGACATCTGGCTGAGGAGGTTCTCGGGGCACACGAACCTTTGAAAAAAAGTCACGTTGGCATTGAGTTCTTTGGCTTGCTTCTGGCCGGCTATCTCGACGTCCTGAAGTGTCTCGTGTCCGTACAAGTGCGGCTCACGGGTGCCAAGCAAATTCAGGTTTGGCCCATTGATGACCAAGACGGTCTTCTTGCCGCCTTGCATTTTCAATAGAAAATAATGCAGAAGATTATCTGTTACCGTAATTAGTGCTTGTTGAGATTGAGAGATTGAACAAGATTGCATTGAGGATCTGAGAATCTAGAGGGCGAGCAGAAGCAATATACAGCAGTGAAACGCCAAGCCGGCCTCTTGTATATCCGACCAGCAGGAGGTCGCTTTTTACGGCAATACTATCTATCTTTGATTGAGAAGGAAAGGGTACGATAACGAAACTGTGGACGAAACAATCAACTAATTCGACTATGCTTCTTGCGCCCTCTCTCGGTGTATATTAGACCAGCTTGGAGCTGCCCATGGAAATTACCCGACGACTGTGCCCCGCACGACTTCGACAGCGAGGGGCATCTTCCGCGGACCCTAAACAAAGTCCCTAGCCTCCCGAATTCAGCACAACTTACCACCGTCCAAGCGGGCCTGCGAGCGGGGCGGTAGAGTTGGGCGATTATCCGCGGGAGGCTAGCCAACAAATACAGTCTTTTTTTTTTTTTTTTTTTTTTTTTTTTTTGAATTCATTTACCCTGACCCCTCCCGAAGGATATGCAGGTTACCACTACTACTATCTATCCTTCTAAAATTACTATACATTGTACTACTTCATGAAAACGAAATTTAAGCCTCGTAAGGGCCTGTGTTAGTCTCTTTATCCGCTGTCCCCCCTGTAGGGCCGGTCTGGTGCTCTTGATATAAATCTTTTCGACTCCTCTGCAAAGTCAAGCACTGCGTTAATTACATTGTTGTTGATTGTCCATCCTTTAACTCCTCCCTGGTTTCCCTGAGGTCTTCCTCCTAGCATTTCTGTGATGCTGTTAAAGGCGTCTCCTATCTTGTTCCAAAGCTGTCGCCTTCTTACCTTGAGTTCTGGGCAGTCTACTATGATATGCTTCACCGTCTCTCGTGCTCCGCATTCGCATTTGTCCTCCTTGGTGAAGCCAAATATTTTGGCGTGGGTGGCAAGCCATGAATGGCCAGTTCTAAGTTGTGTGAGCAGATATGCTCTGTTTCTTGATTAAGGGCTGTAGAGGCTCTGTGTGCGCCTTGCTGGGAGCCCGTCGTCTATTCTTCGCAGGTGTTTACCCTTTTCTGTGGTTTTCCATTCTTTCTGCCATTGCTCGAACATTTCTATTCTGTTTTGTTTTATTTGTGTGGTGATGGGGCGTCTGAATATGTGGGCCTCATGCGGTCCGATTGCTGTTTTTGTCAGGTTGTTAGCTGCGTTATTTCCTGGGATTCCCTTATGTCCAGGTATCTAGAGCAGGCGTATTCTTATTTGTCTTGCCTTCATATTCTCCACGTTGTTAAGGATGTTTCATACTATCTGCTAGCCTAATTTATTAGGGGGATTTTATAATACCTGCAGTGCTAATCTACTATTACTTATAATAGTAAATATTCTATCTTACTAGAGTGTTCTGTTATTATATATCTTGCTCTTAATCTTTTTAATAGCGTAGTATATTATAATGAGCTTAGCTATATAAATAAACTAGTATTTCTTAAGGCTAATACTAGTTCTCTATAATCTAGTAGTTTCATTTTATTTATTAATTATAACTACTGCGGCTTTAATGTTGGGTTTCTTTTCTATAGTATTAATATATATTATTATCTTTAAGGCGTTTATTAGATTAATAATTTTCTAAATAGCTTCTACTTCTTTTTATTTAATATTAATTATATTAAATATCAGTTATCTCTATAGTGCTAGGGGTTTTAGGTTAATTCTTTTTAGATTTTTAGTAGCTTCTAGATTTAGCGTTTTAATTACTTTAACTAGTAGAAACTTTACGCATGTTCCTTTTTATATATGTTTTCTTTCTATTTATTTTAGAACTTTTTATATTAGATACTCTTTTAGTAGTATGTGTAGGTTAATAATAATATTCTACACTCATTACTTTAATTAAAAATATATTAGGAAAGTATAAGATTCTATTTCTAGAGTTTATATTATAACTGTTTTAAATACTAATAGGGTCTTAAATAGTACTATTCTTTATACTAAGTTAAATACTTTAAGATATTCTTTATCTTTATTAATATTATACTAGATTATTAATATATAGTCTATTTTTAGTGTGATATATACCTAGTATAATTATTTTATTTAGATTAGATAAAAGTATTTAAGGTCTTTTATACTAAAAGTAGTTTTAATAGCTCTTTTTATTACTTACTATATATATTACTTTTATCTTATTTTCTAGTTAAAGACTATCTCTAGAAGTTTAGTTATAGATACTATTTTTATTATCTTTTTATATATAATAATCTTTCCTTTTCCTAGCTCCTTCTTTTTTCTGGTTAGGTAAATTAGTTTTATTTTTTTAGCTATAAAGTATAATCCTATTTATTTTGTTTACCCTTTAATATATAAGATATTCTTTTCTTAAATCTTCTGGAGGTTCTTTTCGGCAGTAGGTCTAGCTTTTTATTTAAAGTAGTTATTAATATATACTAATATCCCTCCTTTAGTGTCCACTAGTTAATCCATAAGATTTAAGTTAAAGAAAATAAAGAGAATTAGTAATAGAGGAGATCTCTAGGCTAGGCCTATATTCTCTAAAAAAGCTACTTTAGTTTTAAAGTTATTAAACTTAATACTTACTATTCTTTCTTCTATAAAACTTTATATTTATTTTCTTATGATTATAGGGATGTTGTTTTCTATTAGATATATATTTAATATTAGCTTATTAACGCCGTTAAAGGCCCTCTTAAGGTTAAAAGTAATTAGTATAATTACTTTATTTTTAAGCTAGGCCTAGTTAATAGTATTAGCTAGGATTAGAAATATTTATTCTATCATACATTCTAGTCTTCCGCTAAACTATATATCTAGAAATAGTTTATATATCTCTATATAGTATAATAGACGTTATGCGATTACTACTTCTAGTAACTTTTTAAGTATATTAAAGAAAGAAATTAGCTAGTATATTTTTAGCATTATATAGTCTAGTTTCCTTTATTTCCTTAAAACGATAATTATTACTGTTTTCTATTTTATTAGGTAGTAGCTAAGGTCAATAAATCTTTTAAAAATTCAGGTAATAATATATAATATATATTTTTATGTTTTCTTTTAGACTAGTGTTAGTAGATTATTATTTTTTAGAATAGTATTTTCTTTTATAGCCTCTAGCACTCTTTCTATCTCTCTCTTAATAATAAAAATCTATAAAATTTCTTCTTTTACTATAGTTATTACTTTAGGGCTTAGTTTAGCCATTTTTAGGAAAAAACTCTTTAGAAATATTTAGATCTTATTATTATTGTTAATAGCTTCTTTACTATCTATTTTAAGGGGAGGTATATTAGCGTAGTTATTTCTTAAGTTTATATATTTAGCTATTTTCTATAAGCTTCTTAATCTAGTATTATTAAGAAATTTCTTCTAGTATAAAGCTTTTATTTACTTAATTTTTTAGGTCCATTCTCGGCGTTTGGCTTATATTTCTGTAAATAATATTATTATAATTAAGTTCTTCCTTCCTTTTATTATGTAGCTTTTTTATTATTTTTTTTTTATTTTATTAACTTCCATCTGCTGTGTTTTGAGCTCTAGGGTAAACTATTATTTAGTATATAAAAATAAATTTATAATTAGTATATACCTTTTAACTACTTCTAAGATAGCCTAAATTAAGTTATTAATTTACTATTCTAGCTAGGTTATAGTCTTAATATTTTAGGATTTACTTAGTATTATTTATATTATCTTTCTAATATTTTTCTATTCCGCTCTTTTAAATGCTTTATGTGGTTTTTATTCTGCTTTTAGTTTTAATTAAAAATCCTATTTATAGTAAGTTACTTTATAGTTAGACTTATAGTTCTTATAGTAAAAATAATATCTAAGGACTTTCTCAAGTGTGTTTATTAGATTTAAGTTAATAATTAATTTTATTTTAAAGTAAAATAATAATTAGAATGTTAAGATTCTACTTAATAAGTACTATTATATTCTATTATTTTAAATAAAAGTAAGTAGCTCTTTAGCGTGTTTTAGTAATAAATAGTTAACTATTTTATTACTTTATACTAAGTAGTAACAGTTAAAGTCTCCTGTAAATATAATTTAAATAGATTTAATATCTATTATAGTTTCTTTAATTATAGTCTGTATTTTATTTAGCGTGATTTGTATTAAAATTTCCTCTAATATTTATTAATAGCTAAGTAATAGGATATATACTAAGAAAATTAATAGTTTAGTTTTATTTATCTAAATCTTTACTACTGTTATGTTTGGGCTGTTATATTATAGCTAGCAGTATTCTAACATAAAAATCCACTTATTTATATATATTAGGCTTTATTTTCTAACGTTTTTGTCTATATATATAGGCAGGTAAAGTTGCTATTTTTAGTAATTAATATAAGTTTTATATATAGTTATTAATAGCTCCTAAATAAGTAGGATACTAAGGTTTTATATTTATTTATTATTAATAAGAGCTTTTATGTTTGCTTTAGATTTCATAATATTTAGCTATAAAGTCTAGAAGTTTATTATATTTATTATTAGTTACTAGAAATTATTTAGCTTTTATACATATAATCTCTAGTTAGGTATACGCTATTATAGTTTATATACTTTACTTTTATATTAGAAGGACACTCTCTATAGTCGTGCTTTTTTATATAGTATTTATATCTTATTATTTTACTATAGGACTATACTAGATGGCCTGGTTCTTAGTATTAATAGTATTACTTTTTTTTAACTTAATACTACTTAATACTGCTAATATATCTCTACCTAAATACTATTCTATTATTAATTATCTATTCTGCTGCTTCTATTATTTTAAATTATACTCTAAGAGTTATTATATTCCCTAACGGTTTGTCTTATCTTTTTAGCCACGTAACTTCTACGATTTGGTGGCTTCTACTTCTTATGTCGTTTTCTTCCATGATTTTCTTAATGACCTCTAATTGATTCTCTGGTAGAATAATATTCTCTGTTGGTACACGATATACCACTACTCTGAAGCGTGATATAGCAAGCTTTGTACTGTTTCCTAGCGCCTCGAGTCATGCAGTGCAGGACCTAGCTAGTTGGGTAGATTTTTCATCCCTAAATCGGATCATGTATCCAGTCTTTGTTGTTCCAATCCCTGCTACCTGGGCTTCTTTCGTCGTATCATTGTTCTATAGGGCATTTCAGATGTGAGTATTTGCTGAGTCTGTTAGGAGGTATCTCTTAAATGTTTCATTCTCCTTATCCTCAGTATCAGTGTTATTTCGCTGTGTGCTGATTCGGATGCTTTTTGAGTCCTTATTAAGACTCTCTTGGCTTGTTGTTCGCGTAAGAATAGCTCCTGGCACTGTTGTATTTTAGCCTGCTACCACCGACGCCCATGAGCGCGTCGAAGGGAGTGCTACTGAGAGGGTGTCGAGTTGGATCTTCAGCTCGCGGATCTCCTCTTTAAGCTCGGTATTCTGGTCCTTCAGGGTCTGCTGTTCTGCTCTTACTTCGTTGATAATGAGGCTCTGTTGAAGTATGATCTCCTTCAGGTTTTTTATCAGTTCCATAAGCTCAATGTCCTTTTCTGCTCGGGGTTTCTTAGTCCAACTAGTTAGTGCTTCCTGATTTTGTGTGTCCTGGGCCTTCCTGGACGGCATTCTTTCCCGGCGTTTTTCTGGGGCTGATGGATCTTCCTGGGTTGCTGGACTGGGGTTGCGTTCAGGGGTTGTCGGGGCCATCGGGGTTCCGGGTTCCACGACGGTTTGCCGTAGCGACCGCTAAGAAGCGGGAGCTGAGAGAGAGTATGACAGTAATGAGGTTAAGAGTAAGTCCGAGATGAAAAAGCCTTCTTCCTGCTCTCTGTATGTCGACTTTACAGTTCTATTACTCCAACAACAAATACAGTCGCTAGCGAAACCGGCTTCCCCTTCAAGTGCAGCTTCGCAACTTTTCAACCTAGCGACTTCGCGCCTCACCTTCCACATTCGGTAAAGCGTCAGATCTAAACACGTGCTCCAAACACACATGCTCCATAGAATTTAATACTGAGCTTTCGTATGCTCTAGTCGAGGCCATAATGTTGGCATAACCGCGATAGGCAACCTTGCGATCTCCCAGCCTTGCGCTAAAGGTAGGCAGAACTCAAGGTACCAACGCCACTACGGCATAGTGAGTCATTGAAGATTCATACTGTCGTTACTGCCTGTTTTGATTATTATGTACTTAATCAGTCATTACATCAAGCATTAAATTCAATTAATTCATGTTCAAGATAATATTTACGAGGACTTCCAGCAGTCAAGACATGACCCCCTCCACCACATAATCTTACCCGCTTTCTACACAATAGAAAAGTACAGTAGCAGCTCACAAGGGTGTAGCCAGAGCGGGTCGGCCACCCTCCGTGCTAGGGTGGCGACATCAAGTGATAAATCACTTAGATTACTGTTAGATATCACTCGTAAGCATGCTCTCTTAACTCGACCGTCCCGCATTTGCACTACCTTCAGCTTGCCGATCTTCTAGACGCTTCACCGTCTCTATTAACAAAATGATGTCCTCTGGGGAACGTCCTCCACACACATAAGCGTACAACATACCAAATGAGTCGTTTTAAACCCTGATCTCCAATTGCCACTCATTTAGAACTTTAAGCGATGAGGTTGTGTATGGATGCTGAGAGCCGAGAACTTGTTCCTGAAACTGGAAGCATTTCTCCATTAATGAAATAGCCTTGTCGTTCTGGCCTTGGCCCTTTAACGTAAATGCGAGATTGTTCATGCTGGTCAGTGTAGAAGGATGCTCTGCCCCAAGCACCCTTTTTCTCGTCTCCATCACTTGCACCTCCAGCTCTTCGGCCTCTTTCCACCGCCCTTGATTCCTGTACGTCGACGCCAGGTTGGCCATGCTGGTCAGCGTGGAAGGATGCTCTGACCCAAGCACCCTCACACTCATCTCCGTCACTTGCACAAACAGCTCTTCGGCCTCCTTCCACCGCCCTTGATTACTGTACGTCGACGCCAGGTTGGCCATGCTGGTCAACGTGTCTGGATGCTCTGACCCAAGCACCCTTTTTCTCGTCTCCATCACTTGCACCTCCAGTTCTTCGGCCTCCTTCCACCGCCCTTGATTACTGTACGTCGACGCCAGGTTGGCCATGCTGGTTAGCGTCGAAGGATGCTCTGCCCTAAGCACCCTCTTTCTCGTCTCCATCACTTGCACCTCCAGCTCTTCGGCCTCCTTCCACCGCCCTTGATTACTGTACGTCGACGCCAGGTTGGCCATGCTGGTCAGCGTGGAAGGATGCTCTGACCCAAGCACCCTCGTACTCGTCTCCATCACTTGCACAAATAGCTCTTCGGCCTCTTTCCACCGCCCTTGATTCCTGTACGTCGACGCCAGGTTGGCCATGCTGGTCAGCGTGGAAGGATGCTCTGACCCAAGCACCTTCGTACTCGCCTCCATCACTTGCACCTCCAACTCTTCGGCCTCCTTCCACCGTCCTTTCAGCTTAGTTGCTAACCCTACCATCGCTATGCTGCTTAACGTATCTCCTTGCTCCCTACCAAGCAGCTTCTCCCTTACTTTCATTGACCTTATCGACATCTTCTCCGCGTCGACAGCACTTCCTTGTTGCCACGCATACCATGCCGCATTGTACAGTAGTAGAGCCCACTTCTTGAGTGACTCTGCACCCTCAGGCTTCTGCACTAATGCCGATCTTGCATGCGGGAAAAGCACCCGGCATTTAGTCCAGTTCTCATACTTCCCAGTTGGAAACTCCCTGCAAAGAATTCTAATATACTTCTTATTCCATCCTTCGGATTGCCCCTGACATTCGAGCCATTTCCGGGTGGCTAGCTGCACGAGCGCATGCATCTCGAATATACCCGCATCAGTGGTAAGGGAGATGAATGAATAGTTTCTTAGCGTGAGAATATCGTCTTCAAACCCGTCGTCGGCACTGGCTTCTAATGCGCTATCTTCTGATACGTCGTCTTCATCTCCACTCTCTTCACCCCCTTCGCTATTCGCCTCTAGCCTTCCATTATTATTTCGCGTTGCGCTTTGATCTCGAATAAGCGCTTCAGGAATCCCTTGCCGGTCAAAAAAGCTCATGAGTGATAGTAGGTCAGCGGCTGATCGCCTTGTCTGAAGTATGTAATCGAACGAGATTTGCCACGTTATGATAATAGAGTTCTTTGCCTCCCAGTCTCTGCGAAGATGACCCCCGTTATAGTCTAAAAGGCTCGTCTTTTTCTTATCACTCTTATGAAACATCTCTAGGTACTGCCGCACCGAGCATCTTGGTGCCCGTTCCTTGATGTACGCAGCCGCCTGGATGATGGCAAGCGGCATGTACTCGAGAGCTGCCACTAGCTCAGCAGTGTAGTCTTTGTCGACCTGCTCTCCTAGTTTCTTTTTAAGAAGAGCTTCCGCACCTTTGCTGTTCATCGGCTCGATGAGTATAATATCGCTCTCTTCCGCTAGCTGCGATGCCACGCTCCTTGTTCGAGTGGTGACCAGAATCGAGCCATTCTTGCTCCGAGGTAGATCCGTAGATAAGGGATATGCAGGTTTGCTATCGCTGCTTGCCTGGGCTTTCTGGCTATCAGTCATTGGTGCAAAGAGAGCAGTAGCATCGTCGGCATTATCAAGGACCAGCAGCCACTTTCCATTCCTTTCGTTGCGAAGCCAGCCGTGAACAAGCTTGAATACATCCGCTTGTGGGTCTTTCCGCCCATGTAGCTTAACCTGTTCTGCAATTTCTTGATAGCTTTGCTTGAGGCGGGCCGAACTGCTGGCATGCACCCAGAAAACCCATGTCTCGGGCGACTGATCCGTGGTTCGGTAGCAGTGTTCGATTGCAAGTTGCGACTTCCTTGTCCAGGTTGGATACAGGCACTAGTCCGGGTTTCTAATAGCTTACCCCACACCGCCCAGGCCAACAAGCGCTATCCGAGATGCTGGCAAGGAGCATTTTTCGCGTATCTGATCCAGTAGGAATCCGCGGTTGACGAAGTCAGGATCGCGGCGGAACGGGACGTTGGAGGAAGGGCTTGGAGGTGAGTCTTCATAGTTTGAGGAGAGCGTTGGCGGTAGAGTAGGCAGTCCATCCTTCGAAGACTCTCTGATCTCCTTTTGGAGCCGAATCATCGCTTTTTTCCGTCCCTCCCCGTATATGAGCGGCATATGGATGTCAAAAATGCCCAGTAGAGAGTATGCCGTGTCTTCTTCGCGTTTTGTCTCGCGCCTTTCTGCCCATGACATTCGCTCATTGACACTAAACTGAGACAAAGGGCTTCCTTGAAGAGCTCGAGTGGGAATACCCGTTATCTTATGAATTTCTTGCACTAGTGAATTCCTATCACCAAGTCGCTCGCCCTCTTTGGCAAAAAATTCAACGCAGGTGGGAGCAACAAGCTCTTGGAGCGTCCAGCCCCGAGTAAACCATCTACTGTGCTGAAAGGCTGATTTCCACGTCCACTGAGAGGACAGGTCGTTTCCGACAGAACCACCGATCGAAACGTCGGATAGATACACATAGCATTTAGCCGCATTGTGGTACCAGCGAAACATAGAGTTAATGGCCTCTGAGAGCTCCGTGCTGTTTGATTTGTTAATACAGCAAGTGTCAACCCAGAAATATTGCAGGCCGTCCTTAGCAGCTTGCTTTCCGCAAAAATGGATTTTGTCATAGCCAGTTTTGTTCATGCCTTTGCCCTTTACTAGGTCTTTAAACGTGACTTCTTCATCGTCCGCTCCCCAGGTATGCGAAAGAATAGCATAGCTGGGGATGTTATTGCCGACAAACTCGGTTAGGCTGAACTTGTCGTCATCTTCAGGTCGCAGAAGACGCATGACGAGAGAATTGTTGGAGAGCTTCTGGGTAGGGAAATCGTTAAAATAGATATAGGCAAGATGTGCCCGTATGGAGCAATCAAAAAGCCCTACAATTGTCCCAGTTGGCAGACTCAAGGCAGAACACCCAAAGAGATGAAGTGGTGGTGAGGGGCAGAAGGGCAGTGCAAGGTAGCTGAGCATCAATGACTAATATCGTTTGGCTGAGTAAATGTGCTTACGAGAGAGGTCGAAAAGTAATAAAAGTGGTTTGGTACTAGATGCTGCCACCACAAGCAGGGAGGATGGCCGACCTGCTCCGGCCACACCCTCGTGAGCTGCTACTCGTCTACTGTGTAGAAAGCGAGTAAGGTTATGGCTTCGACTAGAGCATACGAAAGCTCAGTGTTAATGCTATGGAGCACGTGATTAGATCTGACGCTTTACCGAATGCGGAAGGTGGGGCGCAAAGAGCAAAAGTTCGCTGCTGCAACTTGAAAGGGAAGCCGGTTTCGCCAGCAATTGTCCTGCACATGCGGTCGAGAACAAAATTCAAGTCGTTGTCCTCCTCCTCGAGGGAGTGCCGGATATCTGCAACGGACACCACTACGACAACCGAGATCGTGAGGTTCTCTCGGCAGGACTGCATATAAAAATGACGGAGCAACCAAAGATTCACAATGTCGGAATCATCATGAATGGAGTTACCGGCCGCATGGGCACGAACCAGCATCTGGTCCAGTCCATTTGCGCCATCCGTAAGGAAGGCGGCATCAAAACTGCGGATGGCGAGATCATCATGCCCGACCCCATCCTCGTTGGACGAAATTCGCTCAAGCTACGAGAGCTCTGCCACACGCATGGCATCACGAGGGCGTCGACGGATCTGGATGCCTGCCTTGACGATCCCCAAAGCATAATATACTTCGACGCCCAGACCACTGGCCGGCGCGCAGAAGCCGTCAAAAAGGCAATCGCGAAGGGCAAGCACGTGTACTGCGAAAAGCCCACGGCCGTTAGCTCCGAGCAGGCCTACGACTTGTACAAAGCGGCCAAGGCGGCAGGCGTAAAGAACGGAGTTGTCCAAGACAAGCTGTGGTTGCCTGGCCTGGTGAAACTGAAGACATTGATAGAGAGCGGCTTCTTCGGAGACATCCTGTCTGTCCGCGGCGAATTCGGCTACTGGGTCTTCGACGGCAAGGGCCAAGTTGCTCCGCAGCGGCCCAGCTGGAACTACCGCAAGGAAGACGACGGCGGTATCATCAGCGACATGCTCTGTCACTGGCAATACATCATCCAGAACTTGTTTGGCGAGATCCAGTCCGTGACGTGCCTGGGCGCGACGCACGTCAAGGAGCGCGTCGACGAGCAGGGCAACACCTACCGCTGCACGGCTGATGACTCGGCGTACGCCACGTTCCAGCTGCACAATGGCGTGATCGTGCACTTCAACTCGTCGTGGGCCGTCCGCGTCCGCCGCGACGACCTGCTCACCATCCAGGTTGACGGTACCAAGGGCAGCGCGGTCGCCGCGCCCGACGTGGAACCCCGATGTCGACTCCGGCATCAAGTACGTAGACGGCTGGACACGCGTCCCGGATTACCAGGTCTTCGACAATGCCTTCAAGGTGCAGTGGGAGATGTTTCTGCGGCATGTGGTCAAGGGAGAGCCGTGGAAGCATACATTACTGGAGGGCGCGAAGGGCGTGCAGCTTGCGGAACTGGCTACGCAGAGCTGGGAGAAGAGGGCGTGGGTGGACGTCCCTCGGCTGGAGGTATGATTGGACGGATCTCATGGATTCCAGACAACCCTCTGTTGAACTTGTCTGTGCCTAGTCGGGAAGTTACTCAGGGTAATCAAAAGAGTAAATGCAACCCTGCAATAGAGAATTGTAGCATTGTGTCAGTTGTCATCCCCCTATAATCGCTGAACGCACTCTACTAGGCCAAGTTTGGCTATAGACTGAGCTCACAGCTAGGCGGCGTACGCTCTGTTGATCTTCGTTTCGCCACTCTATGCTTGCCTCCAAGTGGCTGTTGCGTGGAACCCAACTTCCGTATCCTTGCCAAACAAAAACGTGTATCTTATATCCGCGCACCTGCTTCTCTGAAATATGCCTTCGATGCTGTAGCTTTGGAAACGTGTACGGACAGTTGGGTTCTCAATCTTAACAAGTTTATGCGCTATTAGCGACCCAAGTGGCCGCCATCCACAACAAGCACTTCCCCAGTCACGTACTGGCTCGCAGCACTACAAAGGAATACCGCGGGGCCGGCAACATCCGCCGGAGCACCCCATCCCGCTGCTAGGCAGCTGGCCAACCGCGCAGCGTATTGCTTTGTATCAGCCCTGAGGTCCGTGTTTCTGTTTCAGTTGAAGGTGGGCGTTAGCGGAGGAGCGGCTACTGTCAGCGAAGGGCCTGCCTACATGTCTGTTGCCACAGAGCCAGGGGCAATGGCGTTCACCAGGATTTTGTACTTAGCCCACTCGTTGCTCAACGCCTCGGTCAGCCGGGACACGCCTCCTTTCGACGCGCAGTTCGAGGCAACCATCTCTCCGCCGATGAAGGAGTTAAGGGATGCAATGTTGACAATCTTGCCCTGTCTCAGGGGAATCATGTGGCGGCCGGCAGCCTGGCATATGAAGAACAGTGCCTTGAGACTAATATCGACGACCTGTTTCGCCACCATCAGCCAAGAGGAGAAGATGGCTCCGGTGTGAGGAGTTATACGCTGTCCCATTCCTCCTGGCTGATGTCGACAGACCCTTTTCTCATTAACAATCCGCCGCAATTGACAGTGATGTCGATGCGGCCGTCCATGTTGTCGAGCGCCTTCTGGAAAACTCCCTTGGCGTCCTCCATATCGCGCAAGTCACATTGAACTATTTCCGCCTTGGCGCCTTTGGCCCGAATTCTGTCGGCTGTAGACGTGTTTCTCATGTCCCGTTGTGCAATGCAAATCAATGCCCCTGCTTCTGTAACCGAGTGCTGGCCTCTCAGGTAACTCCATTGCTTGTATACTGAGCTCTCCTGATGATCCTCCCCTGACGATCGTCTCCTGTCGATCCCCCCTATTCTCACCTACAAAGCACGTATTTAAGTAGGATAGCCATCCATAGTTTTCAATTCATGAGGTTGCTGCTACATCTATACCCTGCGTCCGGTCAGAGCTCCGGCTAGGGCTATCGCCATGGCAGCCCGATGCCTCGAGATCCTCCGGTGATGAGTGCATTTTCCCCTTGAGAGTAAAGAGCTCGAGCGCCGGGGCGTGGGGTATCTCCGCCGCGGTTGAAAAAGACATGTCTGGTTATGACACGGGGAACTATGTATCTTTTTGGAGGAGTCTGTTGCGCAGGCGGGTATCATTGGACGGCGATACTGCTACGCAGGCCCATTGGGCATGGCAGGATACATAGCAATCCCTTGTCCCACACTACTCAGACTATCCTCAGCAGTTCCCTTCCCATCCTGCAGCCTTATGCATCATGACAAATGCAGAAGCAACCCAACAGCACCGTTCTCGGAACCTTTTACTTCACATGCCAGCGAGCCCAAAATTTCCGTGGTCTTTGTCTTCGGGGAGGCCGGTGAGGCATGATGCTGTGTGGAGACGGGGTTGTTGCGAGTTTGGGAGACCCACATGCTGGGTATCTGGGTCGGGGTGGTTATGCCATGAGGGAAAGAGGCTCATACCAACGACGACAGTGCTATCAAGAATTGTCCCAACCACCAGCACGCGCCACATCATTTTTGCGTGTCGAGGAGGTCCGGACCCTGCTGCTTGGCTGGCTCGGCCCAGTAAGAGTGGGATCTCTGACCGGACGCAGGGTAAAGATGTAAAGCAACCTCATGAATTGAAAACTATGGATGGCTATCCTACTTAAATATGTGCTTTGTAGGGGGGATCGTCAGGAGAAGATCGTCAGGAGAAGATCGTCAGGAGACGATCTTCAGGAGGATCATCAGGAGAGCTCAGTATACAAGCAATGGTGCTACCTGAGAGGCCAGCACTCGGTTACAGGATCTCCTGGGGGAATAGTATATCAGTCTCACCCAAGGTCTGTAACCGAGTGCAGGGAATCAATTTAGCAACCCATGATCAATTGAATGAGTGGAAGACTCGATCTATACACATAATCGAGATAGATCATTCGTACGAGATACAATCAGCAGACGCAGTGAGGGCCTAATGTGTTGGAGGCCTGATGTGATAAGGCCTCATGTGATGAGGGCCTAAATGTGACAGAGAGGCCTAAATGTGATGAGACAAGACAAGGCGTTACTTGGTGACAAGGTCGGTTCTTCCTCCATGATTCTCCAAAACAACAGCTCGTTTGCAGGAACCATTTGTATTTTGCTATTTGTATTACAGCATGTCTCTCACTGGGAGACGAAATGTCGCCCCAGCTGGTGAGCTGGAGCCTAGAATGAGTGTTGGGAGTTATCTGGCCTCTCGCTTTTCCACCTTGAAGCCACCGATGGACAAGGCCATTAACCCAGTCACGGCGTTGGACATGCTCAACCGGCAGCAGTGGCTCTTCTTCTGGGTTAGTAATTCCCGCGTACACACTATCTCATGCTCTTACTCACATGATTGCAGGTAGCCCGGTGCGACTGGGTCCGGCATGCTTTTGACTCCCCCACTGTCGGCTCGGCTCCAACACCGCTAGCGAAGGAGTTCAATAAGAGGAACTCGGATATTACTTGAGCATAACGCTCGTGCTCATGTTTCGATCAGTGGGTTCCGCAACGCGTACAACCAGTCTTTCGCCTGCCGGGCTCTTTTCCGGATTGCCATGGGTGGTCTGTATGGCAACGCTGTTGCGCCGGCCATCGAAGACTGCCCGGACCAGGCTCGAGGCTTTATATCGGGTCTTTTCCAGGCAGATAATCCCGCAGGATATCTCCTCGTCACAGCGTTTGCGCGGGCTCTGGTCAACACAACAAGCCACAGCCAGCGGCCACTGTTTTGGTTTGGCGCATGTCCGCCAGTCAGGGACGCCACATCTAGCTTTGTCCAGCAGGCTAAGCTTGCAGTCAAGCACCACTGGCATACCCTCATCTACATGGTTATCTTGATGGTGGGTTTCAACTTCATGGTATGTGTTCCCTAATCCCCGCGCTGAAAACGCTGGTTCGGCGGCTAATCAGCAGTGAATACAAGCCCACGGCGCCGAGGACTTCTATCCCCACCTTACTTTTCAACCAGTTCCATCTGACGAGGTTATGATCACTCAAGTAGGCCAATCTTGGCGCCATCACCGTTGGGATCAGCGTCGGGTACATGTCTGAATTCCTCGGCTGTCGGCTGACCATCACGGTCGCCTGCGTGGTTAGCGGCACCCTAGTGCATCCGTACACGTACGTGACAACCCCAGCGGTGGCAATCTATGCGTTCCTTCCGCAATTCTTCGTCCAAGGAGCGTTCGGGATGATTCCCAGTCACCTGCTGGGGCTATCCCCTAATGCGACCCGCATTTTTGTCGTCAGCACGGCCTATCAGCTGGGCAATACGGCATCCAGCCCGGCTGCCACAATCCAGGCTACAATTTACGAGCGCTACTACCCGCTCCCGCCAACAGCCGCTGGGGTGAAGAGATATGACTACGCACTGGTCATCTGCGCCATCTTGGGCGCGCTTGCTGCGTCTTGATTTTCCTGGACACATTCCTTGGGCCGGAGAAAAAGGGGTGGCAGCTCAACGTGGTTGCTGAACACAAGGGTTCGGAAGCGACGCGCCCAAGGAGGTCGAACAAGCGACTGATGTTGGGCATAAGGAGACGATTTGGGGGGACAAAGACCGAATGGGGCTGTAACCGAGTGCAGTCAATCCATGTAGTAGAGACCCCATGCTGAATTGGGGGCTATCTGGATGATGTACGTATATGTAAAGGAGTGACTTGGCAGACGAGTGCCAAGCAGATTACATGTAGGCTGCAAAGCAGATAGTGTAGGCAGATGTAACTTAGTGTAGGCGGTAATAGACCTAGTGTAGGCAGTAATGGACCAGTGTAGGCTACAGCACCAATCAATGCTCGGTGACAAAAGCGCCGATCCCAAAATTGGATTATTGGCCTTCAAGGATCCGTATCTCTCATCCGTAGCGCGCCTGCGTGACAAGCTAATTGTATGTCATACAAGCCGACAATGTCTCTCACGTTTCTCGAGTTTCCTTGTACAGTAGCTTACGAGATGGTGATTACGTCCTGAACTAGCCTGCTCACCTAGCACTAGTGGAGTCATGCTCTTCGCAGCCCCTGCGAGCCGCATTCCTCTAGCTCTCAGCGGTGTACTCTACAGTAACGGCTGACAACAACCTTTCAAGAGCCAGGACCATGCAGATGGGGCATGCTCAAAAGGCTAAGTGCACATGTATTGTGCCTGGGCTCCTCAAGTCGGAAGCCAGGAGTCACCTAGGACAAAATTTTCTATTGAGGGACCCTTTGGGTAATTTATGTCGGTTAGCGTATCTAGTGGAGACGCTGGGACAGGTGGGTGGGACCATGCGGAGAAGAGCTTGCGGGGCAGTACGTGGCAACCTGGAAATGTTCACGTAGTTAGAGGCTCCAGTCTCACAAGAGACGCTCTACCATTCCGCAACACTTGCCCCAATGAACCAGAATACGTTCTTACAATATACAGCGAGCATTGGTACACTGGCTGGGAATCTCAACTTGGGCGTCCTAGCTGAAATAACGCGATACCCGCACAGGGTTCCCCTCACTTTGGGCTTCCATAAGGACGTAAAGTGAGGAGGGGCGCTTGTGGGGATGATCATGACCCCGCGCATCCCCAATTGTTTTTTGGCTTGAATTGTTGAGGCGCGACAACAGAGCAACACAGTTATTATTAGTATCAGCGCTTGCAGCATTCCACACGCCTGGGTGGCCATCACCAAGGCTGACTTGTCAACTTGCACCTCCTTCACAGAGTGATCAACAACACTTCAGCCCACGCCCAGTATGTGGCCCTCTTTTATGCTTTTCGCTCTTGCTGGCGTCCAGGCAAAGCGATGGAATAACACCGGAAAAGGAGCCATCATCTTTGAGGAGGCCGTAAGCCTGAACTATCCAGAACTTGACAGGACTGTGTAAATGCTACTACTCTCACATTAGACATAGGTATGTTGCTGACTTTCTGCCCACCTGTGTGCAGCGCCGCGCCAATTCTCGGTAAGCACATGCTCCAATGAGTGAAGGGGGCTGGTAACTTAACACGCCTGCATACAGGACAAACCTATGCCGATCTGATCCGAAACCTCGCTGATGTCCACAACCAACGTCTCCGTTGGATGGATGAGTCCGGAGTTGATTACATGGTTCTTTCCCTCACGTCCCCAGGAATACAAGCCATTTCCAATATCACGGTGGCTGAGGAAATTGCCATAAGAGCAAACAACGACATAGCAGCTCTGATCTCCAACAACACGGCGCGGTTTGGTGCATTTGCAGCTTTGTCAATGCACAATGCCACTCAGGCCGCCCTTGAGCTCCAACGCTGCGTTAAGGAGCTTGGTTTCCATGGCGCTTTGTTGAATGATTTTCAGCAAGCCGGAGATGACAACAGTAAGCCAACTCCATTGCTTGGAAGAGATTCGAGAGAACATCCCAGTTCACTAGTGTAAACCGACAAGAGACACTCTTCACTACTACGACAGCCCTGATTACGATCCATTCTGGGCCATGGCTGTCGAGCTCGACGTGCCCATCTACCTCCACCCGCGGCCTCCGACAGCTCTCATCAATAAGCTTGACTTTGCCCACGCTCCTTGGCTGCTGGGGGCGCCGCACCAATTCACTGTGGAGCTCTCCAACCATATCGTGGGACTTTGCACTAATGGCGTTTTTGAGTAAGTCGGGCCGACTCTTCATGCCATTATGTGATCGCCGAGGCTAAGCAGTCGATTTTAACTCGCGCACAGCCGCTTTCCCAAACTCAGGCTCGTGGTTGGCCACCTGGGGGAACGCATACCAAGTGACTTTTGGCGCCTTGATGAGAGTACGTCTTCACCCTACCCCATTTTCTAGTCGCTCGGCTCGCTCACATGTTCCGTCCTACAGTGCTTGCGCGCAAGGTCCCTGCCGGCATGCCAATGAGACAGCGACTGTCTTATTACTGGCGCAAAAACATATACGAGACGTCAACGGGAAACTTTTGGACAGAACTGCTAAACTTCCATCGCAAACTCCTCGGCGACGATCGCATCCTGTACTCCGTTGACTATCCATTTGTCATGATGCAGCAGGGCGCCGCACGGATTAAAACGTTGCCTTACAGTGAGAAGAACAAGTTGGATTTTATCCGGGGACATGCTATCAAGTTGCTGAAGCTGGATACGTGAAATGGGGTCAGTCACCTAATACTAGCTGTCACGCTGTGAGATTAGGTACTTTTCACTCCATGTACATATTAGACCAAATTACATAGCGGTCAGTATATTCAGCTGGTTTGGACGTCTTGTTCCCGAGCAGCCCGACAACCACCCTATGAATGATATCGCCCTACCGATTGCAAGAGATCTGTGGCTACTCTCACCCTCAGCTTGATCGTTGTATGGCGTCAGTCGTTCATCGAACTCTCCACTTGATATCCCTGCAGATATTGGATTTTCTCGTATTCATCATCAACGCGAAAAGAGCGAAGATGGATCATAAGAGTATTTAGAGAGCATATGTCCATCAGCGGGGACGACGCTGGAGCCACGGAGTTGGCCCCGAGGTCACCGGACCGTAAGGCCCGTGGAAAGGGGAAGGGGGAAAAGCAATCGGGCGGACCAGTTCTGCATATATAGGACCTCCGACGACCGAAATGTTCCCGCCGTGGTGATCTGGTACAAGGCGCCGCACAAGCTGAGTTGGGACGAGGTCGTCGCGGGTCTGGAGTCCGAGATCCAGCCGGAACGGGATGTGATCAACAAGGACGGCGAGGGCTTCGCGTTCGCGTCAGAGCGCTTACTGCCGCCGTCGCCACCCAGTTCTTCTACGTGATTGGCAAGGACATCCGGTACGGGTACGCGCGCACGGGGAAGCCTTCGTCTTCCTCCACGTTCCGGATGATATGTCCGGCGTCTACTACTTCATATGCGTGCCGAACCTGGACGTTATGGATGGGGACGAGACTAGGTTTCATCACACCGCTGTCGGGCAGGTTTTCGCCTTCATCCTCCGGGCCCTCCGTGCGGAGCCGCCTCTCATGTTCTGGTACGATACGGCCGCGAACTTCGATACCTGAGCCGTGGCGTACGATGACGTGCTAAGGAATATTCCCGTAACGGTGTGGAAGGAGCTCCACGCCTCCAGGCCAAAATGGGGGACATGCGCACAGAGGCCCGTTTTCGTGTCCTTCCAAGACAAGGGGAGAGGCCTGAGCTAAGAGAATGGGACGAAAGGGGAGTCGTCCAATTATTCAATCGGCCATCGTGAAGTCGTGCGCGTAAGGCCCGGCCCGGACCGCACGGCGGGGTCAATGAGGCGCGCAGATTGCATTCGGTAATCCCTGTCCATTGACCGCTCCTTCGGGTTTAGTGCAGTCTCTCGCTTATCCATATCGGGCATCGCTCCTCGCCTCATCAACCCGCCGCTTTTGAAGTCTATAAAATGCTTGCCCTCCCGTCGCCAGGCTTCCTCCTCATCTCTCTTTTCCTTAATTCTCTAACCCTACCCCGGCACCTCTACTGCCAAGCGGCCCACGCCTTTTTACGTCTCGCTTGCCTCCTCCCCCATCTCATCTCCGGCCACCAATCAAAAAACTCGCTCTCTCCAATCAGCCAACATGCTGCGCGGCCTTCCCAGTTCCCGCCTTATCGTTCTTTTTACCACGGAAGGCTGTGATGCTGTTAATACGACTTCCGTGCGGACCTGACGATCCTACAGCGTCAGTTAAGGTCGATTCAGACGACTTTTGACTCATTTTTAGAATATCTTTCCTCTACTTCGTTTTGGTTCTTTTCTAGTGTGCTTTTCTGGGGCCTTTCGTCTTTACTTTTTACTATTTACGATCCTGCCTTTACGCCTCTCTAACTTCCTTCTTATAATCTTCCGGCGAGGGTAACCTAATCCGTCTAGGATGCTAATTCGCTATATTTCTTCTTCCTACTCTAATAGCCACTACCGTAACAGGACTAGAGCCGAGCCCGACCCGCTTTTGGACTCATCCGCCAACACCAATCATGAAAATGTCTTATCTTTTAATGAAGGGGAAATTATAGCTTTAAGCAGAGCAGCATATAGACTATAGAAAGAAATAAGAGAAAATAGATTCATTTCTTATTACTCTACTTAAGTCTATAATCTAGTTGTTATTTTATTAGGTATGTATTATAATTTAGTCTAATATATTATATTCTATAGCTTGTATTCCTTTCTTAAACTAGATTAAATTTAAGTAATAGCTTAATCTAGTATATATAAAAAGGAGCATAGAAACTAGAATAGTATATTAAATTACATTTACCTAATAGGAGTACAGTTTTTAGCTAAATATTAAGAGTTATAATAATTAAAGTACGTAATATTAATTATATAATAGAAGAGAATAAAATTTATATAATATAAAAAACTATAGTTTTAACATATAATATATTTAATTAAAGAAATATTTTATTATTATTTCTCCCTTTTTTATATTACTATACTTTAGTAAATTTTATACTAGCAATTACTTTACTAATTTTTCTTATAAAATAAGTAAGTATTTTTAGTACTAATTATTTTATTTATATACTTATTTATTTATTATTTTTATACTAATTTAAGTAATAGTTTACTATATAAACCTTTTATAAACTTAATTATATAAAGAAAAACTTGTTACAAAATACCTAGTTTTTATTTTTTAAGAAAATAACTTTTATAGTTTTTATTTATTATATACATTAAATTTTATTTTTTTTACTTATAGTACTTTTTACAAAGTAAAAAATCTCATAAGTAGGTTTTTACTTATTTTTTGTTTTATAAAGTAGTTTTATAATTAAAAAAACTATATAGTAAAATACTGATGTATATTAGCTAATATAAAAACTTAGTTATATTTACTACTAACTTTAAAATTATTAGAAATTAATTTTACTAGCTTTTATATTTTATAAAGTTGTTTTTACATTTATAAACTAAAAATAGTAAAAAATAATATACTTTACTATTTTTTATTTATAGCTATAAATACATATTATAGTAAAAAAGTCTTTTAGTTAAACTTTTATAAAAAATACTATAAAGCTAATTTAGCTTATATAAACCTAGCTAATAGTTAGGCTTTTTACTTTATAAAAGTTTACATAAATTTAAATACTTTTTTACTAAAGTTTATTAGTATTTTAAGTTCTAATTATATTATTAAATTACTTATTTTTTTTATTTGTAGGCTATAGTAGTTTATAGTTTAAATTAGTATATTTTTTATATTTATTTTTATTTATTATATATTTATAAACTATTTTAAAACTTAATTAATATACTATTATAAGTTGCTAACTTACTAACGTAAATTATACTAGTAATAAGCTGTTTAACTAATTATTATAATTATTAATTAGTTCCCTTACTTCCGGATTAGATAGCTCATTAGACTTAGTAGAAGTTAGTTAACTTAGTAGAGAAAAAAAAAGTAATATAATAAGTTAAGATTTAACAGAATAGTATTAAACTATTTTACTTAAGGTGTAAATCTTAATTTTAGAGTAATTATAAAGAATTAAAAGTAACTATAAGCTATCTGATACCTTATACTTATAGTAGATCCCTTATATATATATTATATACTAATTAGAAGTATATTAGATACTATTAGAGAAGATAAGAGAAAATAAGCCTATACTTAGTATTATCTTTATTATCTATACTTATTTTTCTTGTATATTACTATAGTAGATTATTTGACTTACTTTAAGTACTATTCCCTATAGAACTTAAACTTACTATAGAGTAATTCTATTTATAAGTTCTGCTTCTACTAATTTGCCTTAGCTTATTAGTATTACTTATATATATTTTTTATACTATACTTTCTATAGTAATGCTTTCTTACTTATGTTTTTTTTTTTATTATAGTTTATAATATTATCCCCTTTCTCTAAGCCTTCGGCCTGAAGGTTATTCTGTTTTTTCTTTTATAAATAGTATAAAAGTAGCTAGTTTTTTGTGTGAACGCTAAGATTATAAAAATCTCTTATACCTTTTCTATTCTTCTAATTTCTTAAGGATAACTTAAGTGGAATCGTCCTTAATATAAGCTTACTATCTAGTAAAAAAAGTCTAAGAAAATATCTATTAAATACCGACTTTTTATTTTTACTATTATAATAATGTTTATTATTATTTAGTGTATCTCTCCTTAGGGTAATATTCTAAGTGTATTAATTAAAATATAAAGTATAATCTTATTATAATATAACTTAAGTGAAATTATCTAGATTATAATAAAAAGTATTTTTAGTAATAGCTAGAGAAGATTTAAAATAACTTATTAGTTTATTATTATTATAAAGAGAAACTTTATGTCCGTAAGCGCTGGTTTTATTATAAGCTAGCTTAAATAGATTTTTAGAAAAAAAAGATATTTCAGCGCGAACTTATCTTAATTAATAAAGTTTATATAATAAAAAAAAAAAGTAAAGTTATTAGTATTAATCTAATATATAATAATCTATAGTATCCAGCGTCGGCTCGCCTTTTTTCTCTAGGTTTAAATAAAATATTTTATATTCTCTATATTTATTAGATATAGTATTAGAGTAAGTGTTTATTACTTTTTCTAGTAATACTAGTTAATTAGCTCTAAACTATTTTTTAAGTTCCTAATTAGCTTTCACGTATTATTCTTAGGTCTATAGTCTTTTTATTTAACTAAATACTTCTACTAATATCTAAACTATTAGTAGTCTAAAATTTGCTAAACTTTATACTTAGTAGTATTTTCTTTAAGTTTAAGTCTTGTCTATAGTTTGGCATTTTATAGTGCTAGTTCTAGTAGCGAAATATGAAAAACTAAGTAAATTCTTATATCTTTAGGTAGTTATAGTTTATAATTTATAGATCTTATTTATTATTTAACCTTAAATAGTCCCAATTTAATGTAATCTAGTTTTTTTAATAGTTGTTTTATTTTTAAATTTTTTTATAATAGGAAAATCTTATCCCCCTCCTTAAAAATTAGTCTCTTAATTTTAAATTTATTTTTCTGCTGTTTGCTAAGGTTTCCTTTTTAGGTAATCTTTTTTACTATTTCTTAATAAAGTTATTATAACTTCTTAACTTTCATCCTTACTAATTCTGATATCTTGTTTAGTTTTTATGGTTCTTAATAAGCCGTTAGCTTATATCTATAATTTACAAAGAATAGTAATTTTCCTGTAGTTAATGATTTTACAGAATTATATATAAACTTAGCTATTAGTAGTAAGTTAATCTAATTATCTTATTATTTATTAATATATATCTATAGGTATTATTTTAGTGTCTGATTTATCTATTCTGTTTACTTATTTATTTATAGGTAAAATACTGTTAAGAGGTAATTTTTAGCCCCTAGCTTTCTTATAAACGTCTTTTAGAATATTAATATGAATAATTTATCTCTATTTGTGATAAATTCTTATAGTAATCTATATTATGTAATTAATAGCTTAATAAGTATAGTTACTAATTTATCTACTTTAATCTCTATATATATTAGTTTAAAGTATGCGTACTTTGTAAGTTAGTTTATTATAACTAGTATTATATTATACTATTAGCCTTAAAAGGTGATTGTTATCAGTATTCCTGTAATAAAGTCTATTATAACTAATTTCTATAATAGGTTTAGTAAAGAAATTAGTTATATAAGCCTATACTTCTTATATCTTAATGCCTTATTCCTTTTGCACTTAATACATTCCGAAAAAATAACTCTAACCTTTTTTTATATTCCTGGAATTTAAAAATGTCTGTTGATTTATTCTATAGTCTTTTTAATTCCTTAATGTTTATACATTTTAGCTGAATATTAGCCTTTAATTAATTTAGTCTGTAATTTATCTAGTATGTAGATTATTTTTTAGTCTAAATTCTAGAGTAGCTGTCTATTATTAAAGTTCCTTATCTATTTTTTCTAGATGTTTTTAATAATAATTACTGTCTTAATATCTATTTATAAGCTTTCTAGAGATCTATCTAGTCTTTATCTAAGTATTATATTATAGATTTTTAGTATATTCTTTATATAATCTGCTTATTAACTAAGTGCGTTAGCTACTATATTTTCTTTTCCTACTTTATAAAGTATTTAAAAGTTAAATATAGAAACTAGTTTCTATTATTTAACTTATTATTAATTTAACTTCTTTATTGTTATAAATGCTGTTAGATTCTTATAATCTAAATACACAATAATTTAATACTTAATTCCTTTTAAGTAATGTCTTTATTTCTTAAATGCTTAAACTATTACTAATAGTTTTTTATTATAAATATTATAGTTTAACTTAGTAGTTATAAGTTTATGAGATAGAAAGTCTACTAGATATTTATATTTATTATTTTATACTTATAGTAAAATAGCTTTTATAGCTCTATATAATGCATCCGTATATATCTCTATTTAAAGTTATAAATTAAATATTTTTAATATCAGTAGTTATTAGAATATTTTTTTTTATTATAAAAGCCTTTTTTTTGTGTTGTTTTTATTTAAATTATTAATCTTTCTTAAGTAATTCCGTTAAAGGTAATGTGATTTTTAAATAATCCTTAATAAATTATCAGCAAAATCTCGTGAATCTAAGAAAAGAATAAACTTTTTTAGTGTTTATCAGTGTTAGCTATAATAGAATATTTTTAGTTTTATTAGAATTAACTGTTATTCCGTTTTGAGATACTAAGTATTCTAAGAACTTAATTTCTATCCTGTAGAATATATATTTTTCTGTTTAAATATATAGCTTATGTTTCTTAAGCTTTTGTAATACTCTTTTAGTATACTTAATATATTTCTTTAGTATTCCATTCATGTATACAAGCACGTTATTAAGATATATTATTATAAATACGTTTAGATATTTTCTTAGTATATAGTTAATAATTGTCTGAAATGTTGCTGGTGCGTTAGTAAGTCCTATTAGCATAACTAGGTATTTAAATAATTTATATCTTATTTTAAATACTGTCATTTATTCGTGTTCTTTAGCTATTTATATTTAGTAATATCTATTCTTAATATTAAAGAGGCTAAACTATTTAGCTTCTTTTAGTTTATTTATAAGTTCTAATATTAGCGGTATAGAGTAATAATTTTTTACTATAGCTTTATTAAGATATTTATAGTTAATATATAATCTTAGCTTTCTATTTTTTTTGTATAAAGAGTATTAGTAAAGCTATCTTGCTTTAACTAGTTTATATATATTCTTTCTATTAATTTTCCTGTAAGAATCTCCGTAATTCTTCTTATTAGTATATAGGTACTTAATATAATAGTTCTAGTTTTAAATCCGTCCCCTCCTTAAGCGTGATTTTATAGTTCTAGTTCTAGTATTCTAGTAACTAGTCTTTAGCTTCTTTAAAGAACTATTCTCTAAATTCCTCCTGGTATTCGTTTGGCATAATAAATGTGGTATTATAAAGTATTACTTTTTTTATCTATATTATAGCTCTTATTTATCTATAGTAGTTTTTCTTTATTTCTATAGACTTTATTTTTTAGTTAATTATTAGATTCTATTATACTAGCTAATTCTATCCTAAGATAAAATTCTTATTACTTAGATTTATAATCTTAATACAGCAGTTATCCGTGTAACCTGCTGCTTTAATAGTTATATTTCTTATTTTAAAATTAATTAGATCTTTTCTAAATACTATTGGACTATTATTTATACGTTTTACTTATATAAGTTTATCTAAAACTCTAATTAATATCTAGTATCTTTATATTTATTTATTTAATGTAAGTGTTTTGCTAGCTTTACTGTTTATAAGTGCTAGTATCTAATTACTATTAATACATATATTTATATATAGCTTATTTTCGTATTTTCTTTAGTTTAGTTATATGTATATAATTAATATATTATTTCTGATTTTTAGTTTTTAGTCTTTTAGTAGCTTAGTTATAGTCTACTGGTTTTCTAGTTTTTTATTTATAGCTAACTTCTAAGTAGTAGTTATTTCTTTAGTGTCTTTTTCTTAAGTTTATAGATTAAGTATTTTTAGAGTTAGCATGCTTTTCTATTAAGTATCTTATATATATTTCTAGCTTATTTTTTATAATCCTAATATTTCTATCCTAAGAAATATTTCTAATATATAAGTTTTTTATGTGAGTCTGTGGCTAACTATCTTTTTTAGTAGTATTTAATTTAGTATTATTAACATTCTATCTAACACTTATTTTATAATAGTTATTTATATTAATCTGAATTTAAATTCTATAGTTTATTTTCTAAGTCTGTGTAAACTAATTTTTGTTGTAAAATAAGTTCTTTTTTATTTATTAGTTATTATAATATTTTTCTTATCTCTAGTCCTTTAACACGTACGGTGTGTTTATTCTATTTATAGTTTTTTTTATATAGTTAAAGACTACACATATCTAGCACTCTTTTTTTATTATTTTATTTATAGTATTATTATTCTGTATTTATAGTATTAGTAAAAGGGTTTTTTTATTCTTTTTATTTTAATCTTATCCTAGTTCCGGATGTCTGATGGGGTGATAATATATTACGTTATTTATAACTAGCATAGATATTTATCTATAGATTTTATTTATCTATATAGCTAGTTCTTGTTTACTTAGTCTTTTATACTATTTATTTTCTGCTAACTGTAGTATTTATTAGTATTTATATATCCTATCTCTTAAAGTAACTTTCTAGTATTTAGTAATATAATATTCTTCTTAGTAGTATTCTAATTCATATATTTAATAGTATTTCTAGTATATATATTATATAATTATTATAGATATTAGCTCTTTATTTTTTATTATCTCTTAATTCTTTTTCTGTCTGAACTTCTGGTTTTTCTTATAAAATAGTCTATCTTCCTATTTTATAATTTCATAAAATCTTTGCGTTTCTTCTTTAGTTTCTGTATTATATTATTAAACTACTATTTCTTATATTATAGTGATTATATTACTAGATTATTCTGCTAAATAATTCTTAACTTACTAATATAGAACTTTATATTCTTATCTAAGATATATATGGCTTTTATATATCCAGTATTATTCTTTCTAAATTCTCTTTATAATTATTTCTTTTATTATGGTGTTTTTTGCTTGTTTTATTTAGATTATAGTAATCTTAATTTCTTTAAGCGCCTTAGTCTAAACGTAAGCTCTCTTAATATCTAGTTATTATTATTTATAGTCTTTAATAAAGTGTTTTTATTTTCTGTATTTTAAGTAGACTTTATATATATAGCGCTTTATTTATTTCTTAGCTTAGTTTCCTTACCCTTTTCTAATAAATATTTATTTAACGTTAATATTTATTTCGTTATAATTTTAGTTGTTTTTTTTATTTCTTTTAGGTATATAGATTATTAATCTTCCACATACTTTTTTCTCTTACTTTTATTAATACTAATAGTTATTAATAGTTACTGTTTATTTAATGATTTTTAATAAAATACTTAGCTGTTTTTCTCTAGAAATCTCGTCCTTAATTCTGTCTTTTAATTTTTTATAATATATCATAACTAATAGTTAGTCTACCTAATTAAGTTATAATTAGATTTATTTAAATTTTATAGTATAGTTAGTTATTAATGTTTATTACTTAAGCTATTAAAGCTTTTAAATTACCTCTATCTTTTTATTAATTTTTTTAAAGATAATAATTATTTCCTGTTTAAAGCATTCATAACTTTTAAAGGCTTATTATATATTAATATTATAGTTAGTTAACTCTACTACTCCTAAGTTAAGGTCTTTATTAACTAGGTAATTTTTTATTAGTAGTTTAAACTATTATATAGCTCTATTTATTATATTTATACCAGCTACTAGAATCCAATCCTAATTAGTTAAAAATAATTTTTAGTTAAAATAATAATAGAGGTTTATAGTTGCTATAAAGATTTTAAATTTATCTCTATTACTATTATATTTTTTAGGAGGCTATATTTTTATAGTTTTTTCTCCTTAGTTTATTCTAACTTACTATTATAGATTTATTAAGATATTATGTAACTTTATAATAGCTGCTTTTTATTTTTAGATAATTTATTATATGCTCTTAGCTTCTCTAGATGTATTTCTAGTTATAAATAAAAATTTTACTATAATTTCTTCTTTACTATTACTTTCTTCTAACGAATAAAGTTCCTATTTATCTTTATAATAGGTTGTTATAAATGTTTAATAATTAATTACTAAAATCTATCTAACTACTTTTCCTTTTTCTTAAGATGGGTAATTATAATATTATAAGTTACTAACTTACTAACGTAAATTATACTAGTAATAAGCTATTTAACTAATTATTATAACTATTAATTAGTTTCTTTACTTTCGGATTGGATAGCTTATTAGACTTAGTAGAAGTTAGTTAACTCAGTAAAAATAAGAAGAAGCAATATAATAAGTTAAGATTTAATAAGATAGTATTAAACTATTTTACTTAAGATATAAATCTTAATTTTAGAGTAACTATAAAGAATTAAAAGTAACTATAAGCTGTTTAATGCCTCATACTTATAGTAAATCCCCTATACGTATATTATATATTAATTAGAAGTATATTAGATACTGCTAGAGAAAATAAGAGAAAATAAGCCTATACTTAACATTATCTTTATTATTTATACTTATCTTTTTTATATATTACTATAGTAGATTACTTGACTTACTTTAAGTACTATTCCCTTTAGAACTTAAACTTACTATAAAGTAATTCTATTTATAAGTTCTGTCTCTACTAATTTGCCTTAGTTTATTAGTATTATTTATATATTTTCTTATATTATACCTTCTATAGTAACGCCTCCTTACTTATATTTTCTTCTTTATTATAGTCCGTAATATATACTTTTTCTTTATTATATATAAGTATATAAAACTTTACTACTTTTAGATTTTATTTTAAATTGTTATATTAGTTTATATAATTTTTTATTTTATACTTAAAGTTTTTATATAATTTTTATAACTAGTAATCTTTATATTAAAAGTAATTTATAGTAAAAAAGTAAAAGTTTTTATTTTAAGTACTATTATTAGTATAGTTTAGTACATACTAGTAATTTTTTATAAAGTTAGTTTAAGTATTTACTAATTATTTTAATTTAATTTAACTAAATTAGTATTAAATTATAGTACTAAAAGTAAGCATAAAAAGTATTATAATATTATAAATTTAATAAAATAGTAAAAAACTTATTATTATTACTTTATTTTTTATAAAATTATATAAATGTGTATATTTTAATAAAAAGTTAAGTTAAATTAAATACCAAAAATAATAAAAAATTATATAAGCTTTTTTTTTGTACTATTAATATTTATTAAAACTACTATTTTAAAGTATTTTAAATTTTATAATAAGTATATAATTTTATACTTTTTAGTATAAAAACTACTTTATAGTAAGTTATTTAGTTAACATAATAGTTATAAATATATTTAAAAAAGTAGTAGTTAACTTTTATTAAAAAACTATATAACGTATTTTATAAGTAAGCTGCACATATAGGCGAGCTGCGCACCTCGCCAAAAAAACACCAACCATCAAGTTTCCAGCGCGATGCCTCAACCAAACATCACTCAATCGATCCATAACGAAGGGAGGGTAGCCCTTGCTATCTCAGCTATTAATCAATGCCAATTCGAAATTGTGCGACTCGCTGCAGACACGTACGAAGTCGCTGAATCAACACTCAGGTCGCGACGCGCTGGAGTCCTTCCACGACGCGATTGTGAGCCTAATTCGAAGAAGCTCACTAAGCTAGAGGAATACGTTATTGTCGAACACATTCTTGACCTAGATTCCCGTGGGTTTCCGCCTAAGCTCATTTTTGTGAGAGATATGGCCAATCAACTGATTCATGCACGCTCTGCCGGGATGGTTGGCAAGCTCTGGCCGAACAACTTCGTAAACCGAACTCCAGAGGTTAAAATGGTTTATAATCGAAAGTACGACTACCAGAGAGCTCTATGTGAGGATCCTGCTATTATTAAGCCATGGTTCGACCTTGTACATCGTATGATTGAGAAGTACGGCATCGCTGAAGAAGACATCTACAACTTTGATGAGACTGGCTTCCAGATGGGCGTTATTGCGACTAGCAAGGTGGTTACAGGCTCTGAGAGGCGCTACCGGCCAAAAGCTGTACAGCCAGGCAATCGCGAATGGGTTACAGTAATCCAAGGTGTTAATGCCTAAGGATGGGCCATTCCGCCATTCATCATCTTTGCAGGAAAGCACCACCTCTCTGCCTGGTATCAGGACAGCACTATACCACTAGATTGGCTTATCTCATCAAGTGACAATGGCTGGACGGCCAATGAGCTTGGTGTTAAGTGGCTGCAGCACTTTGACAGGCATACAAAAGACCGTACAGTGGGTGCACGTCGCCTGCTAATTATCGACTGCTTATTATCGACGGCAATGAGAGCCACGACTCGCTTGAATTTCAGCAGCTTTGCAAGGAGAAGAATATTATCACGCTTTGTATGCCATCGCACGCGTCGCATCTACTTCAGCCGCTTGATGTAGGCTGTTTTGGGCCTCTTAAAAGGGCGTATGGAAGGCAGGTTGAGGATTTTGTACGCTGTCGCATCCACCACATCAGCAAGCTTGAGTTTCTACCAGCGTTCAGAGCAGCTCACCAAAACTCAATATCAGAGAGCAACATTCGTGCAGGCTTTCAAACTGCTGGCTTAGTCCCATTTGATCCAGACGTGGCGCTTTCAAAGCTTGATGTTAGGCTTCAGACACCATCACCACCAGCAGAAGAAGACCTCCCCTGGCAGTCAAAAACACCTAGTAATGCTCCTGAACTAGGTTCTCAAACAGCTCTAGTTCGTGAGCGAATTCAAAAGCATCAAGGCAGCTCACCTAGCTCAATCATTAATTCGCTAAATCGGCTTGCAAAGGGTGCTGAGCTGATGATGCATTCAGCAGTGTTACTGCGCTCAGAAGTTGCTAGCCTTCAGAAGGCAAATGAGGCCGCAACGCAACGCAAAAAGCGCAAAAAAAAGCGAATTCAGAAGCAAGGGACATTAACAAGGGCAGAGGGCCTAGAGCTAATTGCTCAAGCTGATGTTGATGTACAGATTGAGGGTGAAGAGTGCCAGAGTAGGAAGCGCGCGAGGGTGGACGCGCCACAGCAAAAGCACTGTAAATGCTGCGGCGAGACTGGGCATAACTCAAGGACGTGTAAGAAGGTTGAGGAATAGGTTAACTATCTACTATCTAAATAGTATTGCGATATCTGCTAGCGTTGTGGAGTTATAGGTCTGTAAAGTGAACGAAGCTTGGTAAAGTGCGCAGCTCGCTTATATGCGCAGCTTGCTTATAAAATACGTTATAAAAAGTATAATATTATTAATAAATCTTTTAATATATATATTTTTCTAAACATTACTACAAGCTTTAAAATGTTTTATAATATAAAATAATAAAATTTAAGAAAAAAAAAAAGTCTTATAAAATTCTAGCTAATATATTAAAAAACTTTATTATATAGTTTAAAAAAATAATTATGATTTTCTAGTTTCTTATAAATACTTTAACGTATTAAATAAACTATTATTATTTTTTTTATTTATAAAATATAAATAAGTTTTTTATAAACTACTTTATTAAATACTTTAAAACTATTAAGTACTAAACTAGTTATAATAAAGTTTTATTTTTTAAATAATATAAACTTAGTTTATAAAAAAGTTAAAAACTATATTTATAAACTTGTACTACTTTACTAGTTACTTTAGCTACTTTACTATACTTACTTTTATAACTTTTATAGTTATATTTAAATATTTATTATAGTATATACATTTATATAAAGTTGCTATGTAAGTTAGTATTTTTAATTAAAGTAATTACTAATTCTAACTAGTATAAAATAAAAATAACCTGGTATTACATAATTAATTATTATAGAGTAATTTACTTATAGTAGCTATTAGGTCTGTGGCTATGCGTAGTTCTCGCAAGCGGGCCAACTTTAGCTCAGCAGCCTTACAATCCCTACTCAACCTTGGCCATGCCTCCGGTCAACCAACTCAACTCTCTGAAAATACCTACAGAATTCGCCACCTCACAAGGGTGTGGTCAGAGCGGTTCGGCCGCTCTCCCTGCCAGTGGTGGCGCTTTGCCACCACCTGCCCGCATTGTGGCGCTGACAGTTCGAGTACAGGTTACATCCTCAAGTACACCTCCTGGTGCTACAAAACCATTATTATCATGTGTGCAGACAAATATTCTCTGGAGCTCGAGTCGTGCAAGGAACCTTGCTATAACCTAAACAAGTCCCTAGCCTTGCGTCACAAATTGTTATAACCTAGCTGTTCTACATTATTCAAGTAGCTTCGTACTACGTAATTACTGCGATTACTCAGAGCCATCTCCGACTGAAGCGCTGCCGTTCACTTGTTGTGCCTCCCATCTAGCTAGTACTGCGGAGGAAGAAAGAGAATAAGGATGGCCAACACCTAAAACGCGGTGGCACAACCGTACACATTGCCGCATGAGGGCTATAGCTTCTGCGTCACGTCCCTGTCCCTTCCACGTGAAGGCAAGGTTGTTCATGCTGGTCAGCGTGGAGGGATGGTCCGCGCCGAGCTTCGTCTTGCGAGTCTCCATTACTTGCACGTCCAGCTCTTCGGCATCCTTCCACCGCCTTGGTTCCAGTACGTCGACGCTAGGTTGGCCATGCTGCTCATGTAACCGAGTGCAGGGAATCAATGTAGCAACCCATGATTAATTAAGGGCTATCTAGATGATGTATATATATGTAAATGAGTGACTAGGCAGATGGGCGCCAAGCAGGTAGCAAGGAGGCTATAAGAGGCTAATGAAGGCAGATGGACCTAGTGTAGGCGGTAACCAACAAGTGTAGGCTACAGTACCAATCAATGCTGTTCCGTGACAGCTCAGCGTGTCGGGATGGTCCAACCCAGGCACCCGCTCCTTCTTTTCCAGCGCTCGTTGATGAATCGCCTCTGCTTCATCATACAGTCCTCCCCAGTCCAAAACTAGTCCAAGGCTGTTAAGGCTGTTCTGTGTATCCGGATGTTCCGCTCCTAAAATGCTCTCCCTGACCTGCAAAGCGGCAAAACCCATCTCGTGCGCCTTGCCGTACTGTCACATCTCGCTTGCGTACCATGCCGCTTTGAACACCACTGACGCCTATGCCTCCAACGCCTCTGCATGCTTCGGCTGGTTGTCCACGGCAGCTTGAGCGTGGGGAAACAGTGCCTGGCACGCTGGCCAGTTCTCGTACTGTCCCACCGGGTAGCTTTCGTCCATGAGCGCTGCATATGTCGCCTTGAATGGCTCTAGTTCATTGTATAGCTCAAACCACTTCTTTGTCGAGAACTGCACTAGCCGGTGCATCTCAAACACGCGTCCGCTCGCACACCCTTGCATGAAGGACATTTACTGAGTTCAACGGGTTTTAAGAACTTCCCTAATAAGACAACTTGAAAAGCCTGACGCAGCCGCCTCGTTGCCTTATGGCCAGCTTTCGGTGCGAGCCTAATGCATTTGAACAGAGTCGTTGTTAAAGACGGTTACGTACGACCTACAAAACGTTATCTTTTACAACTAAAATGCTGAAACAATAGATGGAAGAAGTAATTCGCGCTTAGTTTGAGTTTCGGGTTCCTGTCTTGTATGTCCCATATTCCGTCAAGAATGCAGCTTTCCAACACTCAAAGTTGCTACTTTCTCAGGACCTTGAGGACTATACGTGACACACTGTCGACAAGTTCTTATTACGCAACGTCTCACTCTCCGATGTCGCCTGCATACGCACTGCAGCCATCCGCTTAGTCCCTCCCCGAGCTTTGTTGGTAGGACCTAGAAACCGCAGCGCCAAATCCCAGATCCAGGCAGCATCTTATGTAAGGCACCGTCTTGTCTCCGCACCGCCACCCGCTCACCCACGAATCAACCATGCACGCCGATCACTACTTCCGCATTGCATAGATCAGGTCATCCGACTTCACGTCACGGACTTCTATATTTGAAGGCACTAGGCTTCGATTCGCTCGCGTGCTGCGGGGCTTCGGTATTTCTTGGCTGCCGTGTAGTGCCGGATTGGGAAGGGTCAGGAGTGATTTGGGAGTGTTACACAGGCCAGAGTAGGACGGCGGACGGTGTGAGGACCGAATGCTACGATGAGATGAAGTTACCTGGGTGAGGGAGGCTTGAGGGAAGATATAAAAGGCGGCGTCGTTTCCATTGTCAAAATCCATCATCGCATTCCCAACACTCGCTTTCCATACATCCACACCAACTTCCGTTTCCACCCTCCAAACATCTATCCACCCAGCATGTACTCCCTCTTCCTCACAGCCCTCCTCACCACCCTCGCCACCGCATCCCCCAACCCCCTTGTCCGCGGCGAAGGCACCACATTCTCCCCAATCACATCAATTTCCAACGCCCCCGACGCCGTCAAAGAACTCAACGGCCGCATCTGGGCCATCTCGTCAAACGCAGACGGCCACGCTGTCCTCGTAGACCGCAACCAACAATCCCTCTTCCACCAATACACATCCTCATCCGGGCTCCCCGCCGTCGCCACAGCAGATACCGGCATCATCATCACGCCCGGTGGCTCCGCCACGGTGCCCAGCATCAACACCGTGGACCTCGTGGCTGGTGGTGGTACCGCGGGCGTCAACATTAGTCTGAACATGCAGGGGATTCTGACGCTGCAGTTTGAGGGCGGCGGGTTTATGGCGTGCAGGGCCAGCTTTTTGAATCAGAATGCGCAGAACCCGGATGATTTTGTGTTGAGTTATCGTAAGGAGGGGCAGAGGAGGTTTGCGGATTGCGCGGATGTGTTGCTGATTTCGGGGTGTGCGGGGGGTCCCCGGGGGGAGTTGGGAGTGCCGGAGGTGGTGGGGTGTGAGCCGCATTAGATGGGTATGGGGGGATGGGATTGAGGAACGGAAGGGAGGGGAGGGGAGGGGAGTGATGAATGGGAGAGGAGGCGATAGTGGGTAATGGTAGGGTTGCACGTTGGACGTTCCTTGTAATGTGTTGTTGAATTTGAGTATTTATAGATTATTTGCATAGTGCTGGTTGTTTGGGTAATAATACACTGTCCTTAAACTTTATTTCTGTATTACTAAGTGAAGAGTAAATTAGCATTTTGAGCAGCACGGTTCGCATTCGTAGCTGTTCTTTCAATCATACCATGATGTGTAAGAACTATCCTAATTGTACTACTTCAAACCCGTTCACTGTGCCGATAATAATTGCTTAGAATAATTAAATCATAACTAGACATTAATCGTAACACATACAACACAGGTCACTAGAAAGTGTTCCAAATATCGAAAGAATAAATATCATTATACATTAGCCATCTATGTTGAGCCCTCAATATCTAGACAAAAATAAAACTATATCGTGTATCCATATCAATTATTAAACGTGATGCCTCTTCCGCAGAATCTTAACCGACTCACTGGTCGTGGTAACCGAGTTGCTAGTCTGGAAAGGGATCTCCTCGGCCTCACAAACGGTGCCCTTCTCCGGCAGAGAGCCATCCTTCAAATACTTCCTGATGTAGTCCCACGTGCAAGTAGAAGCAGCAGACGTCGTGGTGTGGCCGACACTGTCCTGAACGAGCAAGCGCGAACCACCAAACTGCTTGACCATCTTCTCGGCAGCACGGAGGGGAGTGACGGGGTCGAGCTTCGTGCTGAGGAGCAAAATGGGGTTGCTGGTGGTATTTGCAGATGGGGTGCCAGTGAAGACTTGGGATTCAGGGGCTTTGATGTTCAGGTTGCGGCAGTTGACCGAAGTGCCCGCAGCCCAGGATTCGCCGAGGTACTCCGACTCATCGACCATAAGCTCGACGTGCTCCCTGAAGGAGTCAAAGGTGGAGAGGTTGAAGCGGCCGTTGCCGTCGGTGCAAGCAATGAAATGGCGCGGCTCAAGATCTGGGATGTCGTCGATGTTTGGGCCAGAACATTCGTCGATGTGTAGACCAACCCCAGCAGTTTGTGCCAAAAGCGAGCCATTGCCTTGCTCAAGCTCCGCCAGGATGCGTCCGAAAAGAGGGTAGTAAGTGTTGGGGAAGTAAGGAACCTGCGTGAGTACATACTTGAAGGTCTCGATGGTGACGATGACAGGGTACTGGACGGCTGAGGGGTTGGTAACCATGATGGGCTCTTCGGCCAGCTTGTCCCTCACAGAGTGGAAGCGGGCTTCAATGGCTTCGACGGAAGAGTCCCAAAAGACGCAGGCCTCATTACCAGCCTCGAAACAGTACGTGAAGAAAGTTGCAAAGGCTTCGTCGGCGTCGGGGATGTTAGCCTGCCATTTCCCTTGGTAATAGTCCTCGACATCAACCACGCCATCGAGGATCAAGCGGCCGACGCGGTTGGGGAAAAGTGCAGCAAAAGTTGAGCCCAAAACAGTGCCGTAGGAAGCACCGTAGTACCACAGCTGGGATTCCTCTGGGTTCTCGCCCTTAGACTTGGCGAGCAGCTCGGTGTAATGTAGCATGTCGGTCGCAGTGGCAACTGTGTTGGCGTACTTCGCTGTTGAGTTCTCTCCAGAATGGACCTGACTGCACCAGTCGCCAAATGCACCGGCCTCTTTCCAGGTCCTCATCAAGGCTTTCGTGTCATTGACATCAGTTGGATACCCAAAGTCTTCGTCATATAATCTAAAGGTACCCTCCTGACCGGAAAAGCAGGAAAGATCGGGGCCAGAGTTGTTAACTCCCCGTGGATCGAAGCCAACGATGTTGTAATCTGTTCCAACTATTTGGTGCAGAGTGGAAAGACCGCCAATCAACAATTGGACTCCCGAGGCACCGGGACCTCCTGGATTCACTAGGATGTCCTGAGTGGAGTTTGAAGTCGAGTTTGTGCTCCATCTTACAAAGGCGATGCCAACTGTGCCGACTGATTCATCTTCGTAGTCAAGTGGGACGTCCAAAACAGTGCACGTGAATTGGTCAAAGCAGGGAGTCCATTGGATGTCGGGCGAGGGTGTGAGCTAGGACATGTTCAATTCACCGCAGATGTCATACCATGTTGGATAACTTACCGAATCGAAATCATACGCCATTGTTCCATTGATCTGTCTCTTGTGCAACGGCGTTGCGAATGTAGATGGGATAGAGGCCAAGGCCGAAACGGCTACGATCGTGGGGTATCTCATGATGAACGATAGAAATAAAGACGAAGGCAGAACGAAAGGGATTCTTTGACTCTGAAGCCTTGATTATGAGCTCTCCCATCCGTGGACTCCCTCATCTCAAATACGCTCCCGGGTTGTACCCAAACCGAGTCATCTGGTTGTTCAGCCATATTCCTGGCTCGGCCCAGCCTTCCACTGCCCCAAGTCTGCCTGTTCCGCAAATCCATCGCGCGGATTAGGCCGCCCAGCTACGAGCGTTCCCTGAGGCTTATCCCCAGCTATTCCCCGGTCTATTCGTTGGCCCTAGATTGGAAGTGGATATGTATGTCATGCGCTGCAGGCGCAGAGCCTGAAAAGATCCGCGCATGGCTGTGCTAGTACAAAACGGTGCTACTTGGCGCCGCTACACACGTGCATTGGGGCGGTGTCAAGTCGGGTCGGCCTGGCGATCGTAAGCTGAGCCTCTTCAAAACGAAGCCTGAGGCAATTCTCGGAAGACGTGTGGAGACGGAGTGGAGTCGTGAAGTGATTCTGCTTGAGAAGCAAGAAATACGGCGATGCTGGTGTGCTGCAGTAGCAACAATACGAGAACTCCGAGTTTGCGGACTCACCGGAATGATCCAGGTAAGGCATATCGAAGGAACGTTAAGCGCTAAGGAGCCATTTATTTCTTGAGTTCCGTTTCGTTGAGTCAGCCAATCACCACATAGCGGAGGTAGTGTAGTGTTGCTCCTCATCTTAGGACCTGTTTGGTGCCGCACCAAATCTCGGTTTGAAGGGTCCAAACCAGCTCCAAACCATTAGTCAGACAGAGTGACGGTATTTTTGACGCCGTGTTTGGTGCGCAGAAGTTTTTCAAAGCATTCCTGAGGGTGTCAGTTTTAAACTGAAATGAGGTAATTTTACATCCCTGTTAGTGCTTACATGGCCTACAATCTACCTTTTTGGGCGATTTGAGACCTTTTACCCGGGCCCTTCTGGTTGCTGCGCAATCTTCCTGCGGAAGAGCCCGCGCGAAGCGCGGGCCTACAAGCCCAACGCAATTTCATAGCCCAACACAACTGGTACCCACCAAGACACACCTACCACCTTAATTTTGCTGGCTTCTCCACCAAAACAATGCGCGCACGTGTACCTAAAGTAGCCATCTATGATATGGAGGTCAAACGTATCTATCGGGTGCAAAATCGGTGGAATTCCTTGGCGACAACGATTTTCCCCGCACACATAGAAATCCTCATATAAAACGTGAATTTGCTCGTTTTACGTGCTAATTAGCCCACAACCATCTAGTAAACGTTAGTAACACTTAAGGCTGTAAAAATACGTTATATAGGGCTATACTGACGCTTTTTGGGTGTTGTAGTCTTATGTATCGGGCCCATGGAGTCTCCACAGCACCTCTCACGCGCGCGCAGACGCGACGCGCCTTCGTAATCCCTAAAGAGCTTAAAACTAAAGGCCGTGGCCTGGATGGACGCCGGCGGCTCGAAATATATCACTATTTGCTGCTAGGCTGGTACCACGACTCTATCGCGGATTTTGCAGGTGTGTCAGTGTCAGAGGTGTACGCGATCAAGCGTAACTTAAAGCTATACAGCAGTACCCGTAAACCCAGCAATCCAGACGTTGTGCTAGGCCGCCCGCGTAAAATAGGACCTAAAGATAAGTAAACACTATTTAATGAGCTATATCACAGCAGCTAGATGTACCACAATAAGATTACATATTAGTTATGGATAAAAAGAGGTGTTTAAGTACACTAGTTAATTATTATATGTGTAACCGAGTGCAGGGAATCAATGTAGCAACCCATGATCAATTAAATGAGTGGAAAACTCGATCTATATACACAATCGAGGTGGATTGTACGTAAGAGAGTACAACCTGCTGATGCAGTGGGGGCCTAATGTGTTGGAGGCCTGATGTGATAAGGGCCTCATGTGATGGAGGGCCTTGTGTGATAGAGGGCCTAATGTGATAGAGGCGCTATTCGGTGACAATATGGCTAATTATTAATTATAGCTAGAGCAAGCGCGCCTTAAGGCCTATATTTATAAGTTATAATAAAAAGCTTTATAAAAGCTATTGTTGCACTATAAAACTATTTACTACTACTAATCTAGTATTTCTAAATAAGTTAATTTTTAATAAAAAGACTAGCTAGAGGCATTACGTTTACGTACTAGTAAACTATAATAACTACTATATATAGAATATTTAGTAAAAAATAACTTAAGTAATACTATTAGTATTTACTATTAATAGCTACCTGCCTTACATAAGTGTAAAAAAAAACTATTATAGTTATAAAAACTTTATAAATTAAATTTATAAGTTACTACTACTAATACTCTACACAGCTTATAGTAATAAAATAATAATTATAGTTCTTAATAACGTCTTAATTTATATAAATTAGGAGGTAGTAACGAAAATTAAGTAAGCTAGTTATATTATTAGATTTTTACTACTATATTTACTAGATTTTAATTTAATTAAGCTTATCTTTAGTATATAAAAAGCTTAGATCTACAGAACTTATAGCTGTTAATACATATAGTTTAATAACTTTAGTAATTTCTTTAAAGTATCTATTTATAAAAACTAGTATAATAAATTTATGAAAAAGTACTTTATGTATACTACTAATAGTCTATATAAAATAAAGAATAAAAAGGCATTAATAAATGCAAGACATAAAATATAAAGATAGTAATAGTATAGTAAAGAGTATAGAATAAAAAGAAAGTAGTTTTTAATATAAATATATAAGTAGTTACTATAGTAATAATAATATAGCTGGTAAAAATTTTATAAAGTCTAGTATTAATAGTATTATTTACTTATTTAATTACTTTACTATTTATAGTACTGTTACTATTTATATTTAAAAGCTATATAGTAACAGCTACTACTTAATAGTACTATTTAAACTTTTTAAGATTATTTCTAAAGTACCTAACTATTTTATTTTTAACTAAAAGTGTTTATTAACTACAATCTTATAAAGCTTTCTGCTAATATTTAATATTTTCTATAAGTTTTTAACTATCTATAATTCTAAGATTATTATGCCTTGTGTTTACTTATAGTTTTTAGTATTGCCTTTTAGCTACTAGCTAATAAGCTAGTTAAAAAACTTTTTTATAATAATCTTAGTATTATTTTAGCTATTTACAGGACTTTAAACTTAATACTAAAAGTATTAGTATTATAGTAGATATATTAGAACTCTAAGGGACTAGTAGTAGTAATAGTAATAATAAATAATACTACTATAAATAAAGAAAATAAAGTAGCTAGAAATACTTAAATAAAGTAAAATAAACTATTTAGTAACTAATAAACATGCTAAAATAACTTATACTATTAAAATTTAACTATATCCTTATATTTTTATGCTATAGTTATACTATCTTGTATAATTTTTTTTACTATATAGTATTTTTCTTTATCTTCTATTTAGTTTACTAGTACTTATGCTTTTTTAATTTATGTTAAAACTTATACTTAAAATTACTTTTATTATTATTAGTATTACTTTAATGCTTTTTGCTTTTACTATACTATCTTTTTAGCTTTAACTAGTTACTATTACTTATAAGGCTTTGTTAATAGTCTATAAGCTAAATAGAAAAAATAGTAAGCTCTATTTTACTTATTAAAATAATATTAACTTAAGACTTTTTATCTACTATATAAACTTTATAGTAATTAAAGTTAGCTGTAATTTAATACTACTACTTAAAGTTTAAGTACTTATTATTACTATAGTACTAATAGTAAGAGAGCTACTTTTTTTAGTTCTTTTATATTACTATACTTTCTACCCTTAAGACCGCCCTTATCTTATTAAGTAGCTATTAAGTATATTTTAGATTCTTTTCTAGTAGCAGTATTAACGCCTTAGGTAACTCTAATAATAGCTTATTAGTATATTAATTACGCTTAAAGGTCTTTACTATAGCCTGTAATTTAATAATAACCTTTATGTCTACTTTCACTACTCTAGACGGCAGTCCTTTACTAATCTAATAGTTAATAACCTTAAAGAACTTCTTCTCCTCCGTAGTACTAAAATCCGCTAGCGAGAGTATAATCTTGCGCCCTTGCGGGCCGACTCAAAAGTCAATTATACACCAAATAATCTCAAACTTGCGGCCCTTAAGTTGCGCTTCTGGCAGAGCTAGCATCTCATTTACAGCCTTTTCTGCATCCTCTAGCCACTACATAAAGCGATTATATCACTCTAGAGCGCGCCAGGCAGCGCTCCTATCGTTAATAATCAGCTTATATTTCACCTCTAGATCATACTCTAGCGCGTTCGATGGCGACGATAGGTTCTCTAGGTACAGCAGGCTAGCAGATGTGGACGTAACAGGGCGTGCCGTCGGCGCAGGTCCCAGGTCAGTTATGTCAATAAATTCAACGTCGTCCGGCATCGGCACCGGCGGTGGAGGCAACAATTAGGGCTCATTACACTCAGTTGGCGCAGTCTCTGGTATAGTAACTCTAGCAGGGCTTGCCTGAGCAGCTGCTGGACCATTATCAGTTGCTAACAGCTCTGTAAAGTGTACTCAATCGCGCTGTGAGCGCATCATCAGCCCTTTCTTACGCACCAGCAGCTGCCTCCCCGTACGCTTTATAGCCCCCGATTACGCTTTTATAGCCTTCGGCTGCACCTTTCCTGCTTTTGAACGCGCCGTGGCAGCCCTAGTAGTTGCCTCTGCCTCTGCAGCAGTCGCGGTGGGCCTACACACTCTTTTGGGCCTCTCTATGGGCATATCGACAGACTAGAACACCAAAAAAGAGTCAGTATAGCCCTATACACGTATTTTTACAGCCTCAAGTCTTACTAACGTTTACTAGATGGTTGTGGGCCAATTATCACGTAAAACGAGTAAATTAACGTTTTATATGGAGATTTCTATGTGCGCGGGGAAATCGTTTGTTGCCAAGGAATTCCACCGATTTTTGCACCCGATAGATCGACGAAGCTGTGCAATTGCTCAAAACTCTAAACAATCCAAATATTAAACAATACGCGCGCGATCACAAGCTGCCCTGCTTCCGCCTACGACGCGCTTTCCACGGCAGCCACAATCGAAAGACGCGTCCCCAGGGGAACCGGAGGCTTACTGAGGAGCAAGACCTTGCTCTGCTACACTATTGCGACGCAATAGGCGACATTGGCTTTGGTTTACACCAAAATCTAGTCACGCAGCAAGCCAACGCGCTGCTCGCTGAGGCGCACTATGGTCAGAACTCTCCGCCTGCTGTGGGTAAGCATTGGGCAAAGCGTTGACTATAGAGCAAGCCGCAGTACCAGCGCGTTAAAACAAAGCCAATTAAGGTCGCTCGACAGCTTGCGCAGCAGCCAGAGGGTATCCGCGCCTGGTTTGAGAAAGTGCAGCGCAAGGTCGAAGAGCTAGAGATTCTACCTGAAGATACATGGAATATAAATAAGTGTGGCTGTCGAATTGGAGTCGCGAAAAACCAGTATATCTATACTAGGCATGGCCGGGATGTAAGTTCTCTATAAAATATAGTACTAGTTGCATACATAGCGTGTTAATAATAAGCTGCTAGGTCGTAATCCCTTACTCAACTAATCGAGAGCTCATCATACTCGTAGAGTATTGCTCTGCTGCTAGCGACGTCATTAAGCTAATAGTAATCATCAAAGCAGCTACAATCCTTAAGAACTAGGTGATGGATCTTTCTACCAAATATCTAATAAATTGGACGGAAAGTAACTATAGTAGTAATAGTACTAGTTTAGATTAGCTAAAGTACTTTAATACTTTAACTTAAGTTCAAATAAAGGGTCTCTAGTAGCTACTTATCTTTAATAGTTATAGCTTATATTATACTTACAGATTTTGCTAGTATATAGAGTATAATAGAATTTAATTATTTATACTACTTTTATATATAATATATATACTACAGCCTCTTAATATAAGCTACTTCTAACTATTAAAGTAGTATTATAATAAAGTGCTTAACTAAGCTACTTAAATAAAAGTAAAGAATATTAATAAAATAGATTTTTTTACTTACCTTACAAAAATACATTAGCTAAATGTTTTGTAATAAAATAATTTATAGTAGTTAGTAGTAAACTAGCTTATATTTATTTAATTCTAATATAGTTATTAACTAGTTATGTAATGGACTAGAGCTTAGGATGGCTAATTAAAATAGTTATTTTAGCTTTAACTCCATACGTAACTACGTAACCTTAGTGACTTAGTAAAAATAGCTATTAAGTCTTTATAGTATATATAATTAACTTTTTATTAAATCCACTCTGTTACACCTAATTGCTATTATTAGCCTAGATTTTTATATTTAGATTTAATTAACTTTATTTCTTACAAGAGGCTGAGAGGCCTCTGGTAGTATAATTAACTTTATAAAAGAACAAAAAACTCTCTAGTATTTAAAAGAACTATCTAGTAATATAGTAAGTATTAATAAATATTAATAACTACTTAGTATTTATACTAATGGCCCGAGCGATGAACCTGCTTAATATAAAATATAATAATAAATAAATTAGCTACAAACTATGCCGGTTACTTACTTTATAAGGGTTAGAAATTCTAGCTATTAAAATAGTAATAAGCTAAGTAGAGATTAAACTTAATAACTATCTTACTTAACGTAATAAAAAGAAAGTTCTATTTTTAATAAATAGAGCCAGCAATAGCACCTCACTTAGGGAGATTATAAACATATTATAAGTAATATCTAAAAAACTAATTATACTAGAAGGTCGTAATTCTCTATTAAGGCTACTTTTATAGGTTTTAGTAATAATATTAGTAACTCTTTTTATACTAATACCATAACCAGTAATTAAATTAGTAATTAAATTATTTAATTTTCCTAAACTTCTTATATTTAATAGTATATGGTTTTTTTATTCTACGTTTAAGCATTAAGCTAAGGCTAAGTTATAATTTAATAAATACTATATAAGCAGTAAGGAAGAATAGATAGACTATTTTTTTTAGTATTTAAAGAAATAAGTAGCATAAACTGTTCTTTTATAGCTTTTTAATTAAAGAAATAATACTACCCTTAAAGCAATATAGGCGTTTATAGACTCCTAGTTTAAAAACTAGTATTAAAGGTAAAAGTCTCTAAATAAGCTGTAAAGCATGAAATAGAAAAAGAAGTTAGTAAGAAAATACTATATAGAGTTTAATAAAGAGCTACTGCTAGTAGAAAGTAATTAACTAAATAAAGACATAAAAAAGAGTATATTTACCTAGGGATTGAATAGAGAGCTTTAGAAGTATATTATAGCCCTTTTAATAACACTAAGCTTTAAAGAGTACACTTAGAAAGTAATTTATATTAGTAATAACCTTATATAAATTATATTAAGTAACTATAAGATTACTATGGTTATTTATATAACGCTATTTATACTAATATCTAAATTAATAAATTAGAAAGTAATACCCACGCATGCAGGGGTAGTAAAGCTATAAGATAATTAATCTAAAACACTTTAAATAAGCTAAAAGAAATTTAATTAATATTATAAATAAAATCTTTATTATCAATACAGTTCTCCCGGCTATATAAAGAATAAATATAAATATATAAAAGTAAATTAGTTACGCCTAGCCACTATAATATTAGTAAAAACTAAATAAATAAATACTAATAAAAGAGACAAAGAAAATAGAGATAAAGGAAAAAAAAAAAAAGTATTAGAAAAAAAATAGCTCTTACTTATAGTTACAAGTAAAAGTCTCCAGCTGAAATAGATAAAATAGTATTATAAAAAGAATAATAGAAGTTCTGAAATATATATATAAATATAGACTTTATTACTATATACTTATTAATCAACCAGATGAATATCGCATAAATAATAATTAATACTAGGTATTTATACTATAGTCTTATAAGCTTTATTTTTACTACTAAAGTTTATTTAGCGTGTATTAACATAGCCCTGTAGGGGATTATTAAAGTATATAAGAAACCTAAAAAGGTTACCTAGGTTATATAAATTAACCTTAATATTAAAAGACATACTAAATAAGCCTATATATATATTATTAATAACGTGTTTAGGTTTAATCTTATTTTAGGTAGGCTCTAAATAAACTAAAATAATATCATAATCACGCTAGCAAAGAAATCGTTTTATATTCATGCTTTAAGAATAAGAGTTTATAGTAAGAAAAAAAAGAAACTATGCTAGTAAAAGCTAATAGAGGTTAACACAGCTACTTTTTTAATATAAATAAATAAATTAAAAAGAATAAGTAAGATACGTATTTTTATAGTATTACTAGTAGATATTTAAAAGGCCTTAGTATCTAAACTAAAGCTAGATTCTAAAATAATACTTCCTAAGGCCTATTAGAAGCACCTAAAGCTGTTTCTAAAAAAGAAAGTGAACAAACTCCCACCGCTGTAAGATTATAGAATAGACTATTATATTAAACTTAAAAAGATTAATAAGAAGGACCCTAAGGTCCTATAAGGACTGCTGTATAATATATTAAGAGAGAAACTACTAGTACTATAAAAAGAGTTAATATTACTACTAGAGAAAGGCTTTATTTATGTAAGTAACTCTCTAGCTATAGCTCTAATACTATTTATATATAAGTCTAGTAGAGGTCTTCACTTTTATATTAACTACTACGCGCTTAATAAGATTTCTAAGAAGAATAAATACTCTCTTCCTTTAATCTATAAAACGCTTAGCTAGATTAGTAAGATAAGATAGTATACTAAGCTTAATATTTTAGTAACCTTCTATAAGATTTATATTACAGAAAGAGATAAATAGCTAACGGCCTTTTATATAAGATTTAGACTCTTTAAATAGCTAGTTATACCTTTTAGACTAGCAAAAGCCCCTAGTATATTTTAGTAGTATATAAACTAGACTCTATAAGAGTATTTTAACGAGTTCTGTTTAGCCTTTCTTAATAACATACTTATCTACTCTTTAGACTTACTAGAAGAGTATTACTAGTAAATTAATCTAGTACTAAAAAAACTTAGTGCTGTAGGTTTATATCTGGATATTAAAAAGTACAAATTCGAAACCAAGAGCATAAAATATCTAAAGTTTATTATTAAAATAGAGTAAGGAATTTAAATAGATCCTATTAAAATAAAAGTAATTACTAAGTGGTAGCCTCTAATAACTATAAAAAAAGTCAGAAGCTTTCTTAAATTCGCTAATTTCTATTATTAGTTTATTAAGTCTTTTTTACAAATTACTGTCTTATTTATAAGACTTATAAGTAACGTGCTATTCTAATAGACTAATAAAAAGCAAACAGCATTTAATAAGCTAAAAGAAATCTTTATATTAGAACTAGTACTAGCCTAATTTAATCCTAACTATAAGACTATTTTAGAAGCTGACTTTTTAGGTTATATAACTAGAAAAGTTTTTTCACAATACGGCGATAATAGCGTGCTGTGTTTATATATATATTTTTTAAAAAAAAAAATATACCTATAGAGTATAATTATAAGATATATAATAAAGAACTTCTTATAATTATTCATTACCTAGAGGCATAAGATGCTGAATTACGGTTTATTAAAAAGTTCTAGGTTATTACTAATTATAAAAACTTTAAGTACTTTATAAGGTCTTAAAAATTAAGTAAAAGATACACGCGCTAGTAGTTATTCCTTAGCTAATATAATATAAAGATTTAATATAAGTTAGAGAAAGAAAATGTACGAGCTAATATATTATTAAGACACAAATAGAATTATCTAAGTAAAGAAGATAATAAAAGGCTAAAGAGCTATATAATTCAGCTACTAAAGCTAGTAATTACATATTAAAAAAAAGAGCTTAAATTAAATAATAATAGGCAAGTAGTATAAGCTTTCTTTACTTAAATTAGTTTTTTAATAATTATAGAAGATAGTATAATTGAAGCCTAGAAGTTTTATACCTAAAAGTCTTATAATAAGCTTAAACGAAAATAGCATAATATAACACTAAATAATAAAATATATATAAGAGTAGTATAGGCTTTTTGTAATTAGAAGCAGAGATTTCCTCTAGAGCTTAAACTAAAAGTTTTACTAGCTAAGTACACAATTAACAAAAATAGAACCTTTTATTATTAGAATAAAAAGTAGGTGCCTGACTTAGAGCTATTAAGAATATTAATTATTTACTAGATTTATTTATTATAAGTAATAAGACACCCAGGACAGCAGAGCACCTATTTAATATTAATAAGAAATTACTTTTAGCCAGGAATGTTAAATTATGTATGGCGTTATATTTAAAACTATAATATCTATAGCTATATAAAGTTATAAAAAGATTATTAGTAAGAGCTATTACGCCTATTATCTATTCCCAATTATATTTAGAAGAAGATCTTAATAGATTTTATAACTAGATTACTAGAAAGTAATAGCTATATAGTTTTACTAGTAATTACTAATAAACTAAGTAAGAATATAACTCTCTACTCTCTTTCAAACATGGATATTAAAATAGTAATATAGGCTTTTATTTATAAGGTTATTACTTACTATTAGATTTCTAACGCTATAGTATCTAATTATAGCAGCTAATTTATTAGTAAGTTCTAGACTAAGCTTTATAAAATCCTATAAATTAAAAGGTAATTATTAACAGCGTTTTATCTATAAATAGATAGTTTAATAAAAAGAATAAATAGCACAGTTAAGGCCTATTTTTAAGTGTTTATTATGTGGGACTAAGTAAACTAAGTAAAGCTCTACTTAATAGCGAAAATTATAGTAAAAAAAAGAGACACTATCTTAATAGAAATAACCTTATTCTTTTTTTAGCACAGATATAATATAGAACTGCTGTAAGTAGATATTAGAACTAGATATAATATAACAGCTTAAGACCTAAAAGCTAGCGCTAAAGAAATTATAAGAAAGCTAAAAAAGTATATTAACTTAGCATAAGCAACTATAGCTAAAGTATAGTAAAAATAAAAAAAATAGTTAAACTAACATTAAAATAAAGTCTTATAATTATATATTAAAAATAAGGTATAGCTAAAGCTTAGTAACTAACTCTCTACTAGATAAGAAAATAAGAAGCTAGACTAGAAGAATACTAAATATACTATAGAAAATATAATTAGCTTGTACGCTATAAAGCTAAATATATCTCTAAAGCTAAACCTAATATTTTATATAGATAAACTACAGCTAGTAAGTAACAATCTATTACTAAGCTAGTTTATAAATAATCTTTAGCTATTATTAATCTAAATAGATAACTATAAAAAGCACGTAGTGCAGGATATTATTACTAAAATATAAATAAAACAAAAGTAAGGCTACTAGCTACAGTATAAAGTAAAATAGAAAAACTATATATTAATAACTATAGAGCTAGTAAGCTAGCTAGAAAATATAATAATATTAAACTATTAAAAGGAGTATACAGCATCTCTATAAAAAAGTAGACATAAACTTCTACTAGTAAATTACTAATAAAAGCTTTAGGAGAAGCTATAGTAAATAGAATCTAAAATAGGCTTATAAAGGCTCTTAAGTAAATAGTTCACCAAAAAGCCCCTACCTAGTCTATAAGAAGAAAGGTAATATAATAAGCTAGAGTCTAAAATAGTTAACTAAAATAGTTATCTTAGCTTTAACTTTATACGTAACCACGTAACCTTAGTGACTTAGTAGGGGTAGCTATTAAGTCTCTATAATATATATAGTTAACTTTTTATTAAATCTATTTTATTATACTTAATTACTATTAGTAGCCTGAATCCTTACAAGCTACTACTAAAAAAAGTAGTAAATAATAACTTTAATATATTTTTATTATAAAAGTTTATATAAAACTATAAAAATTTTGCTTTTTGCTTTTTTAATTATAAAAAAGTAATAGATAATTTACTAGTTAATATTTTTTTATAATTTAACTTAACTAAACGCTAGTTAATTAGTGCTAGTATTATAATTAAGTTATAAATTTAATCTCTATTATTTATACTTAAGTTTAGTAAGTTTAAGTAAGTAATACTTACTACTATTAAAATATTTAATAAATAGAAAAAACTATTAAAAATATACTATAATAATAGCTTTTTAAGTATATTACTAATAATATTTTATATATACTAAAAAGCTTATTATTATAGATTGCTAATTTACTAATATAGTATTAAACTAGTAACTAGTTATTTAATTAATTATATAACTTTAATTAGTTCCCTTATATCTAGATTAGATAGCTTATTAGACTTAATAAAAATAGATTAAACTTAGTTAAAATAAAAGAAATAATACAGTAAATTAAAATTTAATAAAATAGTATTAAACTATTTTACTTAAGATATAAATCTTAATTTTAGGGTAACTATAAAGAATCTAAAATATTATTAAACTATTTTATGTTTTATATTTATAGAAAATCCTCTGTACGTATATTATATACTAATTAAAAGTATATTAAATACTACTAAAAAAAATAAGAAAAGATGAATTTAGCTTTAGCTTATATTTATTTTTATTTTTTTTATTAGTACTTATTTTCTTTCTATTCTGCTATAGCTAGTTACCTAATTTATTTACCTAATTTAGATATTATTCTTTATAGAATTTAAACTTACTTTAAAGTAAACTTACTTATAAATATTGTTTTCTTTAGTTTATTTTTATTTTTTAGTATTTTTTATATATATTTTTATATTATATTTTCTACAGTAACGCCTCTTCGGCTACTTCTATATTTTTATTATAATTTATAATATTATTCTCTTCTTCTAAGTCTTTAGCCTAAAGGTTATTTTGTTCTTTATTTTATAAATAATATAAAGATAGCTAGTTTTTTATATTAAAGCTAAAATCATAAAAAATTTTTACACTTTTCTTATTTTTCTAATTTCCTAAAAATAACTTAAGCGTAATTATTCTTAAAATAAGTTTATTATTTAGCTTAAAAAATCTAAGTACACAGCTATTTTATACTATTCTTTTATTTTTATTATTATAATAGTAACTACCATTATTTAGTAAACTTAGCTTCTAGGTAATATTCTAAATATATTAATTAAAATATAAAGTGCAATCTCGTAGTATTATAATAAAGAATAGAATTATTTAGATTATAATAAAAAAAAACTATACTAGTAAATTAAAAAATCCTGTTAGAAATTCCTTAAGGCTTATTATATTCTATTAAATTAATTATAGAGAATTTAGTAGTAACTATTAGACCTAGATTATAAGTCTTAAGCCTATAAGTTCTAGCTTTATTAGTAACTAGCTTAAATAGATTCTTAAAAGAAGAAGATATTTCAGTGTAAGCTTATCTCAATTAATAAAGTTCATATAATAAAAAATAAAAAATAAAACTATTAGAATTAATTTAATATACTACTACTTATAGTATTTAGTGTTGCTTTACTTTTCTTTTTAAGTTTTAAATAAAATATTTTATATTCTTTATATTCTTTAAATGTAGCCTTAAAGTAAGTGTTTACTAACTTATTTAATAATACTAATTAATTAGCTTTAAACTATTCTTTAAGTTTCTAACTAGCTCTTATATGTTATCTTTAGGTCTATAGTTTTTTTATTTAACTAAATACTTTTATTAACACCTAAACTATTAGTAGTCTAGAATTTATTAGATTTTATACTTAATAGTATCTTTTTTAAGTCTAATTCTTATTACAAGTTTAGCATTAGCTAGTACTAGTTTTAATAATAAGATATAAAAAACTAAATAAATTTACGTGTTTTTAAGTAGTTGTAGTTTATAATTTATAGATTCTATTTACCATTTAACTTTAAACAGTCCTAATTTAATGTAATCTAGTTTTTTTAATAGTTGTTTAATTTTTAAATTTTTTTATAATAAGAAAATTTTATCTCTTTTTCTAAAGATTAGTTTCTTAACTTTACATTTATCTTTCTATTATTTACTAAAGTTTTCTTTCTAGATAATCTTTTCTACTATTTCTTAATAAAGTTATTATAATTTCTTAATTTTTATTCTTATTATCTCTAATATTTTGTCTAGTTTTTGTAGTTCTTAATAAGCCGTTGGCTTATAACTATAGTTTATAAAAAATAGTAATTTTCCTGTAGTTAATGATTTTACAAAATTATATATAAACTTAGCTATTAGTAATAAGTCAATTCAATTATCTTATTACTTATTAATATATATTTATAAATATTATTCTAATATCTGATTCGTCTATTCTGCTTATTTATTTATTTATAAGTAAAATGCTATTAAGAGACGGTGTTTAGCCCCTAGCTTTTCTATAAACATTCTTTAGAATATTAACATAAATAATTTATCTCTATCTATAATAAATTCTTATGACAACCTATATTATATAATTAGTAGTTTAATTAGTATAGTTATTAATTTATCTACTTTAATTTCTATATATGTTAGTTTAAAGTATATGTATTTTATAAGTTAATTTATTATAACTAGTATCATATCATACTATTAGCCTTAAAAGGTGGTTGTTATTAGTATTCTTATAATAAAATCTATTATAACTAATTTCTATAGTAGGTTTAGTAAAGAAATTAGTTATATAAGTTTATACTTCTTATATCTTAATACTTTATTCTTTTTATACTTAATATATTCTAAAAGAATAGCTTTAATCTTTTTTATATTCTTAGAATCCAGAAGTGCTTATTAATCCTTTTGATAGTCTTTTTAATTCCTTAATATCTATACATTTTAGCTAAATATTGGTTTTTAATTAGTTTAGTTTATAATACATTTAGTCTATAGATTATTTCTTAGTCTAGATTCTAGTATAAATATCTATTATTAAAATCCTTTATTTGATTTTTCTAAGTGTTTTTAATGATAACTACTATTTTAATATTTATTTATAAGCTTTCTAGAGATCTGTCTTGTTTTTACTTAAGTATTATATTATATATTTCTAGTATATCCCTTATATAGTCTACTTGTTAACTAAGTGTATTAACTACTATATTTTCTTTTCCTAATTTATAAAGTATTTAAAAATCGAAAGTAGAAACTAGTTTCTATTATCTAACTTATTATTAATTTAACTTCTTAGTTATTATAAATACTGTTAGATTCTTATAATTTAAATAAATAATAATTTAATACTTAGCTTCTTTTAAGTATGCTTTCCATTTCTTAAATACTTAAACTATTATTAATAGTTTTTTATTATATATATCATAATTCAACTCAGCAGTTGTGAGTTTATAAGATAAGAAATCTATTAAATGTTTTTGTTTATTATTCTATATTTATAATAGGATAACTCTCGTAGCTCTATCTAATACATCTATATATATTTCTATTTTAAGTTATAAGTTAAATATCTTTAATATTAGTAGCTATTAGAATTTTTTTTTAGTATTTTAAAGGCGTTTTCTTCGCGTTATTTCTACTAAAATTATTAATTCTTTTTTAGTAATTCCGTTAAAAGTAATGTGATTTTTAAATAGTTCTTAATAAATTATTAGCAGAATTCTATAAATTTAAGGAAAAAATAAACTTCTTTTATATTTATTAGTATTAGCTAAAATAGAATATTTTTTACTTTATTAAAGTTAACTGCTATTCTGTCTTAGAATACTAGGTATCTTAAGAATTTAATTTCTATTTTATGAAATACATATTTCTCTGTTTAAATATATAGTTTGTGTTCTTTAAGCTTTTATAATACTTTCTTAGTATACTTAATATATTTTTTTAGCATCCTATTTATGTATATAAGTATGTTATTAAAATATACTATTATAAATACATCTAGATATTCTCTTAGTATATAGTTAATAATTATCTGAAATATTACTAGTGCGTTAGTGAGTCTAAATAGTATAACTAAATACTTAAATAATTTATATTTTATTTTAAATATTATCATCCATTCATGTTTCTTAGCTATTTTAATTTAATAATATCTATTTTTAATATTAAAGAAACTAAACTATTTAGTTCTTCTAAGTTTATCCATAAGTTCCAATATTAGTAGTATAGGATAACGATTTTTTATTATTATATTATTAAAGTATTAGTAATTAATACATAGTTATAGTTTACTATTTTCTTTTTAGTATAAAGAGTATAAGTAATACTATCTTACTTTTAATTATTTAGATATATTCTTTTCTTAAGTTATTATTTAGGTATTATTATAACTTTTCTTATTAATTAATAGATAATTAGTAAAGTAGTCCTGGTTTTAAATCTATTTTCTCTTTAAGTATAATTTTATAGTCTTAGTTTTAGTATTCTAGTAACTAGTCTTTAGCTCCCCCAAAAAACTATTCTCTAAATTTCTTTTAGTTTTTTTTTAGTACAATGAATTTAGTCTTATAAAGTATTATTTTCTTTATTTATATTATTACTTATTATTATTATCTATAATAGTTGTTCCTGATTTCTATAATTTTTTTTTCTAATTAATAGTTAGGTTTTAACGTGCTAGCTAGTCCTATTCTAAGATAAAATTCTTATTATCTAAATCTATAATTTTAATATAGCAGTTATTTCTATAATTTACTACCTAAATAGTTATATTTTTTATTTTAAAATTAATTAAATCTTTTTTAAATATTGCTGAACTATTGTTTATGTGTTTTACTTATATAGGTTTATCTAAAACTCTAGTTAATATCTAGTATATTTATATTTATTTATTTAATATTAGTATTTTACTAGCTCTACTATCTATAAGCACTAGTATTCTATTACTATTAATATATATATTTATATATAACTTATTTTCGTGTCTCTTTTAGTTTAGTTATGTATATATAATTAATATATTCTTTCTAACTTTTTCTTAGCTCTCTAGTGGTTTAGTTATAGTCTACTAGTTTTCTAGTTTTTTATTTATTAACTCTTAAGTGGTAGTTGTTTCCTTAGTGTTTTCTTAAGTTTATAAATTAAGTATTTCTAGAGTTAGTATACTTTACTATTAAGTATCTTATATATATTCTTAGCTTATTCTCTATAATCCTAATATTTCTATCTTAAGAAACATTTTTAATATATAAGTTTTCCGTGTAATTCTGTAGCTAACTATTCTTTTTAATAATATTTAGCCTAGTGTAACCAATATCCCAGCTAATATTTATTCTATAATAACTATTTATATTAGTTTAAGATTAGATCCTATAACTTGTTTTTTAAGTCTATATAAACTAATTCTTATTATAGGTTAAGTTTCTTTTTATTTATTAATTATTATAATGTTTTTTTTATCTTTAGTTTTTTAATATATATAGTATGTTTATTCTATTTATAGTCTATACCTATAAAGTTTAATACTATATATATTTAATATTCTTTTCTTATTATTTTGCTTATGGCGTTGTTATTTTGTACTTATAATATTAGTAAAAAAGTGTTTTCTTTTTTTTATTCTAATTCTATCCTAATTCTAAGTGTCTAACAGGGTGATAGTATGTTATATTAGTTATAACTAATATAATTATTTATTTATAAATTTTATATATCTACTTAACTAGTTTTTATTTATTTAATTTTTTATGTTATTTATTTTCTGTTACTGGTAGTACTTATTAGAATTTATATATTCTATTTTTTAAAATAACTTCTTAGTATTTTGTAATATAATATTCTTTTAAATAATATTCTAATTTATATATTTAGTAGTGTTTCTAGTATATTTATTATGTAATTATTATAGACATAAATTCTTTACTTTTTTCAATTTTTAGGTTCTTTTTTTATTTAAATTTTTAATTTTCTTTCTAGAAAGGTCTTTCTTCCTGTTTTATAATCTTATAAAATCTTTATATTTTTACTTTAGTTTTAACATTATATTATTAAACTGCTGCTCTTTATATTATGAAAATTATATTATTATATTATTCTACTAAATAATTTTTACTTATTAATATAATATTTTGTATTCTTGTTTGAGATATATATGACTTTTATATATCTAATATTATTCCTTTTAGATTCTTTATATAATAGTTTTTTATGTTATTATATTCTATACTTATTTTATTTAAACTATAGCTATTTTAATTTCCTTTAGTACTTTAGTCTAAATATAAGCTTTCTTAACATCTAATTATTATTATTTATAGTTTTTAATAAAATATTTTTATTTTTTATATTCTAAGCAAGCTTTGCGTGTGTAGTGTTTTATTTATTTTTAAATTTACTTCCCTTACTTCTTACTAATAAATACCTTATTAATATTTATTTTATTATATATTTAGGTTTCCTTTCTAGTTCTCTTAGGTATATAAATTATTAGTTTAGTTTATACTTTCTTTTCTTACTCTCACTAGTACTAATAGTTATAAATAGTTATTATTTATTTAATAATTTTAAGTAATATATTTAGCTTCTTATCTCTAGAAATTTTATTTTTAATTCTGTTTTTTAACCTTTTATAGTATATTATAACTAATGGTTAGTCTTCTTAATTTAGTTATAATTAAATTTATTTAAATTCTGCTATATAGTTAATTACTAATATTTATTATTTAAGCTATTAAAACTTTTAGATTACTTCTATTTCTTTATTAATTTCTTTAAAGACTATAATAATTTCTTTTTTAAAGCTTTTATAGTCTTTAAAGGTTTATTATATATTACTATTATAATTTATAAGTCCTATTATTTTTGGATTAGGTTCTCTATTTACTAAATAGTTTCTAATAAGTAATTTTATAATGGGCTAGAGCTTAGAATAGTTAATTAAAATAGTTATCTTAACTTTAACTCTATGTGTAACCACATAACCTTAGTGACTTAATAGAGATTAACTATTAAGTCTCTATAGTATATATAGTTAATTTTTTATTAAATTTACTTTATTTTACTTAATTACTATTATTGGCCTGGACTCTTATATTTGGATTTAATTAACTCTATTTTTCGCAGAGGCTGAGAGGCCTTTAGCAGTATAATTAATCTTATAAAAGAGTAAGAGACTCTTTAGTATTAGAGAAACGCTATCTAGTAGTATACTAAGTATTAATAGATACTAATAACTACTTAGTATTTATACTAATAGCCTAAGCGATAAACCTGCTTAATATAAGATATAATAATAAATAAATTAGCTATAAACTATGCTGGTTGCTTACTTTATAAGGGTTAGAAGTTCCAGCTATTAAAGTAATAATAAGTTAGATAGAGATTAAACTTAATAACTACTTTACTTAGCGTAATAAAAGGAAAGCTTTATTTTTAGCTAATAAAGCCAGCAATAGCACCTCACTCGGGAAGATTATAAACATATTATAAGTAATATCTAAAAAGTTAACTATACTAAAAGGTCGCGATTCCCTATTAAGGCTACTTTTATAAGTTCTAGTAATAATATTAGTAACTCCCTTTATACTAACGCTATAATTAGTAATTAAATTAGTAATTAAACTATTTAATTTTTCTAAATTCTTTATGTTTAATAGCACACGGTCTCTTTACTCTACGTTTAAGTATTAAGTTAAGGCTAAGTTATAATTTAATAGATACTATATAGGCGGTAAGAAAGGACAAATAGACTATCTCTTTTAGTATTTAAAAGAATAAGTAGTATAAACTATTCTTTTATAGCTCTCTAATTAAAGAAATAATGCTACTTTTAAAGTAATATAGGCGTTTATAAACTCTTAGTTTAAAGACTAATATTAAAGGCAAAAGTCTCTAGACAAGCTGCAAAGCATGAAATAGAAAAAGAAGTTAATAAAAAAGTACTATATAGAGTTTAATAAGAAGCTACTACTAGTAAGAAGTAATTAGCTAAATAAAAACATAAAGAAGAGTATATTTACCTAGGAATTAGATAGAAAGCTTTAGAAGCATATTACAGCCCTTTTAACAACATTAAGCTTTAAAGAGTACACTTAAAAAGTAATTCGTGTTAGTAATAACCTTATATAGATTATATTAAGTAACTATAGGACTACTATAGCTATCTATACAACACTATTTATATTAATATTTAAATTAATAAATTAGAAAGTGACACCCACACATGCAGGAGCAGTAAAACTATAGGATAATTAATTTAAAATATTTTAAATAAGCTAAAAGGAATTTAACCGGCGCTATAAGTAAGATCTCTATTATTAATATAATTCTCCTAGCTATATAAAGAATAAGTATAAATATATAAGAGTAAATTAGTCACGCCTAGCTACTATAATATTAGTAAAGACTAAATAAATAAATACTAACAAAAGAGATAAAGAAAACAGAGATAAAAAAGAAAAAAAAGTGTTAAAAAAAAATAGCCTTTACTTACCGTTATAAGTAGGGGCCTCCAGCCGAAATAGGTAAAATAGTATTATAAAGAAAATAATAGAAGTTTTAAAATATACATATAAACATAGACTCTATTACTATACACTTATTAATTAACTAGACGAATATTATATATATAATGATTAATACTAGGTGTTTATGCTATAGTCTTGTAAGTTTTATTTTTACTATTAAAGTCTATTTAGCGCATATTAATATAGCCCTATAGAGGGTTATTAAAGTACATAAGAAACCTAGAAGGGTTACCTAGGTTATATAAATTAATCTTAATATTAAAGGATATACTAAATAAGCTTATATATATGTTATTAATAACACGCTTAAGTTTAATCTTATTTTAGATAAGCTTTAGATAAACTAAAATAATATTATAATCACGCTAGCAAAAAAATCGTTTTACATTCATACTTTAGGAATAAGAGTTTGTAGTAAGAAAGGGAAGAAACTGTATTAGTAGAAGCTAATAGAGATTAACACAACTACTTTTTTAATATAAATAGATAAATTAAAAAGAAAAAGTAAAATACGTATCATTATAGTATTACTAGTAGATATTTAAAAGGCCTTGGCACCTAAACTAAAGCTAGATCCTAAAATACTACTTTTTAAGGCTTATCGGAAGTACCTAAAGCTGTTTTTAGAGAAGAAAATAGACAAGCTCCCACCACTATAAGGTCCTAGAATAAACTATTATATTAAATTTAAAAAGATTAATAGGAAGGACCCTAAGGTCTCATGAGAACTACTATATAATATATTAAGAGAGAAATTACTAGTACTATAAAAAGAGTTAATGCTGCTACTAGAGAAGGGCTTTATTTATATAAGTAACTTCCTAGCTATAACTCTAATACTATTTATATATAAGCTTAATAAAGGCCTTTACTTTTACGTTAATTACTACGCGCTTAATAAGATTTTTAAGAAGAATAAATATTCTCTTCCTCTAATCCATAAAACGCTTAGCTAGATTAGTAAAGTAAGATAGTATACTAAGCTTAATATTTCAGTAGCCTTTTATAAGATTTATATTACAAAGAGAGACAAATAGCTAACAGCCTTTTATATAAGATTTAGACTTTTTAAATAACTAGTTATACCTTTTAGACTAGCAGGAGCCTCTAGTATGTTTTAGCAGTATATAAACTAGATTCTATAGAAGTATCTTAATAAGTTCTGTTTAGTCTTTTTTAATAACATATTTATTTACTCTTTAGGCTTACTAGAAGAGTATTGCTGGTAAGTTAATTTAGTACTAGAGAAACTTAACACTACAGGTTTATATCTAGATATTAAGAAATACAAATTCAAAACTAAGAGCATAAAATATCTAGAGTTTATTATTAAAGTAAGATAAGGAATTTAAATAGATCCTGCTAAGATAAAAGTAATTACTAAGTAGCAGCCTCTAATAACTGTAAGAGAAATCAGAAGTTTTCTTAAATTCGCTAATTTCTATTATTAGTTTATTAAGTCTTTTTTAGAAATTACTGCTCTACTTATAAGACTTATAAGTAATATACTATTCTAATAAACTAATAAAGAGCAAATAGTATTTAATAAATTAAAAAAATCTTTATATTAGAACTAATACTAGCCTAATTTAATTCTAACTATAAGACTGTTTTAGAAGCTGACTTTTTAGATTATATAATTAAGAAAATTCTTTCATAATACGGCGACGATAGCGTGCTGTGTTTATATATATACTTTTTAAAAAAAAATATACCTACAGAGTATAATTACAAGATATATAATAAAGAACTTCTTATAATTATTTATTGCCTGGAGGCATGGGATGCTGAATTACGGTCTATTAAAAAGTTCTAGGTTATTACTAATTATAAGAACCTTAAGTACTTTATAAGGTTTTAAAAATTAAGTAAAAGATATACGCGCTAGTAGTTATTCCTTAGCTAATATAATATAAAGATTTAATATAGGCTAGAAAAAGAAAATATATGAGCTAATACACTATCAAGACACGAATAGGATTATCTAAGTGGAGAAAATAATAAAAAACTAAAGAGCTATATAATTCAGCTATTAAAGCTAGTAGTTATATATTAAGAAAAAAAGCTTAAATTAAATAATAATGGACAAGCAGTATAGGCCTTCTCTGCTTAAATTAGTTTTTTAATAATTATAAAAGATAGTATAACTAAAGCCTAGGAGTCTTATACTTAGGAGTCTTATAATAAGTTTAAATAAAGATAGCATAATATAGTACTAGATAATAAAATATATATAAGAGTAGTATAGACTTTCTGTAATTAGAAGCAGAGATTTTCTCTAGAACTTAAACTAAAAGTTTCACTAACTAAGTGCACGATTAATGAAGATAAGACTTTTTATTATTAAAATAGAAAGTAAATACCTGACTTAGAGCTATTAAGAATATTAATTATTTACTAGCTTTATTTATTATAAGTAATAGAATACCTAGGACAGCAGAGCATCTATCTAATATTAATAAGAGATTACTTTTAGCTAGGGATGTTAAACCATATATGGTATTACATTTAAAACTATAATATTTATAGCTATATAAAGTTATAAAGAGATCACTAGTAAGAGCTATTACACCTATTATCTATTCCCAATTATATTTAGAAGGAGATCTTAATGGATTTTGTAACTAGATTACTAGAAAGTAATAGCTATACGGTCTTACTAGTAATTACTAATAGATTAAATAAGAATATAACTCTCTACTCTTTTCTAAATATAGATATTAAGATAGTAATATAGGCTTTTATCTATAAGGTTATTACTTACTATTAGATTTCTAATACTATAGTATTTAATCACGGCAGCTAATTTATTAGCAAGTTCTAAACTAAGCTTTATAAAATCCTAAGAATTAAAAGGCAATTATTAACAGCATTTCATCCACAAATAAACAGTTTAATAAAAAGGATAAATAGTATAGTTAAGGCCTATCTTTAAGTATTTATTATGTAAGACTAAGCAAACTAGGCGAAGCTCTACCTAATAGCTAAAATTATAGTAAAAAGAAGAGACGCTATTTTAATAGGAATAAGCTTATTCTTTCTTTAGCATAGATATAATATAGAACTGCTGTAAGTAGATATTAGAACTAGGTATAATATAATAGCTTAAGACCTAAAAGCTAACGCTAAAGAAATTATAGGAAAGCTAAAAAAGTATGTTAACTTAGCATAAGCAACTATAACTAAGGTATAGTAAAAATAAAAAAGATAAATAAACTAACATTAGAATAAAGCCCTATAACTATATATTAGAAATAAGGTATAGCTAAAGCTTAGTAACTAACTCTCTACTAGATAAAAAAATAAAAAGCTAGACTAGAAGAATACTAAATATACTATAGAAAATATAATTAGCTTGCACACTATAAAGCTAAATACGCCCCTAGAGCTAAACCTAACGTTTTATATAAATAGACTATAGCTAGTAAGTAATAACCTATTACTAAGCTAGCTTATAGATAACTCTTAGCTATTATTAATCTAGATAAATAACTATAAAGAGCACGTAGTGTAGGATATTGTTACTAAGATATAAATAAAACAAGAGCAAGGCTACTAGCTACAGTATAAAGTAAAATAAAAAGGCTATATATTAATAACTATAGAGCTAGTAAGCTAGCTAGAAAATATAATAGTATTAAATTATTAGAAAAAGTATATAGCGCCTTTGTAAAGAGATAAACATAAACTCCTACTAGTAAACTATTAATAAGAGCTTTAGGAGAAGCTATAGTAAATAGAATCTAAGATAAGCCTATAAAGGTCTTTAGGTAAACGGTTCACTAGAGAGCCCCTATCTAGTCTATAAAAAAAAGGGTAATATAATAAGCTAGAGCCTAAAATAGTTAACTAAAATAGTTATCTTAGCTTTAACTCCATGCGTAACTACGTGACCTTAGTGATTTAATAGAAATTAACTATTAAGTCTCTATAGCGTATATAGTTAACTCTTTATTAAATCTACTCTATTTTATTTAATTACCATTATTGGCCTGGACCCTTACAAATTTAAACTATTATATAGTTTATTTTATTATATTTATTCTAGCTACTAAGATCTGATCCTAATTAGTTATAAATAATACTTAATTAAAATAATAGTAAAAGCCTATTATTGGTATAAAGATCTTAAAATTATCTTTATTATTATTAAACTTTATAGAGATATATATCTTAGCTATATCTTTTTTCTTATATTTATTTACTTTAACTTATTATTATATGTTGATTAAGGCTTCTTATAATTCCATAATAGCTATTTTTTATTCTTAGATAATTTATTATATACTCTTAGTTTCTTTTAATATATTTCTAATTATAAATAAAAATCCTGCTATAACTTCTTCTTTACTACTACTTTCTTTTAACAAATAGAGTTTCTATTTATCTTTATAGTAGATTATTATAAACTTTTTTAATAATTAGTTATTATAATCTATCTAACAGCTTCTTTTACTTTTTTTAAGAAGATAATTATAATATTACACGTTACTAACTTACTAATATAGTATTAAACTAGTAACTAGTTATTTAATTAATTATATAACTTTAATTAGTTTCCTTATGTCTAGATTAGATAGCTTGTTAGACTTAGTAGAAATAAATTAAACTTAATTAAAGTAAAAGAAGTAATACAGTAAGTTAAGATTTAATAAAATAGTATTAAACTATTTTACTTAAAGTGTAAATCTTAATTTTAGAGTAACTATAAAGAATTTAAAATATCTCTAAACTGTTTTATATTTTATATTTATAAAAAATCCTCTATACGTATATTATATATTAATTAGAAGTATATTAGATACTGCTAAAAAAGATAAAAGAAAATAAGTTTAGCTTTAGCTTATATTTACTCTTATCTTTTTTATTAGTACTTATTTTTCTTTTATTTTACTATAGCTAGTTACTTAACTTATTTACCTAATTTAGGTATTATTCTCTATAGAACTTAAACTTACTTTAAAGTAAGTCTATTTATAAATTCTATTTTCTTTAGTTTATTTCTACTCTTTAGTATTTTTTGTATATTTTCTTATATTATATTTTTTATAGTAACGCTTTTTTAGCTGTTTTTGTATCCTTATTATAATCTATAATACTTATTAACTATTATTTATATAACTAAAAGTCTTTAAGTACGAACTATAGGCTACTAAAGTAATTAAAAATACTTAAACTAAGTATAAAAAGTACTTATACAATATAGTAAATATTATTAGTAGCTTAGTATATAAAAAAATACTTAAGTAATAGTATAGTAGTACTAAAAAAGTAAAATTATTACTTAAAAATAAACTTTAGTAGTTACTTTAACTTAAAAAACACATATTATATATAATAAATAGTGTAAGTTCTTTTCTACTATTTAATTTATTACTAAGTATAAAAAAGTATACTAATAGTATACTGTTTATTATAAATATTAGTAATTAAGTTTACTATAAAAATAACAAACCCCATAATTATAAACTATAATACTTATTATATAATTATTTAATAAAACTTATAAAAAATGTAGCTATAAGCTTAGTATTAAACTTAAAATAATTTTATACTAGTTATAGTTATTATATATTTATAGTATAAAGCTTATAACTTATATACTAACTTTTTTTATAAAAAAGTAAAGAAAAGCTATTAAAAAGCTATTTATAGTATATTTACTAGTAATATATAAGCTATAAAAAGTAGCTAGCTTACTAAAAATATTAAAATAAAAGTAAAAAGCTTATAAAGTACCTTAAGTAGTATACTAAAAAGTAGTAATAATAAAGTTAATTAGTTTAGTATAAATAATTTAAATTTAGTAAATAAGCTATGAAATAATATTTAAAATTTTAGTATTTTATAAAATTTTATTTGGTACTAAATTTAAATTGTTTTAACCTTATTTCTATGTAAATTACTATAAGTAAGTAGTTAGTTATATTAAGCTATAAAATTATGTTAAACTTATAAGTTTATATAAAATATAAACAGTTTTATAAAAAAAATATATCATAACTATAAAAACTTAAGTAATACTTATTTACTAACTTTAGAGTTTAAATTAATACTAAATTTTTTAAGTTTTATATACATAATATGCTAAGCTCTAAAATTGTTAAAATAACTAAAAATTATAAAGTTTTAGTAAGTAGCTAAGTAGTTATAATATATAAGCCTTTAATAATATTACTAATTTAGTACTTATATTATAGTAACTATTTATAATATTTTATAAAGCTTTTTATAAAAGTTTTATAAACTTTTTTTTTATATTATATATTTATATATTAGCTTTATACTAGCACACAAGTTTTTACTTAAATAGTTTATTTATAATTTATTTTATTTCTTTTTTTATATAACATTTTAAATTACTACTTAATACTATATATACTATGTAATTATTACTTTTTTTTAAGTTTTTACCTTTTTCTGTATAGTACTTTTATAATATAATATTATATTACTATTACTATTACTACTATTATTATTACTAAAATATTTAACTTTTTAAATACTTTTATTCTAACTATAAAACTTATATAGTTATTTAAAAAGTAAATAATTATAATATAAAACATATTTATTAAAGTACTAAAATAATAGTAAATATAGCTAAAACGTTAGTAAATATAATAATAAAAATTTATTACTACTTTTTAAGAAAAAAATTTAAAAGTTTTAAAAAAAAATATATTTACTTTTTTTTACTTTACTATTTAAGTAATTATTACTAAAATTTAAGTAAATACTATTTTATTTAAAAGTAGTTTAAATTTTATAATTTTAACTTTACTTATAATTTTAACTAGTACCTGTTTTTAAGTTTTTTAAATTAAAGTTAAGTAAGTAAAGTTAATTTTTATACTAAGTTCTATTATATTACTACTAATAATAAAATTTAATTACTTACTTAATTTTTTAATAGTTACTAAAAGGTAAAAATACTTTTTTTATTTTTATTAAAAACTCGACTATAAACTTAAAAGTAATATTAACTAATATTTTACTAAATACTTTTAGTTTTTACATGTATATTTAAAGCTAGAAAAAAACTTAGTAATACTTATAAACTTTTTTATAAATTAGAATAACGTTATATATATAGTAAAGTAATTAATTACTTTTTTACTATATATAAAAACTTAAATAAAGAACTTACTACTTTAAATAAACTTAATTTATTTTACTAAAAGTAAAAAAGTTTTACTACTTACTTTACTAAATTTTATAAACTAGTTATTAATATTAAAGTAAATAAAATTAGTTTAATTATATAATTAAAAAAATCATTAAACAACAATTTTTGTTAAATAATAGTAGGTATTAAAATTATTAATATACTAAATAACTATACTAACTTTATTTATTTATATAATAATAACTTTTGTTACTTACTAATAATATATTATTTTAAACTATAATTTATATTATAAAAGAACTTTAATATTATAAAAATTAATACTTAAAACTATATTTATATTAAGTTAGTAAAAAAACTATTAATTAAAACTTTATTACTAATATAATAAGTTTACTTACTTTTCATGAAATTATTTTATACTTTTATTTAGACTTTAATTTAATAGTTTTTTTTAAGTATACTATTTTTTACTTAACTCTTATACTTTACTACAAAAAAAAAATTTTATAATTATTTTATATATTTTTAATTAGTTTTAATTAATTTTATAATTAAAAACTTAACTACTAGTTTTAACTTAATTTACTAAAAGTTTTATTTTAAAATTTTAGTTACTTTTTAAAGTACTTTTAATACTAGAATTTTATTAACTTATAAATTTTTTATTTAATAACTAATTTATAAAATTATTAAGTAAACATTTTATATGCTATTTAATAAAATAACTTATTTAACTTTATTACTTTCTTAATTAATACTAAAGTAACTAATATGAGTTATATTAGTAGACTTTTACTTTATACTTAAAATTTTTATTTTTTATTATTTTTAAATATTTTATATATTATTACTATAACTTTTTATTACTTTAATTATATTAAGAAATTTTTTTTTATAATAACTACTTAAAGTTATAAACTAACTTTTAACTAACTTTAAATAATAAAGTATGGAGTTAATTTTAAATATAATATATAAAAGTTATTATTTAAATTTTTTTACTACTAAATATAATGTTATTACTTGTACTTTTTTAATTTTAAAGCTTTTTATAAAATTTGGCTATTTACTTTAAAAAATTTTTAGTAGCTTTTTTATTAAAAAGTTTTTACTTTAATACTTTATTTATATAATATTTTTTAACTTGTTTTTTAAAATTATTACTAACTACTTAATTTTAATATAACTACTAACTATTTAAAATAAATTACTAATTAAGAAAATTAGATACTTATTTAAAAACATTTATAGTAAACTATTTACTAAAAAGTTTTTACTTAAAATTTAATACTAAACTAAACAAAAACTTTATAAAAAAGTTTTTTTTTTAAAGTTTTAATAACTTAGTAATAAAGGTTTCTTTAAAAGTTTTTATAAGTATTTTAAATTAAGTATAAATATTTACTTAATTAAGGTACTGTTTTTTATATATATAACTTAAAAATATAAACATAAAATTTATACTATTTTAATAGCTAATATTAATAAAGCTTTAGCTTTAAAAATTTATACTAATTTAGTTAATAAAATTTTAAAAAATATTATAATATTTTTAAAATATTATAATATTTTTAAAATATTTTTATATAAAAAAGTTAATAAATTATTTAAATATTATTTGTATAACTATAAAATTATTTTAAAAAAGGAAAAGTAACTTAAATTTAAGCTTTTTTATAAAATATTTTAAAATAAATTATAATGTTTTTTATAAGTGAGTGGGCTATATAAGTGAGTGGGCCACCTAAAGCAAGAATTATAATACATTAACTATTAATAACTATAGCTTAATAAATCACAACTAAATTTATCTATAGTAAAGGTAGACTATTACTAGCTAAGTTAGCTATTTAGTGAGATTAAATTCAGACTATATAATATATAATAGTAACTTATAAAGTCTCTAGGAATATACTTAAGCAATGAATTAATAGAATTAGTTCATAATATAATTATAAGCCTAATTTAAAGAAACTTATAAAGCGAGAAGAGAGGGCTATAGTTATATATATTCTAGACTTATATTTATAAAAATTCACGCCTTAGCTTATCTACGTAAGAGAAATAGCTAATTATCTACTAGCTAAGTAATTTAATCTAATAATTAGTATCTAATAGCCACATAACTTTATTATAAGGACTAAGGAAATTAAGATAAAATATAATAAGAAATACGATTATCAGCGTGCTTACTGTGAGGATTCTGCTATTATATAGCTATAATTTAATCTTATATATAACTATAAGGTAAAGTATAGTATTACTAATAAAAATATATATAACTTTAATAAGATAGGCTTCTAGATAGGTGTTTTATTAACTGCTAAAGTTATTATAGACTTTAAGTAACATAATCAGCCTAAGACTATATAGCTAGGTAATAAAGAATAGGTTATAGTTATCTAAGACGTAAATAATTAAAGCTAGCTAATTCTATTATTTATTATCTTTACTAGTATTGTCTATTTATTCTGCTGGTATAAGAGTAGTAACCTGCTATTAAACTTAAAAATTATACTAAGTAAGAATAGCTAGATAATAAATATAATAGGTATTAAATGGCTAGAGCACTTTAATAAGTACATAAGGAATAAAACTATAGATATTAATTATCTATTAATTTTAAATAGCTATAAGAGCTACGAGTTTCTTAAATTTTAGCTACTCTATAAAAAGAAGAATATTTATATACTCTATATACTATTACACGTGTTGTATTTATTATAGTCTCTTAATATAAACTACTTTACGCCTCTTAAGCTAGCCTATAGATAGGAGATTAATAAGCTAGTTAGAAATTATATTTTCTATATTACTAAGCTTAACTTTCTATTACTCTTTAAGACAGCCTATCTAGCCTTAATTACTAAGAGTAATATATATAGAGAATTTTAAGATATAGACCTTATTCCATTTAACTTAAATATTATTCTATTTAGGCTAGATATTAGGCTATAGACTTTTAAGCTATTTATAAAGGTAACTCCGTAAAAACTCTAGATACCTAGTAATATTATTAAATTAGATAGTTAGTTTATTTACCTATATAGACATATAGAGCAGTACTAGAATAGCTTATTTATATTAATTCTAGAATTACTATACTAGCTTATTAAAGGTGCGTTAATAATAGCATATATTAATATTCTAATACACTTATAAATAACTACCTTATAATAGGCTAATAATATTATATTAAAGCATAAAAAGCATAAAAAGAAGTATATATAAAAACTAAAGACTTTATTATAGGTAGAAGGTGTAGCTATAGTAGCTTAAGCTAATATTAATACGTAAATAAAAATAGAAATAGCTTCTAGTAAAAGATGTAAAACTAATAGTCTATAATAGTCTAGACACTGTAAACGCTGCAGGCAGACTAGATATAATATAAAAAAATATCTATAAATTAAGGCTAAAGCTAGCTATTTACCTATTAATTCTAGTAATAATAGCTAATAGTTATGAGTTGTTATTAGCTATTAAAGTGGTAGAAATTAGTTAAAGTAGTTTACTCACTTATATAGCCTACTTACTTATAAAAAACGTTAAGTTTTTAGAAAATACTCTAATAGTTATTTTGTTAAAAAATTTATTAAAATAAATTTATTTTTTATAGCTATACTATTTATTTTTATAAAAAAACTTAATAAAAGTTTTTAATTTTATATTAACTACTAAGCTTTAAATACTATTAGTATTAAAAACTACTATTTAATTTTATTAATTTAACAAACTTTAATTTACTTTAGTAAAGTAAAGTATTTTATAAAACTAAATATTATTTTAGTTTTTAACTAACTTTATATAATAAAAGAAAATAAATAGCTAATTACTTTTTTAACTTAATATAGTTTATTTATATATTTTATTATATTATTTAAATTAACTAACATACAAAGTACATATTAATTCTATATAAATAATATTTTTTAACTATTTTTTAATATATTTTATATAGTTTATCTTAATAATATTTTAATTTATAGTAAATTTTTTATGTAAATACTAATAATGTGTAAAATAAGTTTTAAAAAGCTAGTTTTTAACTTAATATTAATAAATATAAGTTTTATTAAAAATAAGTTACTTATTTTAAGTAACATATTTTATAAGCTAGCTATGTATATAAGTAAGCTAAGTATTTCAAAATTTAAAAAAAAAAATTTTAAGTTTTAAAAATACTTGTTTTTAAAATTCTTTTTATTTAAATTCTATATTTTTATAAATAATTTTTAAAAAACTTTTTACAA
>ML994616.1:89473-235055 GCA_010093925.1 Zopfia rhizophila CBS 207.26
GCACCACCTCTCTGCCTGGTATCAAGACGACGCCATACCACTAGATTGGCCTATCTCACTGAGTGAGAATGGCTGGACGACCAATAAGCTTGGTGTTAAGTGGCTGCAGCACTTTGACAAGCATACAAAGGACCGTACAGTAGGCGTACGTCGCCTGCTAGTCATCGACGGCCATGAGAGCCACGACTCGCTCGAATTTCAGCAGCTTTGCAAGGAAAAGAATATTATCACGCTCTGTATGCCATCGCATTCGTCGCATCTGCTTCAGCCACTTGATGTAGGCTGTTTTGGGCCTCTGAAGCAGGCATATGGGCGGCAGATTGAGGATCTCATGCGCAACTACATTGGCCACATCACCAAGCTTGAGTTCCTACCAGCGTTCAGCGTAGCCTATCAGAGCTCAATGACGGAAAGCAACATCCGTGCAGGCTTTCAAGCTGCTGGCTTAGTCCCATATAACCCAGATGTGGTGCTTTCAAACCTTGATATTCAGCTTCGAACGCCGTCGCCACCTGCTGAAGAGGACCTCCCCTGGCAGTCAAAAACACCCAGTAATGCTGCTGAACTAGGCTCTCAGACGGCTCTAGTTCGAGAGCGGATTCAAAAGCATCAAGATAGTTCACCTAGTTCGATTATTGAGTCGCTAGGTCAGCTTGCTAAGGGTGCTGAGCAGATGATGCATTCAGCAGTGCTACTGCGCTCGCAAGTCACCAGCCTTCAAAAGGCAAATGAAGCTGCAACACAACGCAGAAAGCGCAAAAAGAAGCGAATTCAGAAGCAAGGAACATTAACAAGAGCAGAGGGCTTAGAGCTAATTGCTCAAGCTAATGTTGATGCGCAGATTGAGGGTGAAGAGTGCCAGAGTAGGAAGCGTGCTAGAGTAGACGCGCCACAGCAAAAGCACTGTAAATGCTGCGGCGAAACTGGGCATAACTCAAGAACATGTAAGAAGGCTAAGGAATAGGTTAACTATCTAGTAGCAAAATATTATTGTGATAGCTGCTAGCGTTGTAAAGTTATTGGATTGTAAAGTTGTAGAAACTTGGTGGGGTGCGCAGCTCGCTTGGGTGCGCAGCTCACTTGAGTGCGCAGCTCGCTTATAGAATACGATAGTTATTAAAATATAAAGATAGAAAATTTTAAAATATATAACTTACTTATATGTATAGCTTATTTATAAAATACATTATAAAACTTTAATAAAAAAAATATAAAACAGTAAAAACTTTGTATTATAATTTAATTATAATATACTTTATAATAAATACTTTATTTATATTATATTTAAGTACTTTTATTATAATTTAGTTTAATATACTTAATTTTTATTTTACTATTTATATATTTTAATTCTATTAAGCTTTTTATATATAAAATATTATATATTTATTTTATTATTATTTCTTTTAATTAGTAGTTTTACTAACTTAATTAATACTTAAAACTTTTTTTAGCTTTATATTAACTAGTTTTAAATATACGTATAGCATTTTTTATTTTACATATTTTACTTTACTAATAACTAATAATTTTTTAGTTATTACTATTTGTAATATTAGTGTTATAAAAATACTATATATTAAAAATTAAAAGCTTAAAAAAAAGTATTAATTAATTACTATATATAATACTAAGTAATGGTTTATAACATTACATAAAAAAGAAAAAAAGAATAAAATAAGTTATAAGTAGAAATATTTAAAGTAAAAATTAGTGTACTAGTATGTAGCTAATATGTAAACATGTAATATAAAAAAAAGCTTATAAAAAAGATTTCTTTAAAAAGCTCTTATAAGGTGTTATAAATAGTTACTATAACAGCTAGTTTTAACTAGTATATTTTTAATAAAGCTACTTCTAATATTTAAATTTTTAATAATACTTAGTTAAAAATTTGGGTTTATGTTATAGTTTCCATTACTAAATAGTCTAGTATCTTGATTTAGTTAGTCTGCACCATTGAGCACGCATGTATCTGTATAATTCCTTAATTACGAATGGTTACACGTATGCCAGCAGTCTAGGAAGAAAGTAATGAAATGCTTAACAGCTACTAAAATGACATTAATTATAGATTAATAGAACAGACCAACAGCAGACTACATAAAATAAGCTGTTAAATATAATAGGAGCCCGCATCAAATAAGAGCGGAAAGGAGGGCTGTATAGCATGATAGAATACAAGCAAAGACGGCGGGTTGATAAAGGGCGAGCGAACGCGCGCGTCAGGCTTCTCTAAGTGCAGGCAAGGCGATATTCTAGCGAGGCGGGCATGGTGGAGGAAGCGTCGATAATATATCGGTAGGATAGATGTGGGTCCATTTTTGGGCTTGTTCAGTTGTTGTGAATTTTAGAATCCAGGAAGCATGAAACGAGACAGCATGGGGCGGTGCAGGAACTAGGCAAGAAGAGCTGACGGGGTCGCAGGGGTTGGGCTTGGCACTTTGGGTGCAAGTGACTCCAAAAGCGGCGACAGAAAACCTCCAAAAAAAAGGAGTCAAAAGTCCCCCGGACATAGAGTTACTGTAGTAATACTATGCTAAAGTAATGCTTATATTCCGTAATGTGCGACGTCTCTTTAGTACTTAACTTAGATGTGTATAATTACTTTTCAACTATTTGAGTGTTTGCTAAATTTCCTCTAAGCAAAGGGCCGGAACTGGGCTGAGTTTCTTTGTTGAGTCGTCTTCACGTCTTCATTCGGTAGAGTAAGGAGAGCGTGAACTAAAATAAGAAGCAGATAAAAAGTGTAGAAGAAGATAGTAGGTGTCTTTAAAGCATCAATTACGAGCGAATATAAAGACCCCCATATGTACGATATGTTTAAGCCACTAATAATGCTTCACACGTTATAATGTGGTAGTAATGCTGTTGTTGAGTTACAATAAAATGGTACTCCTTCATTAACAGTTTCAATTTGAAAGTTAGCGAGATTTGTTCATGCCTCTAGACACAATCTGCAAGCCTTAGCATGTACGCCTGAGCGACACTAATGCTATGATTCAATCAGCTTGTGACAGTGTGTATTACAGCCTAACAACATGTAACGCAATTTGCTGATGCCAACAACTTGTTCATGCTCCAAAGCTAGGGTCTGGCCCATCTCTCGTCTGGAGACAGCGGCGCGTATCTCGTGGCAAGAAAAGTCTACAATGTTAGACATTTACTTCTGTAGCACTACTGCTGCCGAGAGATGGAACACAGCCATGGAGCTTGTTATTCAGACTAGGGGTTCGTGTCCGCCTTACACGGCAGGGGAAAGCAAAGAGGCGCAAAACAGGTGAATGCATATTTAGGGTTTGGAACTAATGCTTCCTAACACATTATTGTTTACTCCTCCGTGCCTTCACAGCAAGCTACACTAACTAGGGAAGTGTGACATCCACCCTTGCCTTGACACTGAGCGAGACAAGCATGCATCTGACCGGACACAGGGTAAAGATGTAAAGCAACCTCATGAATTGAAAACTATGGATGGCTATCCTACTTAAATATGTGCTTTGTAGATGAGAATAGGAGGGATCGACAGGAGACAATCAACAGGAGACGATCGTCAGGAGAAGATCGTCAGGAGAGAACCATCAGAAGGATCAACAGGAGAACTCAGTATACAAGCAATGGAGTTACCTGAGAGGCCAGCACTCGGTTACAATGCATGCAGCCAAAATGATGTAGCATTCTACATCATACAGCACTGCCTGCCTATTTCTACTTAGGAGGTGGCGGTGTGCACCTGACGACAGAGAAGGACATACAATGCCAAGTCAAGGACTATAGCATTTAAGCTTATTAAAAACTCTGTTGTTACAGGAGCGCCAGGCTACAGCAATTAACTAGTGTTAGGGAAAACAAGAGGCTTAAGTCTGCCTCCTGCAGTAATGGCGCAGATGGGCAGCTTATGTAAAGAAGTAAAGAGGCGGCGCAGGTTTATGCAATCTCTCTTTCAAGAATAGGGCTCCTGCCTGCTGCGGAAACGTGAACGAGGGGGCGATTACAAGTCCCACGTCACACCTCCCTAGCTAGCAGGAGGCACAGAAGAAGTGTGTATTAAAGGATGACGCACTATAACGCTGAGGCTGTTGAGGTCTGCCTTATCTCTTATCAGCCAAGGCCAAAGGGAAGATATAAAGGAGCTTCATACCTCGAGCAAACTTTAGGCCTTTCAATCCCCCTATTAAGCTCTTCTACACCTCTTCCGCCAGAACACGGCCGCTTGCTATACTCCCTTGTCAATATGTTCAGCAACGCTTCTACTTGCTTCGTCTCATCTTATAGCTTCTATAGTGTCGCAATCATGGCCCTTTCAGTTATCTGCTTCGCTTTCTTATCTGCTTTTTTATTTAGATTCTGGCCCACTTTCTTAGTTACTTTCTCATCTTCTTTAACTTTATTATCATTCTGGAAAACCCCCTTACACTACTACGAAGCGGGTAAGGTTTTTATTATTCTTATTATGCCTAGTGTGCTTACAATTTTAAATAGGGCTAGAGACTAACGCACCAATATCACTTTCGCTGCTTAAGTAGCCATCAAATTTTATGCTTCTCAACAGAACTAAGCTTACAATACCTTATAAACTATCAGTTATGTGGGATCCCAAAGAAGGGGTAAGTACTATATTTTTATAGTGTAGACAATAGCTAACATTTTGTTTAGACTAAAGTCACGTTGCCGGAGCGGTTAATCCTAAACTATTTAGAACCCTTAGAAAGTAGCATTTAAGTAGGCGGACGATAATAGAAGGCTTTGTAACAAATGAGAGCAAGTCAAGCTATTTATTAATTGCCTAAGTAATCAGCAACCAACAAACTCACCCTAATAAGTCCTACTTAGGAAGGCCTGTTGCCTAAGAATCTGGCTCTTATCACGATCACCCTTATCCTCACTAAATCAAATTAATAAACTAATCTTTCCTGCCCCTAGCTCACCCCCCTTTCCCCTTATCTTACAATAGGTAGATTTAAAGTTTAAATTAGAGGTAGTTAGAGATAGATTTCCTACGTTATAGGTTTTTAGTTAATTTCTTGTACCGGGACCATGATACTAGTTAATGATTTGGAAGTGCTGTCCAGAATATCTACTAAAATACTAAATATTCTTCCCGAGTTCAGGCCGACTCTCGCATTTATATACTTTGCAAGTGTCAGTGACTCTATTGCTATATTTCCACTTCAAGCCGCCGTCCCCATACGATTCCCCCCTGGTTGGTCTTGTAAGTTACTCTAGTAGCATGAATGAGAGTAAGAGCGCCTGACTCTGTGTTTTTATGAAGCCGTAGTAAGACTCGTGCCCCTTAATATTGAAGGGATGTGGGTGTAAGCTGTGTGAAGTCGTTTCTGTTGAATTCGACGATGGGCCCTGAAGTGTTGAATTATTAAGCCAGTTGGAGCTTGAACGCGTATGCTACGCTTGACTAGCATAGAGGACAGCGATTTTGAGGAGGCAGTAAGACTGGATAGGCTTAACATGCGTTTCTGTACAAGAGGAGAATTGTGCCGACGAACAGAGTTCTAGGTTGGTTTGAAAGAAATGCGGTCCCGAAGTCAGCGGGCATCTGTTTAGGCCCTTATTAAGATACGATTAATGGCTTGAAATTTAAAATAGAAAGGGACCAGGTTAGGGGCGCTGGTGATTGGAAGGTGGCGGAGTATCCAGTAAGCACATCATCATGTATCTCGCATTTGGCTGAAATATTCGATAAAGCGCTTCGAGACTTGAGTGACGATTGAGGGTTTGTCGACTCTCGACGGCCAGGCAGCACCGAGCCAGTGCGACCCCTACAGCCTGCACGGGCAGCTGTCGCGCTCGCTGCCCGTCGCTAGATGGCATCATGCTCTTGTCAAAGGCACGAGAGAGAGATTTCGTGGGTAACAAGGTGCCGGCCAACATGGTCGCTGCGGAGGATAGGCTGGAATTGCTGAGCAACGTGACCGTCGAGGAAGCCGAATCGTGGGACTGGTACCATGGATGAAATGGAGTTATTCCGGAGAGGCGCATTGCATCGGATTTATCGAGATGTATATCATGAGTGGTTTTGTACTGAATCGGGAGCCCCTGCTGCCAAGCACCCACAATTCGGTTCGAGAAGCCCCTGGAGGTCAACCTCTCCTCATCCATCAACAATCTCATCGTCGCCCTCATTGCATACACAAATCGATCGACTAACGATTTGAATTCACCCTCCCACCTCCCTACAACTGGCGTTATTTGTTTGCTTGTTTTGTTTATACTTAGATAGTTACGCGGCCAACGCCCTGCTCACGAATCGCCCTCCAGCAAGCTTGTCGCCCACGCGGGCGGCGCCTTCAGGGGCACCGGCAACTGGCTGAGAGTCCGATTTACTAGTGAGCCGACGACGAGCCTGCGCCTCCAAAATTGTACTGTTTTGTTACCCCTCCAACTACTCTATTGATGGCCGATGTGACTGTATAGATTCCCAATTGGAATAGTTCTTTCGAGAACTTTCTCCTACCATCTCACTCTGTCCTTCTACTAGACGTTGTTGCAGGAATCTTCCAAGGCACTTAACGGGTCTAACCCGTGACACACCTCGTTATACAATATTGTACAATCATTAATCCGCACCGTGTTCGACATCTCGTATACCACTCGTCATAGCACACAATATAGTATACCCATGGTGTTGCAACCTAGCGCCACAGCCCAGCCACTTGAGCACTGATTTACACTGTGTCTGGTTCCTACTAGTCTCCATCTCTCTAGCCATTATAGTAACAGTTATTACTATCACGAGCCGCTTATCCACGGTGCCTAGATGGCTACCTACCGATGTATTTAACTGTTCGTTTCTCCTTCTTTTAGCTAGCAGTCAATTCGATCTTTCCTAAAGTCACTACTTGCTCCTAGGTGATCCAGGATCTACGAACAGCTGAGCTACCACATAGATAACCTTATCACGCATGGCATCTGGATGTGGCTCTTCAACGAGAACTATAGCGGCCGGTAGGGCATACCCGCTCTACAGCAAGCTTCATAACATTGCTATCTGGCTCCGAAGCTCATCGCTACATAGCGATAACTGGCGAGATGCTGTGGGTTTAAGCCTAAGGATCGATAATACCACACAATGGTCATCATGGTATAAAGTTATCGACAACGCCATGAAGAAACAGCAAATCAATCAATTTCTGATGGATCGCAACACAGAGCTTGATGATAACGTTCTCAACGGTTCGGATTGGGATCTGCTAGACAAAACACATGCCTTTCTACAACCATTCGCGTTAGCAACGTTGTACGCCGAGGGCAAATGCTCTTCCGTTGCACAATCTCTCGTTCTGATAGATGCTCTATTTCTTCATTACGAACAGGCGAAGGTATGTATTTAAACACATCAACTAATAGCATCCTAATTAGTTTATTGGATCAATTACTCAGATCCTAATACTTTTGATAACCGCATGCTTCATGCTATCGAGACAGGCTGGTTCGTATTGAATAAATACCATACCATGACTGAAGATGACCCTGTATATGCCGTTGCCTTACTACTCGATCCTTCAAAGCGACGAGCATACATTGAGCAGAACTGGCCCTCGGACTGGCTTCAGAGCGCATTTAGCGGCGCTGGCGAGATTTGGGAGGCAGAGTACAATTCAATTATCGATTCAGAGAAGCTAGAACGTTCTGAGGATGTTTCTACGCCTCTAAAGAAGAGCGGTGATCAATTAGCGTTCTTGCTCAAGTCTATTGAGGTGAAAAAGAAGGTGATATGTACAGATACAGATAATTTGGATGTCTTCATTAATGCTTCACCCATTGAAGTAGACTGTACACCTCTCAAATGGTGGTCACGTATTGAGCAACGTAAGTAGTATCCACGGCTTAGCCGCAAGGCTATCGACATACTCTCTATCCCGTCTGAATCAGCAGAGCCAGAGAGGTCCTTCTCAGGAGCTCGCCGTACAACCTCATGGAATAGACTGCGGATTACATGCCAGAACCTTCAGAAGGTGGAATGCATTGGCAACTGGTTGCGTGAAGGGCTTATTATCCCATTTAGCGAGGGTGGATTAGGTCTGGCATGTGATCTAGAGGTTAATGGTGAGGATATGGATGTAGGTCCAGCGATATTAGAAGAATCAGAGGTCAGAATCGATGATCTAAATAATCTTATACTAACTTTCTACTCAGTTAGCTGCATCATGTGACCTCTTAAAGTTGTACAACGTTGTATGATAGTATAGTACAATCCTTCGCTGCTTATAGTAGTATAGTACAACCCGACTCTATACAACCATTGTACAATCCTGCCCATGTATGGTTCTAGGTCAAAATCGAACTCTGGACACTCGCGCTGACTAGATAGAGGTGCGTTTGAAGACATGCCCGCAACAGATCTATAAAATATTGTGATGCGGTAGCGTAGTGTTGAAAAAGGTGGGTGAACGTTTATAGCAAAAGATAGGGTGAGGTGCGTGCGGGGATATTAACTCCGCAGCCTCCGAATCGTCGTGACGTAACCATTCATCAAGCTTACTATTTATGTACTAATCATTACCTAACTAGGCTAGCCTTAAGAGCCCATTCAGTCCATGGACATCCATGGATCGTATGGACTGGACTGGACTAGACTACTAGTGTGGACAGTCCGTCCATTAACCCCACTGCCGCGTAGGGTTGGGTATGGGATATTAAATTCGCTAGCAGCCCCGCGAATCGAGGCAAAAACCTTTTTTTCTAGGGCATAGATAGCATTCTGGATATCAACTTCAGTATAAACTATTTTATTGGGAGTAGAAACATTCATTGAGGGTAGTGGCATGGTTACAAGACTAGAAAGTCGCGTTTTGGTAGTTTCCCCCGTCGGTTACATTAGTCATGGAGGAAGCCAATGTTACAACCCAACACTACGGCCTTTCAGCTCATGCTTGCACTCTCCTGTCTTTGGATCCCAAACCCTTAATGTGCAGTCCTCAGATCCTGACGCTAGCATGCCGTCCTGGGAGAAAGCCACTGTTGTAATCCTATGGGTATGGTCTTTTAGTTCATGCTTGCACTCTCCTGTCTTTGGATCCCAAACCCTTACTGTGCTGTCATCAGATCCTGACGCTAGCATTCCATCCTGGGAGAAAGACACTGTACTGTTGTAATCCAACCAGTATGACCTTTCAGCTCATGCTTGCACTCTCCTGTCTTTGGATCCCAAACCCTTACTGTGCCGTCCTTAGATCCTGACGCTAGCATGCCGTCCTGGGAGAAAGCCACTGTTGTAATCCAACCAGTATGACCTTTCAGCTCATGCTTACACTCTCCTGTCTTTGGATCCCAAACCATTACTGTGCCGTCATTAGATCCTGACGCTAGCATGCTATCCTGGGAGAAAGCCACTGTTGTAACCCCTCCAGTATGACCTTTCAGCTCATGCTTGCACTCTCCTGTCTTTGGATCCCAAACCCTTACTATGCCGTCATTAGGTCCTGACGCTAGCATGCCGTCCTGTAAGAAAGCCACCCTCGGACAATCGGTAAAGGTCTCGATCATACTCTGTGGTTCATCCCATTCCGGCAGCTCATGCGTTATGTTGAGCCGGTTATAGGAACTGGCATGGGAACTGGCAGGGGAGCCATGCTGATCTTGCTCCCACCGATCCTGCTCCCGCTGATCCTGCTCCTGCTGACCCTGATCCTCCTGATCCTGCTCCTGCTGATCCAACTCCTGCTGCCTTTGCAGCGCTAGTTCTTGCTTTCGCAGCGCCAGCTCCAGCTCGAGCCGCTCCCGCTCCGACGTTGACAGGGTTTCCGGTATCGTCCGCTGCGGCTCCTTCTCTTGTCCTTCGCGAAATTTCTCCAAGCTCTTTCGTATTGTTCCGCGTACCGTGGCGGACGTCTCTTTGTCTTGACGAATACCTGATACAGTATAAACGCCATAACATACTGATACGCCGACGAGATAAACGACAAACACATTTCTGCTATCATTCGGTCCTGCTGATATATCCAGTCCTCTTTTCCACACGAAGCAAAGATATATACCAAATCCTACCAGTTGAAATCTCAAAGCAGCGGAAAGCAGTAGTCCGGGAGCGGATACTGTAAGAACAGATGATGGAGCTGGCGCTAGGCTGCGCACAATGGACTTGAGGCGCGTCTTCTCGTCCGAGGTTTTGGTCTCGGCAAGAACATCCTCCATACTTCTATCACTATTTCTTACCCAGACCCTAAGCTGGCTTCCTGGTAATAGACGACCGATTTTCCAAACCCGATTGCCAGCATAATACACGGCTAAAAGGGCGGACAATAGGCTGAATAGGTAAGAAGCACGGACAACCCAATGGGTCCGACTCAAGTTTGGTAGACCGAGCGCAGTGATCGCAACTTGAGTGATAATTGTCCCCTGAAGTACAGTCATTCTCTGCAATGGTATTCGGCAGTTTCAGACGCATACAGTTATCCCAATCCTACTGCTCTCTTCCAAGGTAATCTTTTTGAACTCCAGGTCAAGTGGGCCGCCCGAGTTGTCCGGGTTGCTCAGGCTGCTTAGTAACTCTGCTTGCAATATCCACACCGACTTGTTTCCGAAGATAGCGACAGCAAGGCCCCCTGTTAGTCCGTAAAGTCGAATCCATGCTCTGAGATCGTCGGTAGCCCTGTAGACAGCTACGAGAATCGAGTCGGTAAGGACCAGAATGCCGATCAGGTCTCGGCTATTAAAGAACCAGCGTCTTCCATCTTTTTGAACGAGCCAGTATCTGCCATCTGCACTCTTAAAGAGCTGGTTCACTTCTGCACTGCGCATCGCAGCCGGTCTCGCATCGTTCCTCGAGCTCACGTCGGGTGTTAGGAAACTCTCTGGCCTTCGTGGGGCACGAACATGGCGAGCGGCTTGGGTGTCACGATCGGTATACCAATTATCTGCATCATCTTCTACTGTGATGTAGGTAGCCATGGTGGAGATTTGGTGCGCTATGGGCTTGACTTCCTCGGGATATACTCGGGATCCAAACACAGACAAGCGTAGAGGTTTGGGTGGTGTTTAGATCTATTTGTGTAGGAGAGAGGTGGAAGAGACGTGGGAGAGATGCCGTTTCTCTGTAGGAGGCGAAGTGTTTACTTGTCGTTCACGTGATTTTAACTCCAGGTAGAAATGATAGTGAACAACTAACCGGGTAAACTTAAGCTGTAGCAAAGGAGATTAAAATTAGATCAGAAGCAGACCTGTGGATGACATTACATGAATGGATATAGGGTGGTTGCCAGGGAAAGCGAAGAAGGGGTGGGAGCTAAAACGAAACGAGTTACAATGGTACATGTACTCGGGCCCTTCCGGCTGCTGCGCAGTTTTTCTGCAAAAAAGCCCGTGCATAGCACGGGCCTATCAGCTCAACAATAATTACAGGCTCAACGATAAAATTTGAACCTCCCATACAAATTGCTATATAAACTGCATTTTTGACCGTACAGAACAGGGTGTGTGTAAGAATCAGATGCCCCAGTCAGCCTGCTCTAGGTTGACTAGTTCATCTATACTAGAAGCGCCACTCCCAGAGCCTGCAGACAATACAGAAGAGATGTCGCTCTGTTCAGGTGGCTCAGTTTGAGTCTCCTCGACGGCTTGCTGGCTGTCTAGCACCTGTATTTTGATGTCTGGTGGACATGGCGGCTTTTCACATATAAGCTTGGTATATAGATTAAGCGCGCCACGGGCCAGTACTCCTGCCTCTGCAGCAGGCGTCAAATCGTACTTGATCGCACGACGAGGCCGAAACTCTCCTTTGTTACTTATATACTCAAAATTAGCCTGGCGGAGAGCTTGGAGAGCGATCTCTTCGCCCTCATTGTTAGTAGAGTATACCCACTGCTTCACGTCTCGCCAGCTAGTGATACCTTTAAGCTGGCGTTTCAAAGACTTCTTACCCCAGTTACGTAGGTTTGAGCGGAGCTTCTTCTATTTATTAAGTAGTGAGGTAACCTCCCGCTCCTTCTTTGCCTGGAGGAGTCTCTCCTACTTTACAATGTCATCCACCTTACGTTGTTGTACCATGTAGCGGGCGTCCTTTGTGTAAATTAGACCTTCTCTAATATTAAAAGCACGTCTTTTACGCTTCCGGCGTTGCTCTCTGGCGAGTTCAGCTACCTAAGAGTTCTCTAGTTGACGCTGGAGTCCTTTAGCAGTTCTAGCAATGACTGAGATCCCTTTGAGCGTACGAAGTACGTCGGTAGCAATAGGGTGTGAGAGGCACCTCGTGAGTGTATTATTAACTTGCTCTGACTGCTGTGCGAGCTCTCGTACGCTCTTAGGCGTACGCCAGCCGAAATATCTAGGATTAAGAATGTAGGACTCAGCTACGGCTGGGTTCTGTATCTTATAGAGATGCTTGTATAGCTGATAGCTGCTTAGCTGGGGATTAGCAAGGACAGGCTCACCGTCCTCACCCTCTAAATCTGATGAGTTGAAAGCAGGAGTAACGACCTGAGGTGTAAGCTTAAGAACAGATTCTACCTCTTGCTCAGTGTTAACAGCTTCCTGAGTGCTTAGCTGGCTAACTATTCGCTTAGAATCGAATGGACGCAGTCCTGTGCGCCGCCACCCGCTACGAATCGTGCCAGGTTTAAATGCCTCTTAACATACGTCATTAATAACTGCTAAGAAATCCGTCTTATTAATGTCCCTTGCTCCACAGCGTGTAGCGTAATCTAGCACCCAGCCATGGTACCATTTTAATAGCTAAAAGCAGCCTACATCCAACGGCTGTAGGAAGTGGGTAGTGTGCGGAGGTAGTCTAATAAGCTATATCTTATAATTCTCTGCATACTCGTAAAACTCCTTCGTGTCGTGAGAGCCATAGCTGTCAATAATAAGGAGTCGCTATACGCCCTTTGTTTGGTGGCGAGTCATCTCGTTAAAGTACTGAATCCAATCCAGGCTTGTCTGGTCATTGCTGTAGCCTGACTCTGTTTTATAGAATAGGTATTTGTCGGGTAAATCAGCTACCTAGTGTTCAAGAATCATAGCAGCTTTAATAATAACCATAGGTTTAATAAACTGGCTATCTGCAGAGCAGCACTTTACTAAGGTAATCTGCTTGCGGTTGTTTGCATGCGGTATAATAATCTCCTTATCGTGCTTCATGTATACGTATTGGTTTTTTACGACGCCAATTTGAACCCTATATTCATCTATATTCCACATATCCTCTGGGAGGACGCCTAGCTCTTCTATCTTGGCCTAAACTTTCTGGAACCAACTGCGTATACCATCTGGCGATTGAGCCAGCTTGCGAGCAACGTTAATAGGCTTAGCTTTGACTCTCCTGAACTTTACATGCTCTGAGAGCCAGCGGCTAGCCCAGAGCTTACCCACCTTAGGTGGGGGGCTGCTTTCAGGATGGGATTCTGCCAGCAGCGCGTCTGCTTGCTGAGCGACCAGTCCAGCGTATATACCAAAGCCAATATCGTTAATCACGTCAAGAAATCGCTTAAGGGTAAGGTCTTGCTCCTTAGAGAGCTTCTGGTTTGTAGATGGGCGCGTTGAGCGATTTTTTCCACCCTTATAAGCGCGTAGGAGGCGTTGATAGTTGAGCCCTCAATCGCGCGCATACGCACTCACATTCGGATTGTTGTACTTCTACAGCTCTACAGCGCCTTCTGCAATAAGCTGGCATTCAAGGGCGTACGTAGAGACCTTTGAGGTACTGTTGGTCATTTTGCACAATAGAAAAAGGCAGCTTTTTGATGTAGATAGGTGTAGTGAGGGTAGAATTATCGTTGAGCCTGTAATTATTGTTGAGCTGATAGGCCCGTGCTATGCACGGGCTTTTTTGCAGAAAAACTGCGCAGCAGCCGGAAGGGCCCGAGTAGCCAACCCTGTACAGCTAAAGTATACCAACTGGGACTAGAGCACAAGAACCACTCGTTCCCTTACGGCACCTTTTCGAGTACATTTACAGAGTTCTACTATGATTATATTGTAAAGCTTCATAAACATTACTAAATAAAAGCGCTTCTACATACTACCCATCCAGTAAATATAAGAATTCAAGTCTAGTAAAGGGCAACGAGATAATCAAATGTTCAATGTGTACTTCGATGCATGGGCACTTTTGGACTCCTGTATGCAATACACTCATGGAAAGTTGAAACAAAAGGTCATTGAGTTATTTGTTTCTGGCCGGACTTGGTTAGGGCGGTATGATGTTTGCCTAAAGCTGCAAAGTTTTACCTATCACGGCTTGACATGCATGTTGATCAAGCCATGTAGTGCAACTCCACCCTGATGTTCGGATTAGTAATGCGAGAGTGAACCTCAACTCGGGTCCAAGGCTGACGCTCTTGGCTTTTTAGCACTATTTTTGATAAGGATATCCGGACCGTAAACCGAGTCCGTTCGTTATTTGGAGGGTGGTGTAATGCGCAAATACGCATGTTGCCAATTTGGAGTGGGTCCACCCCATGGTGGCAGGGGTTCAGAGCAGCTACGGTTAGCGAAACTGATGTGGAATGACGGCACACGCTCCGGTCGGGCAGGACAACTCGCTAGGATCGAAGTTAACAGCCGTGTAATCCCTTGGAGACTTTCTGGAGCCGAACAGCAAGCCATCAAAGAGCCCGTGTGGCCGCAGTCATGCGGTCCCACACGAGCCTTGCCGACTCAGCAAAGTCACAGGAGAAGGAATGTGGGTAAATTCGACAGGTGTGCACATTTCGTATCACGGCGAGTGCCCTATACAGCGGCTGATTGAATACAGTACAAGATATCGATCATCCCCCAAAACATACAAGCATGTTTGCTGCCATCCTGGGCCTTTTTCGAAAATCCTTCTTTTTTTCGGTGGGTGCCTACAAGGATTGGCATTCTTCTCCACAGCATACGTGCATAGTCATTGAGAATAGTGGTTACTTGCTTTGGTTACGTTTTAAAAATGCCTCCCACTAGTTCCCCATAGGTTATGCAGTAGTATTGTATAAGCGGGGTGTGTGCTTGCGAAGTCAAGGACGCCCTGGCATATGGGAAGGATTAGCGTAAGTGGTGGCGCGTGCCCAGACATTTAAATGTCGGATATTGTTGCTAGAAGGCATAACGAAAGGCGGCATATGATGCACCTACTATTTCCGGCTCTTTCAGCTCCGAGCTGGCCATGCATGTGTTATTGACGTGGTCGTTGAGTCTTCCGGTGAGACGAAAACGACATGCAGCTCGCCGACAGACCGCTAAAGAGCCCCTTGACGAGGACTATGCGGTGGATACAGCAGTCAGTGATCACAGAATATTCACTGCCCCCCGAGAAAGGGAGAAAATAGTTTTTAACTTGCTAAACCCGCTTTTAGCTGCCCTCTCGAGCGCGTCAGACGAAGCGTAACCCATGTACCAGTGTACTAGTTTGGGTCGATTGCCTCTCACGCTGCCAAGCTTGCGCGGACCGCGCCTCGCTCCCGCTGCTCACGGGTCTGCAACATCGACAAGCTGCATGTGCGTCGCAACCCTACAGCCCTTACAAAGTAGGATCCTAGACATCTCACCGTCAAACTAGTAAGCTGCAATCCTGACTACCTATAGAAGCATCTAATTTAAAGGACGCTACAAGCTATAGCACAATCATGTCATTCTTAGATAGAGCTACTATCAACGAGGGTCTTTCAAATCCCGAAACCATACAGACCTTGCAAGCTGCTAGGCTATCATCTTAAGAAAAGAGGAAAAAACTTAAGGCTGAAAGGGAGGCAAGAGAAGCAAGGAAAAAGGAAGAAAAGGAGAAGAAGGCTGCCAAAAAGAATTGTATGTTATGTCCTTTTCTAATTCGTCAGACTTTATGTTATATTCCCGCTAAGTATATTTACTTTTAAGAGTCTTGTACGTTTTATTCCGACTACTAGAATTAGATACTTGTATATTATAATAAAAGTTAGGTAATAGGGAAATGGCTACAATTACTCGTTGCACAGTGCCAGCTAATCTCCATGTAATTCTTCTTCTCTTCATCACATAATTGTTTCTCTGCTACTTTTAGAGTCTTTTGCCTTATTTATTTCATGCTACTAGTCCACCCTCTCTATTATTTATGCATAATAATAGAATGCTGTTGCCTAACTACAGATTGAAAACACTATAATTTAATTAATATATAGAGTACTACCTTAAATGAGGCAGACTTTAATATTAGTAGTAACATATAAAAGCTTTAGCTAAGATATGTTTATAGGAAATAAAATACTTTTAGCATTCTATAAGTAAGCTAGCGTTCGTTTATAACTTTATAAATATAATATATTTCTTATCCCTAACTAGTAAGACTATTTTATAGCATCTATAGCTAGAATGTACGTAGTTATGCTGTTAATATATTTACTATATATAAGTAACATAATTTAGTTAGCGCTTTCTTAGCTTATTTTAGGCTAATACTTATTCCCTACTAGCACTAAGCCTAAAGCATTAAATTTTTTTACTAACTTTAATTAATTTCTTTATTTCTATTTAACTTCACGCTAACACTTTACATTTATTCTTTAATTATTCTGTTATTATATATCCTATATTATACTATATGTTATACTTCTTTTGTATGTACTTTTTAGCTAGTTTATACTAAATAAAAGCGCTTACAACAAGACTCTAAAGCTGAAGCTAATAAGTTAAAAAGTATATGTTTTATAAAATAGCTCTAAAAACTCCCCTCTTCTAATACAAGCTTTTTAAGTAGAATTTATAAAATAACTCTAAAGCTAAAATTAATAAGCTAAAACTTTCTTTTTCTAAGAACCAGCTCTTTAAGAAGAACTTACAAATATTGAAAATATTAAATAAAAAAGATATAAACTCTATAGCTAATAATACTCTAGCTTTTAAATAAACCTTATTATAGTATTTTATAGCTTTATTAGAAGTAGGAATAAAATAAACCCAACACTTTCTAGCTCTTAATAATATTATATTTTTAACTTATATTTATAATCTTACTATACTATTTTATTAAATATTTTTTTTAATAACTATTAACTATATAAACTACTTAATACTTTTTTTAACTTGTTAGTTTACTACTAAAGTTTCTAGTTTTTTATAACTATTTATATATTATTGTGTAACTATATTTTTATATTATTATATTTTATAATAGTTAAGTTATAGCTTGTTTACTTTACTTATTATACTTTTTTAAAAAAGTATATTATATAAAAAAGTATATTATATAAAAAAGTAGCGAATAGTTAATTCTAATACTTAATAACATATATATATATAAAATATTTATTAGATCTAATTTTAGCTACTAATTATATTTAATCTAGTATACTAAATAAGCTAAAAAATAGTAAAAAATAGTAAATTTAACTATTTTACTAAAGTACACTAAAGAAATTTTTTATAGCTATATTAAAAAAATTTAAGAGTTTTAAACTTATTGCTTTTATATTATAAATTTCTACTCTAAAATAAAAAATACTTATGTAAAGTAACTAGTATTAAAAATACTTACTTATTTTATAAAAAAATTTAGTAGAGTAATTACTAGTATAATATTTACTAACATATAATAAGGTAAAAAATATAGAAATAATAATAAAACATTTCTTTAACTAAATATATTATATATTAAAGAGTATAGCTTTTTTTATATTATATAAATTTTACTTTATTTTATTATAAAGTTAATACTATATACTTTTATTATAGTAGTTTTTAATATTTAGCTTAAAAACTACTTTTTTACTAGCTAAAAGTAATTTAATATATTGCCTTAAATTTTATCCTTCTTTTTTATATATACTAAATCAGGCTTTTACTTAAACTTAATTTAATTTAAAGAAGAATATAAGCTATAGAATGTAATATATTAAACTAAATTATAAATATATCTAGCAAAATAATAGCTGGATTTTAGACTTAAGTGTAATAATAAGAATTTTTTTTTTTTTAATTTCTTTTCTTAGTCTACATGCTACTTTTTCTAGAGCTATAATTCTCTTTTTATTAAAAAAATAAAATATTTTTATAACTAGTACTAGTAAATAAGTTTAGAAATAAAATAAGTTTAGTTTTAGTTTAGTTACAGCAGTACCTACTAAAGTAAGAAAAAAATAGTAAATTAGAATTTCAGCTAAATTAAATTATTTTACTAGAAAATTATAATAAGAAAGCTAAAGAAATATAAAGACTAAATTATAAAATAAAAAAAGGAATTATAAAAAGCTTTAAAAAAGCGTACTAGAAAAGAACCTAAATAAAGTAAATAAAAAATATTTTAAAAATAAAAGTTAAAAGCTATTTAAATTTGTTAAACCTAATTAAAGCTATTAAATTATTAGGTTTATATAAAATTTTTATTAGTTATATTATAGTTTACTATAGTAAAAAAATAAAAATAAAATAGAAATTAGAAAAGCTGTATAGTATATCAGTTAATTAAAAAACAAATTTTTAATTTATAGCTAGAAATAAAATAAGAAAGTAAATAAAAAAAAAATATAAACTACTTAGTAGTAAAAGCACTAAAGTAAAGTTAGAAAATTAAAATAAAATAATAAAAAAAAGTCTAGTAAAAAGAAGGTAAGTATAAAACTACTTATATTAATTTCTTATAAATCTAATAAATAAATATATTATTATTTATTTTAGTTTAGTTTTAAACTTATTTTACACTTTAAGTATTACAAATGTAGGCTAAAGGCACTATATTAAAAAATATTATTATATAATATTACGTAATAGCACGAGCATTATGTAATTATATTAATTAATAAATAAAAAATATTCTTACTTTCTTTTATAGCTAGTAGAAATAATTAATTTATATTTAACTTTATAACTTTACAGTATTGTGTATTATGTATTTCTATTATAATTAATAGTTAAAAAGCTTTTTCAAATATTAGAACTCTTTAATTTATTAAAATCTATTAATTTACTAGAATTTATTTCTAGCTAGAGCTACTATACTTACTAGTAATATACTTTTATACTATTTAAAGTCTACTATTTAAAGTTACTATATTTAAAAGAATATATTTAGTTTTTACTAGTTTTATTAACTTAGCCTTACTAAGTATTAATATAAATTTAAATATATATACTACTTTAAAGTTTTTATTAAAGCTTTTTTTAAAGTCTATTATTTTTAAATAAGTAGAAGAATTTACTTAATTATAAAATCTTTTAATATATAAAAATACTATATTTAATTAATATTTCTATACTTACTAATAGTACACTTTATACCTTCTAAGTTTAAAAGCTATTTATTTAAAAAGATAATTAATCCTTTCTAAATAAATATAAAGAAACTTATACTATTTAAATTAACTATTTTTATAAAATAAGTATACTAACTTAAATTAATAATATTATACTATTTTATTAGATAGTTATGATTTTATTGTTATATTATACTTTTTAAACTATACTTATAAAAGAGAGAATATTTTCTATTTATTTTCTTTTAATTATATTAAAGTACTATATGCCTTAAAAATACTTATTTTATAACATACTAAAATATTTAATAATTATTAGCTTTTAAATCTATAATTTCTATAAATTATATAAATAATAAGTTTTATACTAAAGAATTAATTAATTTTTAATTAATTTTATATATTAAGTATAGTAACCTATAAAACAAGAAGCTTAACTACTAGAAATCTAGTTAACATAAGATATTAGTAAAAAAAAAAAATTAATTAATATATAAATATATAATATAGATAATTTTATAAATATTAATACTAATAATAAATATTATAAAGCTTTAAGTGTAAGTATAACTTTAAAAGATATTAAATAAATTACTTTAGAGCTAATACTAGCTATATAAACTAAATTTACACTTTTAGTTAAAACTAAAAGTATATTTAGACAAAATATAATACTATTATAAATAATTAATATATTTAAAAATAGTAGTAACTTTTAGAATAAGAATGCTAAACTTTTAAAATAAAATAAAAATAACACTATACCAGTAACGCCATTAAACAAGACTAAAAAAATTAAATAAGAATTAAATTATAGTAATAAATATTTAACTAAATAATAAATCTTATAATATTAAGTATTTAATATATAATAAATAAGCATCTTTTTTATATAGTTTATAACAGTTTTAAACAGTATACAAGCTAAAATAAATATAATATAATAAAATTAGTAAAATTAGTAACATTAGTAGACTATATAAAGTAATTATATAAGTTTTTATATCTATAAAATAAACTATTTTTAACTAAATATCTCTATATTATTTAGAAAAAGAAATGTAGTTTATATTAAATAAAATATATATATATAAAATATATTTATTTTTATTAACTATATTTTAGACGCTGTTACGTTACGTAGTAACTAAAATAAAATAGTTATTAAACATAAGATTTTATAATATTTATAAGAAAATGCTTTTAAATAGTTTACTATAATATTAATAGATATTAAAAAAGATAAATTACACTATACTCTAGGCTTAAAATAATAGAAATAACTTTTAGTTTAATGGTTTTATTCTTTCTTTTAGAAAGTAATAGATAATCTTATAAATATAAAATATATACTTAAAAATATAAAGTCACAACACTTTATAAAACTATATATATATATATAATTATTTAAAATATAAAATTAGCTAAATATTAAATACTATTATGCAGTTAAGTTTTATATAAAATAAACTATATATATTTTTTTATAATTTTATTTTATAACCTACAGCATAAACAAATGTTTCCATTTTTATATAAATAATAAATAAGAAATAAGAAATCTAGTATAGTTTTACACAAATCTACTTAAACATAAAAATAAATATAAGGAAATTCTATTATTTAAAAAATTAAAACTTAATATTTAAAATGTACTAACATAATTAATTTATAAAAATAAACTAGTATTAATATAAAAATAGTAAGTATACTTATTAACTATAATTATAATAAAATATAAATATAGTAAATATAAACATAAATAAAAGAACTACATAAATAGTAGTACTTTAAAAGTAGATATTTATAATTAAAAACAGAACCCAATAATTTAGTTATAATAAAAAAAAGTATATTAAAATAAAGTATTAATATAGTACAATACTATTAAAATCTTTTTAGATAAATAATATAGAAATAATAGATTTAAGTAATTAATTCTTAAAGAAATAAGCTTTTTAAAATAGTATTTAGCATACTAAAACTTAGATAATATATAAAAATTAATATAGCTAATAAAGAAAAAGAAATAGTATTTAAATTAAATAGAATATATAATTTAAAAAATAAAAATATAGTTAACGTATACTACATACTAGTTTAAAAGAAACTAAAAGAATTCTAATATAAATATTATAAAGTAATATATCTATTAAATAATAAGCTATATATATACTTATTATGAGTTATCTTAATTAAACAGTACGTTTCGCGTTAGCAGCTCTACCCTAACTAATTACTTAACAAGTTTTTAACTCTTTCCGTATCTGGAACAGATAGCTCTAGGTTTAACAGAATAGAGTTTATCTTTATCACAGAGGTAGAAGGGGTATATATAATAGATTTAATAAAATAGTATTAAACTATTTCACTTAAGATCAAGTCTTAACTTAGAGATAAGATCTCGATTTTAGAGTAACTATAAAAAATCCAAAATATCCCTAAGCCGTTTTACGTCTTATATTTATAGAAAATCCCTTATACATATATTGTATACCTATTAGCAGTATATTAGATACTGCTAAAGAATACTAGAAAATACTAAAGCTTAAGTAAGCTTATCTAATCTCTATCTTCTCTACTTATTCTCTGCTTACTAAGCCTCTACTTATTACGTATATAACTATTTCTAATCTACTAGTATAGTTCTATATCTCTGTTCTCACTTCTTAGCCTGTACCTTAGCTTATACTAATGTATCTTATGTCTACTTATAGTTCTTCCTTTTTAGCTCAAACATACGTTTCTATTCTAGCGCTTTATTAGCTGTTACTGTTAGTTCCCTTAGCTTCTTAAATACAGCTACTTTATTATTACCGTTTATAATATTATCCCCCTCTTCTAAGTCTTCGTCCCGGAAGATAGTTTTTTTCTTTTATAAGTAGTATAAAGGTAGTAGGTCCTCTACTTAGTGCTTTAAACTATAAGACCCTTAGCTTCCTTTTCTTCCTACCTAGTTTTCTAATAATAACACGTCCTAAGTTATCTCTAATACGTGCGTGCTGTTTAGCTTCTTAGATTTATAATAAACCCTATCACATACTAACATTCTACTCTAACTATTCCTATTAAGGCAACAACTGCCTTATAAACCTAAATTCCGGTTATTACTTAGCCTATGCTAGTTGTAATATGAAGTATAATCTAGTCATGTCATAACCTAAGTAGGATTATATTAATTATAATAAGAAAAAACTTCGTCGCTAGCTTGATTTTCTTAAAGATTAGTATTCTAAACTTTATGCTCACAAGTTACGACTTCATCATGAGTTAGCAAAAGTAGATTCTAAAGAGAAAGAGATATTTAATTAAGAGATAGCCTCAATTCGTGAAGTTTAGGCTCTTAAGGAGGAAGAAGCTTGTTCTTATAATTAAGAAATTCGTACACTACAACCTGCAGTGTCTAGTACTGCTTTGCCTTTTTTTTCTAGTTTTAAATAAAATGTCTTGCACTCTTTTTATGCTTTAGATATGTCTTTAGAGTAAGCCTTTATTATCTTACCTAATAGTACTAGTTAATTAGCTCTAAATTATTCTTTAAGTTTCTAATTAGTTCTCAGGTATTGTTTTTAGGTCTGTAGTCTTTTTACCTAACTAAATATTTCTACTAACGCCTAAACTGTTAGTAGTCTAAGATCTATTAGACTTTATACTTAATATAATCTTTCTTAAGCTTAAGTCTTGTCTGTAGTTTGGCATCCCATAGTACTGGTTCTAATTTAGAAATATAAAAAACTAGGTAGATTCTTATGTCTTTAGGTAGTTATAGTTCGTAATTTACAGATCTCGTTTATTATTTAACCTTAAATAGTCCCAATTTTACGTGATCCAGTTTTCGTGATAGTTGCTTTATTTTTAAATTTTTCTTTTTCAAGAAAATCTTATCTTCCTCCTCAAAGGTTGGTCTCTTAACCTTAGATTTATCTTTAACTTATTTACTAAGATTACCTTTATAGGTGATTTTCTATGCGATTACTTAATAAAGTTATTATAGTTCCTTAACTTTTATTCTTACAAACTCTAATATTTTACTTAGTATTTTTAGTTCTTAATAAGCCGTTGGCTTATAACTATAGTTCGCATAGAATAGTAATTTTCCTGTTATTAATAACTTTACAGAGTTATATACAAACTCAGCTATTAGTAGTAAGTCAATCCAGTTATCTTATAGTTTATTAATATATATTCGTAAATATTATTCTAGTGTCTAATTAGTCCGTTCTGTTTGTTTATCTGTTTATAGGTAAAATGCTGTTAAGAGGCAATACTCAGCCCCTAGCTATTCTATAAACATTTTTTAGAATATTAATATAAATAACTTATCTCAGTCTATAATAAATTCTCGTGGCATTCCGTGTCGTGTAATTAGTATTTTAATTAATAATAATACCAGTTTATCTGCTTTTATTTCCGTATGAGTTAGTTTAAAGTAAGTATACTTTATTAGTCTATTAATAATAACTAATATCATATTATACTATTATCCTATTAAGATAGTAATTATTAGTATTCCCGTAATAAAGTCTATTATAACTGATTCTTATAGTCTGTTTAGTAAAGGTATTAGTTACATAAGTCTATACTCCTTATATCTTAATGCTTTATTCTTTTTATATTTAATATATTCTAAAAAAATATTCCTAACCTTACTTTAAATTCCTAGAATCTAGAAGTGTTTGTTAATCCATTCTATAGTCTTCTTAACTCCTTAATGTCTATATATTTTAACTGAATGTTGGTCCTTAATTAGCTCTGTTTATAATTTATCTAGTATATAAATTATTTCTTAGTCTAGATTCTAAAGTAGTCGTCTATTGTTAAATTTCCTTATTTATTTTTCTTAAGTGTTTTTGATAATGACTACTGATTTAATATCTATTTATAAGCTTCCCAAAGATCCATCTTGTTTTTACTTAAGTATTATATTATATATTTCTAGTATATTTCTTATATAGTCTGCTTATTAACTAAGTGCGTCAGCCGCTGTGTTTTTTTTCCCAAATTTATAAAGTATTCAGAAATCAAAAGTTAATAGTAATTTCTATTATCTAATTTATCATTAATTTAACTTCTTTATCATTGTAAATACCGTTAAGTTCTTATAATTTAAATATATAATAACTTAATGTTTAGCTCCTTTTAAGTAATGTTTCTATTTTTCAAATGCTTGAACTATTACTAATAATTTTTTATTATAAATATCATAATTCAACTCAGTAGTTATAAGTTTATGAGATAAGAAGTTTATAAGGTGTTTTTATTTATTATCTTATATTTATAAGAGGATAGTTTCTATAGCTCTGTCTAATGCATCTGCATGTATCTCTACTTAAAGTCTTAAGTTAAATATCTTTAATATTAGTAGTTCCTAGAATATCTTCTTTAGATTTATAAAAGCTTCGTTTTCCTTTACTTCCCACTTAAATTACTAATCCTTTTTTAGTAATTCCGTTAAGGGTGCTGTGATTTTTGAATAATTCTTAATAAATTATCTATAAAATCCCGTAAATCTAAGGAAAGAATGAACTTCTTTTGTATTTATTAGTGTTAGCTATAATAGAATATTCTTAGCTTTATCTAAGTCAACTACTATCCTATTTCTAAATATAATATATTCTAGAAACTTAACTTCCTTCCTGTGGAACATATATTTTTCTGTTTATATATATAAGTTATGTTCCTTAAGCTTTTGTAATATTTTTTTAGTATACTCAATATGTTCTTCTAGTGTCCTATTCGTGTATACTAGGATATTATCAAAATATACTAGTATAAAGACATCTAGATATTCCCTCAGAACATGATTAATAATGGTTTGAAATGTTGCTGATATGTTAGTAAGTCCTATAGACATAACTATATATTTATATAATCTATAACTTATTTTAAAAGCTGTTAGCCATTCATGCCCGCTTACTATTTATATTTAATAATATCTATCTTTAATATTAAACAAACTGAACTATTTAGTCCCTCTGAGTTTATATATAAGTTCTAATATTAAGGGTATTAGATAGTAATTTTTAACTATTATTTTATTTAATTATTAATAATCCATGCAGAGTCATAGTTTCCTGTTTTTCTTTAGTATAAATAATGCTAGTAATATAACTTCGCTTTTACTTTCTTATAAATATCCTTTCTTAATATTATTATTCAGATATCGTCGTAATTTCTCTTATTATTTAATAGATATTTAATATAATGGTGCTGGTTTTAGTTTTTCTTTTTTCTTAAATATAATCTTACAGTCCTAATTCTTATATTCTGGTATTTAGTTTTCTTGTTTTTCTATAAATTATTTTCTAAATTCCTTCTGGTATTTGTCTGGCATAATAAACGTAGTATTATAAAAAGTTATTTTCTTTATTTATATTATAGCTCTTATTTATCTGTAATAGTTCTTTCTGGTTTCTATAAACTTTATTCTCTAGTTAATTAGTAGATTCTATCATGCTAGCTAGTTCCATCCTAATATAAAATTCTTACTATCTAGATTTATAATTTTAATACGATAGTTATCTGTGTAACCTGCTGCCTTAATAGTTATATTCTCCATTTTAAAATTAATTAAACCTTTTCTGAATGTTACTGGACTATTATTTATGCATACTACTCTTATAGGTTCTTCTAAAACTTTAGTTAAGATATAGTATCTCTATATCTACTTATTTAATATAAGTATTTTACTAGCCCTGTTATTTATGAGTGCTTGTATCTAAAAGCTATTAATACATACGTCTATATATAACTTATTTTTATGTTTTTATTTAAGTCGTATATAGTTAAGTGCTAATTCTTGTGTTTTAATCTTAAATTAGTTTTCCAGCAGCATAGTTATTACTTACTGGCTTTCTAGTTTTTTATTAGTTATTAACTCCTAAGTAGTAGTTATTTCCTTAATGTTTCTTCCTTAAGTTTATGAATAGAATATTATTAGAGTTAGTATTATTCTTATAATAGCATCTTATACTCTTTCTTTACTTCTTTTCCATAATTTTAGTACTTCTATTTTAAGAAACATTCTTTAATTATTAGTTTAGTATGTAATTCTGTAGCTAACTATCTATTTTAGTAGTATTTAGCTTAGTGATATTAATATTCTAGTTAATATTTATTCTAGTCTAACTATTTATATTTCTCCGTTCTTAAATTCTAAAGCTCTTTCTTAGAATCTGTATAGATTAATTCTTACTACGTATTAAGTTCTTATTTCTATGCTATTTATTTTAGTACTTATTTTATTATTAGTTTTTTAACTCATATAGCATAAGCTGTTTATTTATATTCTTATTTTATATACGTTTTTTCTCCGCATATTTAGCACTTCTTTTATATAGATCTTTCAGCAGCATCGTCATCCTATACTTATAGTATTAGTAAAGTAAATTCTTTATTAGTTTTCTTATTCTAATCTTATCCTAGTTCTAGGTGTCTTATAGAGTGGTAGTAAGTTACATAACTTATAAATAGTATTAGCTCTTATCTATAAATTTTATTTATTTACATGACTAATTTCTGCTTACTAAGTTTTTTATATTACTTATTACTAGCTGTCTGTATTACTTATCAGCACTTATATATCCCATCTCTTAGAATAACTTTTTAGTATTTAGTGATATAATATTCCCCTATATAATATTCTAATCTGTAGATTTAGTAATATCTCTAGCTTACTTACTATCTAATTATTATAGATATTAGCTCTTTACCTTCTATTATCTCTTAATCCTATTATTATCTGAATTTCTGGTCTTCTTTCTTAAAGGGTCCTCTTTCTTATTGGATAATCTCATAAAATTAGTTAGCTTCTTCTATAGAGCTGGCCTGGTGTTATCTAATAATAGCTTCTTATATAGTAGTAATTATATTACTAGCTGGCGTTGCTAGATAATCCTTGACCTACTAATATAGTACTTTATATTCTTATTCAAGATGTATGTAGCTTCTATAGATTTAGTATTATTTCTTCTAAATTTATTATATAATAGCCTTCTTAGTTATCTAGTCTTTAGCTAATTCTATTTAGACTATAGTAATCTTAATTTCCTTTGGTGCTCTAGTCTGAACATAAGCCTATTTAACATCCACTTCTTGTTATTTGTATTCTTTAATAAAGTGTCCCTGTTTTCCGCATCTGAGACATGCCTTACGTGCATATCGGTTTATTTATTCCTTAGTACATTTGTCTTATTTCCTTTTGTCAACCCATGTATTCTTGACTGATACGTGATTGATTTCTATTGTATTATAGATTCAGGTATCTTTCTCACTCCTTTATGGTACATGGATTACCGGCCTAGCGTTGTTTTTCTTTTCCTGTTCCCTCTAGTACTAATAGTTATCAATAGTCACCGCTTGTTTGATGATTCCCAGAAGTGTGCTAGGTCGCTTTCCTTGTGAAATTTCATCCTTAATCCTATCCTTCAGTCCTGTATAGTACATCATGACCAATGGTTAGTCTGCCCAATTGAGTCGTGATTGGATTTGCTTAAACTCCGCTATGTAATTAGCTGCCGATGTTCGTTGCTTGAGTCATTAAAGCTTCTAAATTACCTCCGTTTCTTCATTAATCTTACCAAAGACTACAATCAATTCCTTCTCAAAGCTCTTATAATTTTCGAAGGTTCTTTTAACATTGTTATTACAATTCGTAAGTCCCGCCGATCCTAGGTTAGGGTCTCCTTTTACCAGGTAGTTCTTTATAAGCAGCTCAAACCACTTTATGGCTCTTCCTATCATGTTCATACCAGCTACCAAGATCCAATCTTAATTAGTAGTAAATAAAGCTTGATTAAACCGACAGTATAAGTCCATTGCGGCCATGAATGTCTTGAGTTCATCCCGGTTTCCGTTGAATTTAGAGGGTGGTTGAATCTTTGCAATCCCTTCTCTCTTATTTTTTACTACTTTAACTTGTTACTGCATACTAATCATGGCATCGCGTAACTCCATGATAGCTACTTCTTATTCCTAGATGACCTGTTGTGCGCTCTTGGTTCCTCCTAATATACTTCTAGTAGTAAATAAAGGTCCTGCCATGACTTCTTCTTCACTGCTACTGTCGCTTGACGAGTAAAGTTCTTATTCATCTTTATAGTAGGTCGTTATAGACTATACTCAGAAATTCGTTATTAGAATCAATCCAACGTTCTCTCCTACGCTTTGAAAGGGTAGTTATAATGTTATGAGTTACCTTAACTAAACGGTACGTTTCACGTTAGCAGCTCTACCCTAACTAATTACTTAATAAGTTCTTAATTCTTTCCATATCTGGAATAGATAGCTCTAGGTTTAACAGGATAGAATTTGTCTTTATTACAGAGGTAGGAGGGGTATGTATAATAGATTTAATAAAATAGTGTTAAACTATTTCACTCAAGGTCAAGTCTTAACTTAGAGATAAGATCTCAATTTTAGAGTAACTACGAAGAATTTAAAATATCCCTAAGCTATTCTATGTCTTATATTTATAGGAAATCCCTCATACGTACATTATATATCTGTTAGTAGTATATTAAATACTGCTAGAGAATACTAGAAAGTACTAGAGCTTAAGTAAGCTTGCCTAATCTCTATTTTCTCTACTTATCCTCTACTTACTAAGCCTCTACTTATTACGTATATAACTATTTCTAATCTATTAACATGGTTTCATATCTCTATTCTTGCTTCTTAGCCTGTATTTTAGCTTATACTAATATATCCTATACCCGCTTATAATTCTTTCTTTCTAGCTTAAACATACGTTTCTATTCTAGCGCTTTATTAGCTGTTACTGCTAGTTCCCTTAGCTCCTTAAATACAGCTACCTTACTATTACCGTTTATAATAATACTTTAAGAAATATAAAAAAAATATTAATTATAAAGGCTATAAAAAGTTTATCTACGAATTATAATTTATAATAAAGATACTTAAGTTAAACGTAAAGTTATTTATAGGTAATAGTAATAATTTTCGAACATAAAGCTATTTTAGTATATAAATAGTATTAAAACTAAAAAATAAACTAACCTCTATTTATTTAAATATAAGAAATATTATATTACTTATAAATAAGGACCTTCTATAAAAATACTACTTAGAAATTAAAATTTATTTAATAAGTAAATAAGTAGAAGTATATAAAGTTAGTTATACTACCTAGATTTTAATTTTTATACTATTAGGGTTAGTCTAGCGTGATGGCGTGGTTATCTACTATTTTATTTATTCTTAACTTATTTATTTTATTTACTATTTTATTATTATATACTCTGTTTACCCTGCTTACTCTTACCTTACCCTAAAACTAAAAATCCTAAAATAAGCTAGCTTTAGTAAGGATGGAAATTAGCCTACTAATTTAAAAATAAACTTTTTAATACTAAAAACCTATTATTTATACTAGAAGGTATATTTAATATACTAAAAAAGAGTTACTCTCCTATAGTCTACTTTATTTTCTCTTTTCTTTTTTCTATTTTCTTACTGTCTTTCTTTTTATTTTCTTGGCTATATTAATTTATAAATATTTCTTCTCTTAAAGCTCTTCATTACCTAACCTTTTAGTAAAGTAGGATTAAGAATTATTATAATAAATAAAAGGATTTTAAGCGAAGCTTTTCAGAGGACCTGTGAAAATAAATATAATAATAATAAAACAGAAATTAATAGCTCTATTATTTTCTAGTCTATTAAAGAGTAAATAGAAATACTCTATAACTAAATATAAATATTATAACTTAAGTAAGTTCTTACTTTAAGTTCTATTTTAGTAAAAGTAATTACCGCAGCTGCTTACTATCTTATTAGATATAAAAAAATACATTAAAATACTAACCTTAGTAATATAGTAATTATAAAATATTTTATAAAGCTTTTAGGCTATTACTCTAAAGGAAAAGGGGGCTAAGCTTAGGTAAGTATAAATACTATTAAAAACTATTAACAACACTTTTATTTAAAGTAGAAGTAAAAAAGATATACCTTAATTTCTAAGTATATTATAGTTACTATTAATAATATTCGGCGTTGCGTGACTCTTTACGTATTTTTATACTAATACTTTCTAGTATATACATAAAGAACTCCGTAAACTAATTGGTTTTACTATTTATTACTAAGAAAAAGGCTTCCTAACGTTAAGTAACTAGCACATTCTTCTTAAATTTATATAGTTAAATAACTAGTATAAATATAAGTATAATATATTAAGAGTTAGAAATACCTCTTTAATATAACTCTATGCCTTTAGTTCCGGGAGGATAGGAGAGCTAGTTATGTCCACCTTATAATAAAATTCTAGAAAAAGACTTTATTTTTAAGTTAGTATTCTACCTTTACGCTATAACCTTTAGAGCTAATATTATATAGAATATTTTAGTTACCATATTTTAGAAAGAAGCTAAGAGAAGTAATAATAGAGTTATTATTAATAATAACGCCTATAATTCTCTAGTTATTACTAAGGTTCCTAAGATATGTATTAGTTTCTATAGGGAATAAGCTAAAGGGATATATAATTTAGTATATAGTAAAAGGTTTATTAGGCTCTTAAAGTATATAAAAGTAGTTACTTATTATTTTCCTACTAATAGACTATAACATTCTATCTATGAAGGTATTACTATTCTTATTAAGAATTTAGTAACGTTTATTCTTGCTATAACTTTAGCAATAAACGCATTTAGAGACTATACTATTATTAATAAGATTCTTATAGTTTAGCCTACACCAGATATGGCGTACGCACTTTTAGAATAAAAGAATAACATACTAAATAAACCTTTCTTCTAAATAGTGAATATAGAAGGGTATACGGGTGAAATCCTCTTATTAACCTTATTTAATAACAATTTAGGGTACTAGTTAATACGTGCTAGTTTTAAGAGAATAATTAAAATCCATAATATTTAGAAAAAAGTGTTTATTAAGGTAGATAGTATATATAAATTATAAGCAAGACTTTCTCACATAATCCATCTAAATTTCCCCTTAACTAATATATTTACGTAGATAACGGTTATTCTGTTAATAAGAGAATGAAATTTACTAGGCAAAGAAATTCTTAAACCTTTTATATATTCTATATAGTACTAATAAGCACTATAGATAGCTAAAGGAGTTTTCTTAATACAGTACTATAAAGAGATTATATTAAAGACTTTTATTTCTTATTATTATGTTAATAGCTCTAACTTTAGTAATCTCTCTTAATAAAGAAATAGTACGCTTTAGAAGAATATCTAGATTTTATTACTATTAAAAATAAGATCTAAGCATTAACAGAGAAAGTTAAATAGATAAATAAATAAAATAAGAAATATAAAATTTAAGCCTATTAATAAGAATAATATAAATAGAGATAGTAGTTTACTATTATAGAGCTTAATAGACTCTAAAAAGATAGTAAATCCTAAACGCCTTATTATAGTAAACTAGAGGACTATTATTATATCTTATTCTCTTATATTTATTACTTACTTTTAGAGTATAGTTTCTTAGCAGAAGCTCTATTCCTACCTACTATCCTTTAAAGTAATTAAGGTAGGATAATTATTTAGAGCTTAATTAATTTATATTAGTAAAACTACTAAACAGTTTATTATTTAAATATACTGCCTAAGAACAGCTAGTGCCTTATATCAAGCTATTCTATATAAATAAATATATAAGTATCTATTTACTTAAGCTATATAATGTTACTATCTCTAATAATAATTTTATTTCTAGGCTAAAAGCTAATAAGTGATGCTTATATATCTATTAGTGCTTTAAAACTAGTTATAAAGATTAATATAGTTTTACTTATTTCTGCTTTCTATATAATAAATAGATAACTAATAAAGATAAGTAAAGTAAGTACTGTAAAAGCTATCTAGAATAGTATAAAACTATCTTCTTATAGTATAAGCTATTTGTTTTCCGGAATACTCTTATAATACCTAGATTTTACTTTTTTTATTTTAGAAATGTAAGATTACCGGCTGCTGAGCGCATATATTAGTTTTATTATAAAATAAAATAATAAAATAATCTTACTAGAAAACTAGAGTCTAGCGTTAAAGTAAAATATTTATATTCTTTATATACATAGTTTTTTCTCTTAAAGAAAGATCTATCGAACTATCTCTAAAATATTTATAGAGTAGACTTTAGAAAGTTACGGAAAAAATATAGAGCATTATCTTATAGTAAAAGAAGTAAGAGATTAGACTCTATTTACTAGCTTTTCCCATACCTAAAAAATAAAACGTCTGAAGCTAGGTTCGTTAATTATATATTAGTAATAATTATATTTTTAAACCACGATTCAAAGGATACACTAGCGGCTAGGAAGATTAAAAGAAGAAGAACTTTTAGAGACTAATATAAGTTAATATATAAAGAGAGTAAAGAGCTATTTTCCCATAAATTAGATAATACTAGCGTTTTCTTTTAAAAAGAAGAAAAGAATACTAGTAAGAGTTAAAGGACAGAGTAAACTCTATCTCTTAATACTTACTTTATTAAATTATTATTTATATTACGTGATAAGCACTAGCTCTAAGATTTTATTCTATTAGATTAGAAAGTAGCTGTTATTATATCTATAAAGAAAAGTATTACTCTGTTAACTATATAATAAATAACAGAAAATTAGAGATAAAGAACCAGAAGATAGCAAGGAAAGATTCTAAATATATTATTTCTAGTTATATATTTAGAGAATTCTTCAGCACCTTTTTTACTAAAAGAAAGGTTAGATTTCCACTTTTCATAATTATTCTAAAAGGTTATTAAATAAAATAAATTCTTAGTACTATTTACCTAATACTAGCTATTCTATTTATACTAAATTCTATATCTATATTTTAGATATTTATTAATTATAAGGTTATATATGTAGCGTATGTATTTGATGAAAGTTATTCTCTAAAGAATACTCTCTAGCTTAAAGGTAGAGACTTACCTAGCTATTACATATATTATAATACTTTTCTACTCTTAAGGTAAGGTTCTCTTAAGGTATTAGCCTTTATAAAAAGCTAAACTAGCTTTTATAACTAAGTTTTAAAAGTTTTACTCCTAGGTGTTATGCTTCTAGGTATTATGCTTTTAAGTTCTAGACCTAATACCTCCTAATTTAGTAGCTAGAATTAATCTAACTCTAAAGGCTTTAGATATTAAAGATTAGCTCCAGCCGAGTAAGCTGCTAGAATTAGTAATATTTTTATAAAAATAGAGTAAAATTCAGATGTAAGGGGGCTAGTTCTTAGATAATTTTTATACTAACTAATAACTAAACTACTAGCGTTAGCTACCTATTAAATAAAGATATTTACTTATAATAAAGCTCTTAGAAGTAAATCTTCTATAAGAATACCTTTTTTTAATAAAATAATTTACTAGTTAAGCTAGAGCATATTAAGTCTACTTTACTAGTAAAAAGTAAACTTAGTAAAGTAAAAATACTAGTATCTAGTAAAGAGATAGCTATCTTAATTTTCTTAGAATAAAACAAAATAAGATAACAGTCTTCTAATATATATAATTAAAAGATTATTAGTCCTAATAGTGTATAATTTCCTAGAAGGAATATAAGCAGAAAATTTACTCTTAAGATAATAGAACTTAAAAATAGTTCTATATTTATAGAACTTTTTTTACGTAACTATAACTTCTTTAAAGATTTTAGTCTTTATAATACATATAATACACAAGCTGCTTTTGAAATTTAGGGACTATTTAAAAGAACAATATCTCATAATTACCCCTAAAACCTTTCTAATTATTTAGATATATATTATTTCCAGCTGCTAATCTATTAGACTCTGAATTTAGTATATAAATAGTAAAAAAAAAAGCCAATTATATACCACAGATCACGTTTATAAATGTATAATAGTATTTTACGTAAGTAACTAAGCGTTTTATATTTACTATAGGGTATAACTCTTTAAACTACTAAAAAAACTCTAAATTACTAAGTGCGTAGATAAGAATTAGGTAGTTTTAAATTTAGATATATATCTAGTTACAAAAAAAAAAAGCGCTTAGTGCTGTTAGTAATATTAAGATTATATATATACTATTATAGTAATATATACCAGTAGCAGACTTTCTTAAAATCTATAGCTAAATTTATAAAATTTAAATTCTAAACTTACTAAGACAGCTCTTATAGACGTGTTTTTTTATTATTATTACTTAATATACATATCACGGCCGCACTGCTTATAGTGGTGAGACTAGTAATAATAAAATTATTAATATATTATTAGAGTACTTTTAATATTAGCTAATTTAAAAAAGTTTAGTTAATTCTATAGATTACTACTTCTACTAAGACTTTCTTCTTATTAAACTTTTTTTTAAGCTTTTATATGTTAGGCACCTGAAAATATTTTATAAAAAATAGTTATACCTATTAAACTTGTTATAAAATAGACTTTTAAGTTTCCTGCTTCACCTCACTTAACTTGCTCTAAAGAAATATTTTAAATTTATTAAACTAAGAGGTTAATCTTTTAAGTCTTTTATAATAATTTATAAACACAGTCTCCAGCATCTTCTACTGGAATTTTATAGTTTCTTAGTTATACTTAAAATTACTATATAGTTTATGCTTAAAACTCTAGTACTCTAACTTTAGTACTCTAATTTAAGTTATATAAATAGCTAAATTAGTTATAAGCTATCTATATCTACCTTCTACCTACTTAGTCTAAGTTTAAAGTACTTAATTTTAATTAGTATAGTGCTTTTTTTTTTTCTTATACTTATAAAAGCTTCTTATTAAACATATCTAGTCTTTTATTAAGTTTATTAGATTAGTGATTTAGTTTATCTTTTACTGCTTAAGTATTTACTTAATATTATTTTATCTCTTACTATAAGAAAGTAATAAGATTGGCCTAATTTTAATAGAATTCCTATAAGGACCTAATAAGCTTCTCTTAATATTATATTATTTACTTTAACTTCTAGATTTTAGTTTAATTTAAATTAGCTTTTTTTTCTATTTTATTCTAAAGTTTTTAGTAATTGCTTTTGTTAGCCTTTAGGCTTAAATTACTCTTAACTTTTTTAATCTTATTATATTATCATTTAGCTACCTTGTCTAGTTATTTGTAGTAAGTTTTATTTATATTAATATTTTAATAAGCTAATATAAAAGCTCCTGGCTGAATTTCTATATTTATTTTTTTAATATAACTGTTTAAGCTATTAACGTGCTTCTCTTATATATTAATATAGCATAAATATTAATCTATTCTAAAATAATAACTTTTAAATATCTCTAAGTTATTAGCGGAGCTATTTTCTATGTAAATAATATAACTATTAAGACTTTTAAAGCTTATTTAAAGTATTTCTATACTAATTAAGTATTAAGTTAATTCTGTTTAGAGCCCTTTAAGCATTGCTAAGTTTTAAATAGCTTTTTTCTCTATAGATATAATATAACTATTTTATTAGTTAACTTTAATAATAAGCTTTTTTTTATTATCACAAATCTGTTCAAACCGCCATTAAAGTGTGGAATAGTCTTTATAAGGCTTTTTAACTTTATTCTCTACTACTTTCACCTAGTTATTAAAGTCATGTAATTAAGAATCGTGATTATTTAATTAATTATCTTAGCTATTTAATCGTCTATATTAATTATCTAAGCGAAGAGAGTATTAGGTAATTATACTATTTAATTTACTAATTCTAAGCTAACTTTATAGTCTTAGTAAGTACTTTCTTTATAGTTTAGATAATATTATAGTAGCTAAGTTTACAGAGATTTGCTTTAAAGGGACTATTAAAAAAGAAATCTTAAAAAAGAGTTCCTTTTTCTAGTTAACATAAACCTTATTCTTTAGTCTCTTTATAGGGCGAACTATAATAGTTTTGAAATTTATATTCTTAAATTATTTTTCCGAACTGTGTTAAGCTTCTGAAGATGGGAGAGTTATATCTATTAATAAAATAAATAAAGCATATATACTATTACTATCCTTTTAAAGCTTTTTTAAATAATGTTTTATTTTTATAGCTTTTATGTGTTAAAAACCTTACATAAGGAAACTACAGCTTCTAGAAGACTTTAATACAGAAACTAAGTTTAATATTTAAGAAAGGTATATAAGAGAATAAAGGAGTAATAATATTAATAAAAATGTATATAAAGAACAGTAATAAAGAAAAGACTTTAAGAGAAATTAAGAAATAAGAAGCTAAGAGAAAAGACATCTTAAAAGCTTATTTATACTCAAGATATTCCTACTAAGCTATAATAAGTTAGATATATCTAGATAAGTAAGTTCTTTTTTTAAGATCTTTAAAAACGTCTTAAATATTATAGTAAATTAGGGACTGAGAAAGTAGGATATTATAGGTTTCTTTTTTCACTATAAATATAAATCACGCTAATAGGAAAACCTGCACTAAAATTCTTATTAATAAAGCTAAATTAAGATTAGCTTTATAACTAGGAAAGTAGATGCTAATATGTCTTTCTACTAGGAATATTATTAGTTAGAAATAGAGATAAGGAGCTTTCTTTATAGCTCTTATTAAAAGTATATATCTCTCTTAAACGTGTATTTCTACGCGGTTTTATAACTAGCTTCTTCTTAATACCTTAATACTACTTCCGTGTCTTTAATAAGTGACTTTTATTAAGACTAAAATAAATAAATTTATCTCTACCGTTAAGAAAAGAGCGCCGTTCTTTTATCTAGTTTAATAACTTTTATAGATTTATACTAAGCTATAATACTAAGTTATACTAGTAATATTCTAGCTAGCTACTTTTATTCCTGTACTACTTAATATAAATGTATTTTATATAATTTAATAAAAATAGCTATAAGACATACTCTAAAATAATAGTAATTAAATAATAATTAATATTAGGTATATTATACTTCCCATTAGAACTATCTAATACGTATATAGTATAAAACTTAGAGTATAATATCTTATACCATATTTTCTTATTATTACTTTTTTTTATTAGGTAGTGTTTGCTTGCTTTGTTTATTTTCCTATAAAAATAAAAATATATCTATTTAATATTAGCTCTTTAACTACTTTCTATAGGAATCTAGTAAATAAATATATTTATATAATGCTTTATTCTACGTATAGGGCGGTTCGGATAAGTCTTAGTCTATTTCTATAAATAAATATAACCTATCTATAATAGAAAAACTTTATAAAATACTATTACATCTTTAATATCACTCTATTAAATAAATTATATAGGTAGATACTGTTTACATTAACTAAAAAAATAAATAAAAGAAAGAGTAATAGATTTAGCTTATAATAAAGATTTATAGTTAAGTAAACTATATAGTTATTTAGCTTAAAGAGGTAGTAGATAATAGTAACTAAGCACTTAAAAAAATATACGTTGCTAGAAATAAGAAAACTATAAATTCTTTAATTAATAAAATAATCTAGCTAGTAGTTTTTATGCTGTTTTAATAACTATAGTTTTAACACATTTAGATAAGAAAACAAATACTTAATAATATTTATAGAAATTACTAAAAAGTTAATTAAGGTACTTTAGAAAGTTACTATAGCTTAATATATCCTAATTATATATAGTTTTATAAAAATTAATAGATATACTTTTTATTTAGGTATGGATTTATTAAAAGGATTCTATAAAACACACGCAGATTTATAGAGTTTAATCTATTTAATAACCTACCTAATAAAGAGAGTAATCTTTAGGCCTAATTATATAATAAGTTAGTTAGATAGGGTTTTTTAAGATATATGCTTACTAAGTAAGCTAATAGATATATACTATACTTATAAGGCTATTAAGTATTATAATAAGGTATATACTTTACTTAGTATAAGCTCTAATAATCTTAGTAAAGCTAACCTATTACCTAATTATAGAGTTCTATAAAAGGAACTCTTACAACAACTAACTAAGTTTCTTCTCTATAAAAAGATATTTATAGAAACTTAAGGTAATAACAAGATCACAATAATTAAGAATAAGGGCTGTATTCTTAGTAAGATATTCTTAGTATAAAGTAATACTACTTTAAATAATAGATAGAGTATATATATTATTTTCAAGAACATATTAGAGTAACTAGGATATGTAGGAATATAAAAAGCTTACTAAACTCTCTAGCCCTTAATAAAATCTATTTAAGATAGAGACTTTATTTACCTTCTTTAAGAAACTTTAAAGCTTATAATTATTAGATTATATAAGAATTATTTTATTATTATCATAATTATAGCTACTCCTCTAGGGAATATATAAATAAAAAGTGGATATATTAAGTAGCTAAAATTCTTATAGTTAGTAAAAATCTTTACTTATGATTTTTTACTTATCTAGGACTAAAAAAATCCCCTAAAGAAGTTACAAGATCCAGGAGAATACAAAACCTTAATATAAATAAATAATTAGGTATTAGAATATTTAAAGATAGTGTTAAAAGACTATTTAAATAAAGCAACCAGAGCATAAAACATTACACTAATATTAGAAAACTTAAAAGAGTATAAAAAGGCGAGAGAGAAGCTTTAAAAAGTAATTAAAAATTATAAAATAGTATTTAAAGTAAAGTATTTATATATACTAAAAGGTTAATATAGTCTAACGCTATTATTATAGGCTGTAGGGAATAAATATAATACTATAATACACCTACTACTTATAAAAAATAGTATTAATCTAGACTTAGAGAATAGTTAATATAGTTAGATACTACTATTATAAGCTATAGAGAATAGACATAAAATAGTAATAAAACTACTACTTAAAACTAGAAAGGTAAATATAAACTTAAAAAATAAGTACAGTCAGATACTACTATAGTAGGCTATAAGAAATAAATATAAGATAATAATAAAGCTACTACTTAAGACTAGGAAGATAAATATAAACTTAAAAAATAAGTATAATTAAATGCTATTATTATAAGCTATAGAGAATTAGCATAAAACAGTAGTAAAACTACTATTTAAAACTAAAAAAATAAATATAAACTTAAAGAATAAGTATAGTTAGATACTACTATAGTAAACTATAGGGAATAGGTATAAAACAGTAATAAAACTACTACTTAAAACTAAAAAAATAGATATAAATTTAAAGGATAAGTACTATTAGACGCTGTTATAGTAGACTATATAAAATAAACATAAGACAATAATAAAACTACTACTTAAAACTAAGAAAATAAATATAGACTTAAAGAATAAGTATAGTTAGACGCTACTGTTACGGGCTATACTATATAAATATAAAATAATAATTAAACTACTTAAGAAAACATAACACTTCTAATTATAAAATAAGATACTATGTATCTAATTTAAGCCTTTTTAGACTATTATATTATAATATATATAATTTTTTAATATTTCTATTAAGAGTTAAGGAGAGCTTATAAATATATAATATATAAATTTACTATATATATTTCCTATGTTTTCTAAATAGTTCTAAATTATATAAAAGGCTAGATTAGTAATTTATAGTAAAATATAATTATACTAAGTAAGCTAAAAACTATTTAACTAACTAAGTTTAGTAAATATAAAATATATTTAACTAGTTTAGCTTTACACATAAGCAACTTAGTATATAATTAAGTAACTAGTTAGTTAGTAGAAATAGTTTTTAATTATATTTAAGATAGAAGTTAATTTCGTAGTAACTATATTTAGCTATACTAGAAGTTTATAAAAAGAAAAGCTATATTTATATTACCACCATATCTAACAGCTATTAAAGTCTAGTGAAACAATATATACTATATATATATATATAGATTAGGGTTAAATGTGGGGGCTGTAGTGGATAGTCTATAAATATAATAGCTACATAAAGTAATACTATCTATCTATTATTACTTTTTATATTAATATCTATGCTATAGTTAAGTAGTAGTTGTATTATCTTTTTATATTCTCTTATAATTATATAAAGCAGCATTATCTATCTATTATTACTTTTTATATTAATGTTTATGCTGTAGTTAAGTAGTTATATTATTATCTTATACCCTCCTATAGCTACATTAAGCACGCTTTACTAAAGAGTTAGTAAATATTATTATATAGTATACACTATAAAGGCTATATCTAGCTAATAATATGAAACTAGAGTATGTCTACCGGACACGGCACTTAAAAGAGTCCTATATCTAGAATCAAGATAGAAAGATAAGGAGATGTTAATATAGTTAGTTTTAAATCTACTATTCCCATTAAATTAGTTTATTACTAAGTACCTGGTATATAGATCTAATATTTCACAAAATCACTTATAGTCTTTAGATTATAGATTTACTGTTTCTATAGAAATCCAGCGTTAGTAGCATTCGTGATGTAACGTAGCACAAAAAATAAGAGCTTATTTTCTATAAGGAGTTTAAACCGCGTGAGAGTATAACTTTAGCTATCTATTAGATTTCTAACGTGGTAATAATTACAGTATTAAGAATAAACCATATATTTAAAATACTTAGACGTTAAGAATTCATTACATGATCATAAAATCATATATATATGTATGTAACTTATATAAGTTCTATTATGGCTATATACTCTCTAGGGTATAGGTCATTACTAAGCGCTAACTAGAGTAAACTAACACGAATTATACTGGCTCTAATTTAGTAGCTAACTATAAGAGCTGTTTCTCCTTCATTTGACGCTGTAATTAACATAGGAAATAAAGAGAGAGTATATAAACCTAATAGAGAGCGTATGTATATGTCGAAATTCCATCCTGTAGCCTGTCTATATCCGCCCGTACTCTTAACGACCGCTTTCTTAGCTACTATTACCGATAACTGCAATAGCTGCTTCCCTTGGTAGTAATTTACTAAGTCATATTATTCTTAAACGGCCTAATGCTGATAAGTAAGTTAAGAGAGCGGCGGCGAAATCGTAAAATTATAAGGTAGTAAGATAATATCTTTTCAACTGTACCCTGTAGAGTACTAAGATGAGTTAGGAAAAGCTTGTGCTAAGTATTTATAGGTCCGTGCTAGGAAAAAGTCCTGTGTAAAAACCGGAAGCCGATTTTGCAAGCGCCTGTAACTAGCTAGTTTAGGGTTGGCGGGGGCATCCCAACGAACTTTTTCTGCTTGGGATGTCCTGACTGTCCATAAATGGACCACTAGCAGACACCTTAAAATAAGTTGACTCGGCATTACCGGGAAAGCATGTCAGGTTACTCTATATATGAACGAATAGGACATGGAGCATTTTGAGTGGCTAGAGGTGGTAGCTTAAGAGGCATCCTGAGCGGAGAATGCATATCAGGATGCTTTATCCCTATATGTATTCCTGCTGACTCTCTATGTTGGGAGGGCCCGCTGCGGTGAGACTCATGCCTTTACGTTGAAGTGATTGTTTAGTATGGTTGCGAGGTGTTGGACGGTGACGGTGGGGCAGTTTAGTGTGTAGACGCGTTAGATGGTAATAGTGAGGTAGGTCGGCTTGATATTAGTAACGCAAGTGATGATAAAGGCTCAAACTTGTTCCAATTCGCTGGAAGATGATGATAAGGATGATGATGAGGTTGAGGTTGAGGATGAGGTTGTGGCTGGTTAGGCCCTCTTAAACCTCTTTGCTACAGCGGACCTGAACCTGTCCGCCGGCCTATTTGTGGTCACAGCCGCACGTTTCCGGGCACCCCCGAGTGCCTAGGGATCCATGCCAGCCGGATCTGTGTGGCTGGATATAGTAACTAACTTTTCTCCCTGCGTGGCGAAAAACCCACCGTGCCGAAACTACTTCCACTAATTAGCATCTTAAGTTCTTCTCTTGGGTGTCTATGAACTTATGGTCCATGTCGCATTGTTTTTCAGCCATTTCTCTACAAGTTTCTGGGCTGTAGAAAAAAAAATACGGCGGTCTCGGTTATGCTCTCAGTTGGTCCTTTAAAGGCATGGAGAAGTGCTCGAGCTTCACCCTCTACTACATCATGGATATTGGAAACCCTTTGAATTCCGGAGCAATATTTCGAAAGCTCCATTAAGGAAGAAGACTTTACTAGGCTTTGTTAACCCTCAACCCTTAGTAACAAGCATTCCGGGAGTTTAGCCGGGCCAAGGGGGGTACATGCTAAGACATGGAGTGTCATGTGCGCGTACGTTATGCTGTGTTGAAAATCGAGCTAGCTGTATCGTATTATATGCTGTACCGGAAAGAATCACAGTGCGGTGTTGGGTTTCTAGAAATTGAATGACTCTTAGAAGAAGCACACAATCCGCCACGTCAGAGCGCTTAAACTACTAGAACTAATGAGAGTAGATTGCACTACACGGAACTGGAAGAAGTCTGTTGAAGACGTCCCGAGCAGAGTGCTGTCGCAAAACCAACCACGAAAGAAATGAGTGACAGTAGTGAGAAGCGATTGGCGAGACTTGAAGTGCGACGGGAACGCGTTGTTGCTTGCGATTTGACGCCACGCAGCAGCCCTATTCCTTTTCGACCAGCTAGCCGGGTATGTGCATTGGCGCCCGGCTGGGACGTGAAGCGCAAGGCTGAGGGAGAACTGCTATGTGACCATAACGAGGCTGAGTCTCGTAGCACATCTCATAAGGACTCTTCTTTGCCTTCTGCGTTAGTTGTTATCCTTTTTTAAGCGAAGCAGAAGGCCTAGAGTTAACTTGCGGACATTTTCGCTGACACTGAGCTAGATGGCGCGGCACCTCCGACGCGATAAGTACACGGTAGGCTAGGTGTGTGCCTTGCCGGACGAGCTTACTGCAGCACAGGAGATACTTAACGAAGAGCACTAAGACCTTCCCCCCAACGGTAATAATGTGAATATATACACGCTAGGGTGCATTAGGGAGCATAATGTCGTCCTTGTGTGCCTGTCTGCGGGCTAGACTAGCACTAACTCCGCTGCGGCTGTCGTAATGCAGACGAAGGCCACGTTCCCAGCCATCTGATTTGGGCTAATAGTTGGAATCAGAGGCGGCGTTCCTAGCAAAGAAGTAGATATTCAGCTCGGGGATGTCATTATCAGCCAGCTGGGAAAGGATTATGGCGGAGTAATCCAATACGACTTTAGAAAGTCCACGCTAAGCGGGTTTGAGAGGACGGGATTTTTTAATGCTCTACCCCACATTCTCCTCACCGCTATAGCAAAGCTTTGATCTAACTAAGACTGAGGGAGAAGTAGTTTATTACTATACCTGTTGAAACTCAGTAACCTCCCCAAGTTCGCCTATGATAAAGCAAGAAGCGATGTGCTATTCGAGGCGGAGTATAATTATATTAGAGAGAGTAGTTATGCATCATGCGTATCTACAGGAAAGATACAGAGAAAGGAATGGATGAATAACATGCCTGTAGTTTACTACAGCACAATCGCATTAGGAAACTAGGTAATAAGGGACGGAAAGACCAGAGACCAGATTAGCTCAGAATTTGGAGGGGTACTGTGCTTCAAGATGGAGGCAGCAGGCTTAATAAATAGCTTTCCGTGCCTAGTAATCTGCGGGATTTGTGATTATGTTAACTTGTATAAGAATAAAAGATAGTAGCCGTACGCGGCTAGAACTGCAGCGGCATACGCGAAGGAGCTGCTGTTAGTAATTCCAGCGGCAGATATAACAGGGACGCAGACGGCTGATAAAGCGATAAGAGGTTAGTATAGCTATGGTAGTTTCTTACATAATAATATAACTAATACGCTACAGAGTAAAGCCAGGTACTAAGGTTCTACTTTTTCTTCTAATAAAATCACTGTTTTATTGGTCGAAGCGCAGAGCTCTATATGCTAAAGCAAAAGCTGTTTATAAATAAAGATTATTAGAAAGTAGCGCTTATCAGTCTTAGTGGTATTAGTAAGACACAAATCACGTTATAGTTTACGCACTTTATTAAACAAGCCTTCCCTGAGTTCTCTATCTTCTGGGTACTAGTGCTAAGTATAGAGACATTTGAACAAGCATATGCGGAGATAGCAAGAGTATTGGGGATACATCAGTCACGGAAAAGTAAAGAGAATACTAGAAAGTTAGTATAGCAGCAGCTCAGTATAAAAGACGCAGGTAAGTAGTTACTAATTGTTAATAATACTAATGATCTAAGCCTCCTTTGTGGAGTAGGGTAAGGGGAAGGCTTGTTAGACTTTTTACTAGAAAGTAATAACAGCCTGACTATGTTTACTACTTAGTATTATAAGGTTACATAATTTGTAGCAGGCAGCAATATAGTCAAGGTAGGAAAATTAAAGAATAAAGAGATAATTAACTTATTAGGGAAGTTACTAGTCCGGAAGAGCTGTCTTAATAATAACGTAATTATAGAAAGTCTTCTCACCAAGCTGGATTATCTCCTGTTAGTAATTACCTAGGCGGTAGTATACATCAACACTAACAGAAGCTCTATCTTAGAGTATTTACATCTGTTGAAAAACATAGAGCAGGACGCAATTGCTATCTTGAGCAGAGAATTTTACGATAATATGTGATATAAGAAGTTAGTAAATGTTATCACAAAGACATAGATAATAACGTTTAATGAGATTTTCTAGCGCAATAAATTGGCGGCAAAGCTCCTGGCTTTCATATCTTACATTAAATAGAGGGTAATTCTGTACTCTATTTTACTTATGACTTGTCCTAAGGCGCTGTTAGCAGGCGCGGTCGGTACACTCTGTTTATACTTATTTCTAGAGAAAAGAGATAACAAGATACTCGACATGTATAAGCTAGTCTACTTAGTGACTAGAATGTGGGTTAATCAGAACCGCCGTGAAACAGAAACGAGGAAGGCGGCACTAAAACACCTCTTAGAAGTCTTTCCCTTTAATGATTATATGAATTGTAAGATCTGGCGGGATTATCTGCCGCATGTGGCACGTATAGATAAGAATAAGTAATACTAAGCTATAGAAGAGAAGAGTATGCTCTGTCTAAAGGTCAGGCGGTGCTTATATATTAATGAAAGGATAAAAGAAGCCGTTCTATAGCTGCAAGAGTCTTGTGAGTGGAGAGATAGAAACTTAGCTAAAGATGACTATAATTAACTTTTATTACAGCACGAGCTTGCTGGAGCATACTAAGCAAATGGACAGGTCAAGGAGGCGGTTAAGCTGTTGGAATGTATTATCACAATACGTATAGAAGTGCTTATAAAAGACTATCCCTTACGACTAGCGTCGCAGCACGTGCTTGCCGGAGCATATTAAGCAAATAAATAAGTTAAGAAGGCGGTTAAGCTGCTGGAGCGTGTTATTACAATATAAGCGGAAGTATTTATAAAAGACCATCCCTCATGACTAGCGTCGCAGTATAACCTTGACGGAGTATATTAAGCAAATGGACAAGTCAAGGAGGCAGTTAAGCTACTGGAGCGTGTTATCACGATACATACGGAAGTGCTTATAGAAGATTATCCTAATTGACTAATGTCACAGCACAACCTTGCTGGAGTATATTAAGCAAATGGATAGGTTAAGAAGGTGGTTAAGCTGCTGGAGCGTGTTGTTATAATACAAGCAAGAGTACTTACAGAAGACTATCCTAATCGGCTGGCGTTACAGCACGTGCTCGCTATTGCATACCAAGCAAATAGATAGGTTAAGGAGGCGGCTAAGCTGCTAGAGCGTGTTGTCATAATATAAGCAGAAGTACTTGTAGAAGACTATCCCTCACGACTAGCGTCGCAGCACGAGCTTGCCGGAGCATATTAAGCAAACGGACAGGTTAAGGAGGCGGTTAAGCTGCTAGAGCGTGTTGTCGCGATACGTACGAAAGTGCTTACAGAAGACTATCCTGATCAACTAATGTCGCAGCAGGAGCTTGCCGGAGCGTATTAGGCCAACGGACAAATTAAGAGAGCAGTTAATCTGCTAGAACATGTCCATGCAATTCGGCAGGAAGTGCTAGCTGAAGACCATCCCTTACGGCTAATGTCGCAGTACAACCTCGCCGGAGCATATCAAGCAAATGGACAGGTCAAGGAGGCGGTCAAGCTGCTGGAGCGTGTTGTCACGATACGTACGGAAGTGCTTACAGAAGACCATCCTGATCGACTGGCGTTGCAGCACGAGCTCGCCGGAGCATATCAAGCAAATGAACAGGTCAAGGAGGTGGTCAAGCTGCTGGAGCGTGTTGTCGTGATACAAGCGGGAGTGCTTGTAGAAGACCATCCTAATCAACTGGCGTCGCAGCACGAGCTCGCCGGAGCATATCAAGCAAACGGATAGGTTAAGGAGGCGGTCAAGCTGCTGGAGCGTGTTGTCGCGATACGTATGGAAGTGCTCACAGAAGACCATCCCTCACGACTGGCGTCGCAGCACGTGCTCGCCATTGCATACCAAGCAAACGGACATGTCAAGGAGGCGGTCAAGCTGCTGGAGCGTGTTGTCACGATACGTACGGAAGTGCTCGCAGAAGACCATCCTGATCGACTGGCGTCGCAGCACAACCTCGCCCGAGCATACCAAGCAAACGGACAGGTCAAGGAGGCGGTCAAGTTGCTGGAGCGTGTTGTCGCGATACAAGCGGGAGTGCTCGCAGAAGACCATCCCTCACGACTAGCGTCGCAGCACAACCTCGCCCGAGCATACCAAGCAAACGGACAGGTCAAGGAGGCGGTCAAGCTGCTGGAGCGTGTTGTCGCGATACAAGCGGGAGTGCTCGCAGAAGACCATCCCTCACGACTGGTATCGCAGCACGAGCTCGCCAGAGCATACCAAGCAAACAGACAGGCCAAGGAGGCGGTCAAGCTATTAGAACATGTTGTTATCGTAAAGCGGAAGATCATGGCGGAAGATGTAACAGAATGCAGAGGATGGATGTAGGAACCACCGTGTGGTGGAATTGAGAGCTATCTAGGTGGTATATATACATCAAAGATGTGGCTTAGTCAGCTGAGTGCCAAGCAGGCAGCAGCAGGCAGCGACGCTCGGTAACAGAAGATCATGGCGGAAGATCATGGCGGAAGATCATGGCGGAAGATCATGGCGGAAGATCATGGCGGAAGATCATGGCGGAAGATCTTGGCGGAAGATCTTGGCGGAAGATCTTGGCGGAAGATCTTGGCGGAAGATTACCCATCACGACTAGTATTAGAAGAGTTGCTTATTACTTTCTATTATATGTGCCATAGGAATATAAAACGAGGTAAATTTCTAAACCTTTTATTAAAAAAATAGCTAAGGACAAAGACGGATAAGAGTTTAATTAAGTATTAAAGGTTTTATAGGTAATATCAGGTAACAGTAGCGTATTTATTATAAAATTAGATTAGTTATTAGTAGACAAAAAATTAAAGTTTAGTAGTACTTTAAAAAAACATTTCCTAAGACAGCTAATAGATATATTAAGGAAGAAGTTATATTAGCACTAAATAAAGCTAATATAATATTAAGGAAATACTAATCTCTAACTTATATATTTTTAAAAGAATGTGTTGGACGGCCGGCGTTCCTGTTTCTATATATAAGAAATTCTAAATTATTTAAAGAAATTAGACTACAAACAGCCACAGAACCTAGCACCTATAGACTTAGTAAAAAAAGTATATATTATAATTATTAATAATATATGCGTAATCGTTTCGCACTAACTGAGATTATTTATTATTTTAATAAAATATACCCCCCTATATAGTGAACTTATATGCTGTACTAGAGACATTATTAATAACTTTCTTAATATTATAATAAAACTATATAGCTCAGATTATGCCCTTTTATGATTTTTAAAAGTAATAAAGGATTAATAGTGGTGCTGTAGTAAAAAAATTCTATTATACTATAAAAATACATTCTATAGAAAATAGGTAATAAGATGGCCATGCTTGCATAATTTTTAATAGAGAAAAAATTAAAGGTTAAGTAGTAGCTATAAAACAAAATCTATATAAAAACATAAATATATTAATAAGTATACAGATTCTGAATTACTTAGAATTTAAAGTACTTTAGGTTTAACCTAACACGTAGGGGTGCTTAGTATATAAAGAGAAAGATTACCTTTCTAGCTAAATCTAAATCAGTTAATAGGAAAACATATATAGATATATATATATATATTATAATTATTACTTCAGCTTAAAAGTGACGCAACTGTGATAAAATCTTTATATTATAAATAATAAATTATTATCTTTAGAACTGGTATCTCTAGTGCTGCTGGTAGTTTACTATTAAATAAAGTAAATATTTTTACTTATAATCTTAGTTCCCTATAGCTAGTAACTAAGTTAAACTAGTATTTTTTTTAACTCTTTTATATATATATATATAACTATATAGGTATAGTAAGCACTCTACTATTATCTATTATACCCTTAAAGTAGTCTTCCTTTATAAATATATTTTAGCTACTTTCTTTCTATTAGCTATTTTAGGCATCTAATAAGAATCACAAGCATAGAGTTTAAAAAGAGATGTATTAAATTTTACTATATATTATATATCTTTTATTATAGATAATGTTTTTCTATTTATAATTCAGCTAAAATCACTGCTTTCTTTAATAAGCTTTTATTATAAACTTAGCTAGTATAACTATAAAAGCAGATAGCTTCTAATACTTATACTAACTAGTTATTTAGAATCTAAAGTAGCCTGGTACCTAGCGCTTTAGTAGCTTAATTATATAAATATTCTATAGTTAATATATATATAAAGTATACTTACAGCTCATTCACTTAATAGTAAACTTAATAGACTATAAGTATAATATATAATTAAATAAGGCCTAGAAATATGTGCCTGCAGGAAGTAAATAGCCTAAAAGAAAAATATAATAATAAACGTTAAATATCTAAATTTAGAATTCTCTTAAAGTCTTCTAAAAATAGACTCCGCTACTTAGGGCCTAATTAGTCTTAGTAACTAGTTATAATAAGTAGTCTCTTTTTACTTATTTTTTTTTCTCTCTGTTCTTAATACTTATCTTTAATCTTTACTACTTAGTAAATTAGAGAGCTAAACTTAAACCCTAAATTATATAAATACACTATAATTTAAAAGAGAAACTAGATTACTTATCTTCATACCAGCTTTACTAGTGCTAGGTATTAATAGAGTAAGTTAATATATAAATTTATACTACGTATGTTTTCTTATTACTTAAAGGACTACTAAGTATCTTATAAGGTCTATATTATATAATCTAAATAGCTAAGTAGATTATAAGTCTAAATACAGAATAGCCTACTCACGTGAATAGTTATTTTCATTTATTTCTAACTTTACTTTAGTTATAGCTATATATATCTGAAATTCTATTTTAGTACTCTACCCTCCTGCTGCATGATACTCTTTTAAATAAACATAAATATTTCTTTTTTCTTAACTTATAATATCTTTTACTTGTATATTTACTACTCCTATAAAGGCTAAATTTATTTTAGTAATAACTTATTATTACCATACCTTTTAACTTTAGCATTTTATATAATCTTTTTAATAAGCTAGATTAAAACTATACTAGAAATTTATTAAAAACGCTTAATGCTCTAAGTTCTAGCACTGAAATAATTATTTTCTAGTTTAATAAGCATAACTAAATTATTCCGCGAGAGAGGCTAAGAGTTATTATCTTTTTATTATATCTATTCCTAAAGTATAGAGTAGACTACGTCTTTAATTTATATAAAAAATATTTTAAATTAATTATTAAATAAGCTTAGAGACTCAGCGCGACACATTTAAAGTAATTATAAAATTAGAGAACTAGAGATAATACTGACTTTACATTCTATATTAAGTACTTAATATTTATAATAAATATAAAAACTAAGTATAATTTAAGTATAACTCTTAAAGAGTTTAATAAAACTCTAGATTAGGTTATAGCCATGTTATCTTTCTTATTTATTAAGCTAAAATAAAAAATAAAAGCAAAATATATAGAGCTAATCTAGACTTATAATATATTATTAAGAATATTTCAAAGATTATACAGCTCTAAAGCTAAGTGGATGGTCTATATAATCCTAAAAAATTATAGTCTAGTATAGATTCTAGAGACGCTAGTAATGTAAATATTCTACTTTTTTTTATTTAATATCTTAGGCTTTCAAAATTCTTTTAAAGCTGCTATAAGAATTATATCTAGAATATTTATTTAATTAATAATAGCTTTTAACGCCTTACTTAAAGAAGTTATTATATCTTAAATTAGAGTTATAATTACACAGCTAGTGTATAATAAAGTAAGAAGTATTAGATATTACTATTAATTAGTAAAAGGTAGATATTTAAGTGTTAAATAAAAGTATAATAATAAGTACTATTAAGTATATATAAATCTAAGTAAGAGAAGAAATTGTATTAAAATCTTCTCTAAAAGTAGAAAAAACTTAACTAATAATTAGATAGGTTTATATAGCGTACTATAAAATTACCTAAAGCTTAAGTTAATAGAGTATAAAATTAAGAAGCAATACATCTTAGAAAAAGAGCTATTAGTTTAGAATAATTATAATAAATAGATTAAACCCTTTTATAAGATTTATAAGTATGTGTAATAATTAGGCTGTTTTCTTAAAACACATAAAGACTTATCTATAAATCTTAATAAGTATTTTATAATCATATTTTATAATCTATTTTTATAGGATAATATTATTTATATTATAGAAACTTATAATATATATTATTAATAACTCTGCTTACTAGTCTACCGCATCCCTAGTTAAGCTAATATTAGAAGTTATAAGAATATTAATTTCTTTTCTTATTATTTCTTTAAATAGCTTTAGGACGCATTTGCTTAAGCTATTATATAATAATAAAAAAATCTTATACTAAAGAAATAATATAATTCTTACTATTTATTCTCCAGAAATAATAGATTTATTAAGTTGAAAAAAGACTATATTAAGGGACTAGAAGATATTATTGACTTTACTATTATAAATAGTTACCGCGACCTAATAAATAAATAAGAACTAGATATTAAAAAGTTACAGTAAATATCCTTTTATATTAGATACCTAGAAAATAAGAACTAAGTTTATTACCTTAACGTTAAGCTAATATTTTATATTCTTAATAAAATAGATCAGCAGGGTATAACTAAACAGAATATTCTTTTTCTTAATAGATTAAGATATTTTTAGGAAATACCTTTTACTCTCTCTATGCTTAAGCTTAATATTAAGTTAAAATAAAGACAACTGCTTTAGCTAACTAACTTATTTAAGTATTTATTTATTATAAATATAATAAGTGCTGGCTTTAATAAACCAGCTAATAATAGATATTTTACTCTATAATTTTCTTAAGTATAGAAAATCTATTAAGACTATATATTTAAGAATACAGTTAACTTTAACAAGCTGTAGGAATTAGTAAGGTAAAGTATAAAAATACTAAAGAAAAATAAGAGTAAAAATAAAAATTAGCTTAAAAAGCTAAAAAGAGCAAACCCTAAGCCTAACTACCTAGTAAATTCTATAAATTAAATAACTAGTTATAATATTAGTTTAGAAGAATTAAAGAGGATTAGCCCACCTAAGCTTTTAGATAAACAGATAGATAAAAAGCCAGAAAATAGAAAAGTAAAAAAGGATTCTTTACTTTTTTATAATATTTCTTTTCAGCTATTGAAGCGAAAGCTCCTCTTAGAGAATTTCTAATAAACTATTAAGTAAATTAAGATATTATTTATTATATTTATAAATAATAAGGCTACGCAGCTATTCCCTATTACCCCTATATATACTGCCTCTTTTTCTTTCTATAAGGACTTATTAGTTATATTATTTGCTAATTCTTTAATAACTAAACCTAGTTTATAAACGCTCGCGAGGAATAGTGACTAATAGCTAGAATATAAAATAGTATTATCTACTCTTTAAAAGGTAACTAGTAAGCTAGAGAATTAAATAGTTAGTTCTAATAACATATAACGCACGGGTAGCTAATGCGTAAATTAGTATAATAAATATTCTTATTATTCCTATAAAGAGTATATAGCTGATAAGGTTCACTTTTACAGTATAATATTCTATAAAAAACTTTCAGAACTTCAATACACATGCAACCACTAAATCTATAATTATAATATAAAATAAGTATCAAGATAAGTATAGCTTTTTAGAGGGAAGAAAATAAGTAAGAGGTAGTCTCTATTAAATAAATCTTTATAACACATAATAATTAGCTAGCCGTATTTATACCAGTTCTAAATCTAGAAATATCTATAGTTTTATTTTAATATTAGATTTATAAGAGTTTACTTCTTCCTCTTACGCTCTTAATATAGTACTTTAGAAAAAAAAAAAAGGAGAAAATAGCGCTAGGAAAATAAAAACTTTATAGAACTTATTAATTATTTTTTAAAGAAAGCTATAATTAAGCAGATTATGTAAAAGAAAGTATAAAGATTTAGTTATATAATTCTAGCAGCTTATTTAGCTAAAGCTAATCTTTAAGTACTTATAACTAAAACACACAGCTAATAAATCAGAATCCTATATAGTATACCCCCTATAAATAGTGTACTTATTAAAGTATAGTATACTTACTATATAAGATATCTATTATAGTGTGGTGTACCTATTATAGTATAGTATACCTACTATAGTATAAAGTACTTACTATAGCATAAAACACTTACTATAATATTAAGTACCTATAATATAGAGTACCTACTATAGTATAGGCTATTTATTATAGCATTAGGCACCTATAATATAGGGTACTTACTATAGTATAGGCTATTTACTATAGTATTAGCTTTACCATATTAGCTTTAGCTTTAATTTATATTTGTTATGCTAGTATAGTAAGTATACCGTAAACACTATTTACTTTATACCGCTATTACAGCATTTAGTAGATTCTAGTCTAAATAAAATAGCTTTATGTCTTAATTTCATCAATAGGGCGTCGCCTTCCCAATATTTATATAGAATTTCTAAAACCTTTAACTAGTATAACCGTCAGACGTGCGCCCAAACTAAAAACATAAGGTTAAAAAGTTAAAGTAATAAAAAAAAGTATCTAATAGTTACGCCAAATAGAAGTTCCCCCTAAGAAAATATTTTAATAAGTAAAGAAAATATATCTTTACTAATAGCTACCTTAATTACTTACTCTTAATAGTTAAAATTAGAGTTTCTTATAGTAAGAGATAAAATAATATTAAGTAAATACTTAAATAATAAAAGATAAACTATATTTAAAATATGTTATGGCGTTGCCATTAATGACCTTATATAATATAAACTAATATTTAGGAAGCTCCTAAGATAGTCTTGTTTCCTTAGAAGAGAATTTTGTTAAAAGGGTGGCGGATAGGTTAAGTGCGTGTTAGATAATATTTATACTCACATTTTAATATATAGCACACTGTTGTCTCTAGAATTCTCTAAACGTTGTTAGATCTATCAGCGTCGCTGGACGAATTAGCGGCAGGACTAATAGTTGTGTTGGTCCAGCATTATCATGATGTGAATTAGTCGCTACATAATTTTTGTGCTTGCTATTCTTATACCTAACTGGAACCTCTAGCTAAGGGCGTTGACTTTTGCGGGTTAGTTGTGCTAATATGTTACCTGCCGTATGTTTAACCACTAAAATATAACGTATATATAGCCTGCCACTCCTAACTGCATTTAACTCAGCTCCAACTTAATAAGCATTTTCTACTATTTCATTGCATTTTCCTTATTCCAAGCTTATAGTAACTTCTCTTTAGCTTATTTCCTAGATCTAGCTGTATTCTAAACCACGCTCTTCACACTACTGTGTGCTTTCGCTTCTGTCTGTACTCATTTGCTGATGGAGATTGCTAGCTTCTTTAGCTTTATATCTCTCCTCTACCTCTTTCTCTTGCTTGTTAGAACTGTCCTTAATATTGCTGCCGCTAGGAACAGGAGACGAAGGATGGGATATGCTCTCGCGAAGAGGGTGTTCTGTGCCGGTTCGTATATGGCTAATATTGGATGCTCTATACGCCTGCGAGAGAGCAAAATCACCTGAATCGAAGTATTTACGTCTCTGTGATTGAATTTAAATTAGCTGGTGTATAACGTACTAGCGAATGTAGCGCGCATATACCTTAAGTTGGTGATGAATCAGATATCCTCTTACTGGGAGCTTTCTATACTGGTGAAGCAAACGGCTATCTTACTCGGTAAGAGACTTCCGAGAAATGAGTAATTTACTATGTATAAGGCGGTGAGTACTGATTTACCTGAGAATTATCCTGCTTCTGAGGGCGGTTCATCTTGTAGAAGTTCTGTAGGTGGGCGGGGAATTATAGGGTGGGGGCATGTGTGCCGGGCATATCCGAGATAATTTTTATACTTCCTAGCTGAGCTTGCTGCTGGAGGAGTCCGGGTCAACTCGGCCTATTACTAGTAGCAGCTTGAACTATTGCCTTGTGTCTGTTCTCTGCTGTAAATGATAGTGGCGTCTGGTCGCTACCTTGGAATTCAACAGCATTAGAGCCTGGATCGACCTGGGAATACTCGACCATTTGGATTAAATTGGTGCTACAAATAGCTGAGCTAAGACTAACTGAAGTGAATAGATGAGTTGGGCCGAGTAGGAGACAGCCAGCTCGGCTAGAGAGAGTATAGCTAGTTATATGACGGGGGTCCGGGATTATATAGTGTGTGAGAGGTTCCTAGTTTAGCTCTTTGTAATTATTCTATTTATTCGCTAAATATATTGCTCTTCACACACTCTTCTCTGATAGCGTGTTTCTTCTCTGGCTTGTGCAAGCGAAGTAATTTATCTAAAAAATAATAAGTTCAACGGGGGGTGTCTTGTCTGCCGTTATTCTTCTCATATGTGTTTTTAATCATCCCCATTGCGTGGTAGATCGCGATTAATTCTGCTATATGAATGGACTAATATTCTTTGGTTCCGATGCTGGCCTGCCATGACCCTTGGATCCTGTTTTATCGATCTAGAGTAACTACTGCTGCTCTAATATGACCCTTCTTCTCCGATGCATTAGAGTAGATCACTGTTTCTGGGGTGTTCATGAGATTGATGATCTTTTCTGCTGCCTTCTCCTTATTTCCTTCAAGGTCAATCTTATTGAGGGCAGGTTCTCTCCATGGTTTAAGGGGTTTTGGGTCTATTGTTTCTAGGTTCTGCGTGGTGTTTAGGTCCCCTGTCTTCACATAAGCCTGTAGACTGTAAGCCTTTACTAGGTCATTTTCTGGCTTAAGATACCCGGCTAGAGCCTCGCCAGTTAAGACTCCGGAAGGCGCATAAGAGGCTTCTACTTAACTCCAGAACAATATAAAGACCACCCTTAAAAGGAACCTCCTGCTAAGATTCAATCACCGGAAAGCACCTAAAGCGTATAAGGATATCCTGCACCCACTAGGGCAGTCGATGCCAATGAAGTGCACTGACTGCTCTGGTGAGTGTGTGGCCTTAACTTGCCCTTACCTCCGCAATTAAATAACATGCTGGGAGACTTGTTCTTATTCAGCATCATGCGGAGCGCGGTTCGGCCACTGCGAGTATAGTAGTTACTATAATAAGACCTGTCCATGCGTCATGTTTCGTCAGGAATGTATTCCTGGAAAGTGTTGTAGTAGTAAATGTTTACTAAAAACTTGCGCTTAAGTCTTTAATCAACGGCCAAGTCTTTTAATAAGGATTAAGAGTTCGAATATTCCTAGAGCTAGACGCGGTCTCTTTGTGGGAGAGGACACTAAAAAGAAAGCATACACAAATAGGTACACTAGGACTATGGTCCTACATAGGGAAGTGAATAATGGCAACAGAGATATAAGCCTCTTTACTCTCTTAAAAGGTATTTTATACACTCTCTATCTTTTGCAATAACCCTTATATATGTATAGATGCATTCATTAATAGCAGTTATAAAGATAATAATATATATTATATAAACCACCCGACGCGCAAGGAGCATCTTAATGCAAGATTTCTTTATAAAGAAATATATTAATCATATATTAAACGCTGTCATAATTCTTACTAAGAATCTCTTTAGCATTAGAAATTAACTTTCTTCACGTTTCTGTCTACGAATTCTTCTAAGATAGATTAGCATAATCTGACTATAATAAAAACACAGATTATGGAATAACATATAACCTGATTTATTAAATATTTAAGTAGTAACTAGATATAGCTTTATGAATTTCACACTTAAAGGATATTAAATCGCTTTAAGCTAGAGTTTTTAGAGACTATCCATTAAGCTAAGGCAAAGAGTACAGAATAAGTATAAAGAAAATACTTTCTATATAAGTTTAAAGCCTTCTCTTATAACTAGACGTCTTCCGAAATAAATACCGAACTAAGTTTAATAATATAATGTTAAGGCATGCTATGTTGGATGAAAAGTCTTATAAACTTATAATACCCTTTTAATACTCTACACTATACTAAAAAAGATTATTAAAAATAGAATAATAACAGTAACCTAGAAGGTATACTATTAGACTTTATTTTATTAATTATACTACTACTAAGAGATTGTTATAGGCCGAGACTAGTTAAAGGCTTACTTTAAGATAATTAGTTAATTATACTAGAAGTAGAATTTCTTAATTTATTAATTATTAAGCTATAATAGGTCATATTTTAGTAGTATCTTATTAATCTAGTAGGATTTAGGATACTCTTTTAATCACTTTTAAATTTACTTATCATACTGCGGGAAGATGAGGGCTAGGGTTTATAGTATTTTTTTTTTTTAAATTATTAGGATATATATTACTGCTTAGATTAGCTATAGGCTTTAGAACTTTATAAAAGCTAGATATATCTATTCTACCGCTTTAAGAACAAAGTATAATAGAATATTATAATAAACTTATTCTCTTTATTAATTATTCGTAAATGATCTGTTAAGTTATCTGTAAGCTTTATCTAAATCCCTATAATACACTCTAAATTTAATATAATAAATATTTATTTTAGTTTAATATTATCATTACTAAGTACTTGGGGCTTTGGTGGTATGACTAGTATATACTTTTAAAGCATAAATAGTAATAACTTAATAATAGCTAAAAGAAGCTTATTAACTTAAAAATATTAAGAATCTTTAAAATAAAGGAGTTTATATACTGTATTAAATTAGTATTTATAGAGCAGAATAAAGAAGATAGGGCTAAGAAAACTATTAAATCTACAAAATCAGCCATAATATTAGCCTAAAAGAAGATAAGAAACTAGTTATTTGTAATTTACTTAATACTAAAAAAACTATTATTACGAACTTCTATTTTATAAGCTTTTATTAAGGGTAAGAAAATACCAACATTAAAAGGCTATAAAGCGTGTGTTAAATAGAAAAGTAAGTAAAAAAAATATAATCTTTACATTCTTATAAAATTATATAAATTTAATTAAGATATGAAAGTTATAGCTATTAAAAAGATAATAAATAGGCACATTAAGTAGAAGATATAAAAATAATTAACTAGTTAAGGCATAAGCTTAATTATAAGTGAGAGAAATATCCTATAAGCTATTATATAAGAATATATATTATAATAGAAGTAAAATAAGTTATTAAATCTTTTTAATAGGTACTTAAGAACTTTAAAGAGTTAAATAAGGAAATTAAGAAGGAACTTATATATTAGTAAGCTAAGAGAAATTTCCTTATAAACTTAAAAATTTATTTATTATTTACTTACTAATTTAGAAGTTATAGTTATTAAACTATATATAAAAATAATTACAGATAAGTCTAATAATACGCAGTTAAATTTTTTACTATTTTTAAAATAATACACTTAAGTAGAATCTTTTCCTTATAGGACATTATATATATATGGTGTAATAAATTTACTTATAAGATAAAAATTAGCTTCTTAATTCTTATTTAAGAAAGTAAGAAACTTTTTAAAATCTACCTTAAGATATCTTTCAATACTGTTTAAATAAGCTTTAGTTTAAATACTTTAGGATAATTTTACTTACTTTATAGATATAATATATATATTATCACTAGTTAGCATAAGAGCTAGCACGGGTGATTTAAATTTTATTAAAAATATATACTAATAAGAGCATATATAGCGCTAAGGATAGCCTATAAAATTAAAAATAAGTTTATAATAACCTACTTATTAGAGATAGCTTCGCTTAAGTGTTAAGCTCTTTAAAAATAAAAATATATATTAGGAAGCTATTTTTTCATATTTAATAGAGATATTATAAGTAATAATATTAGTTAAAACTTTCCCTAACAGTTTTTAATAGTAAGAATAAGTAGGAGGATAATAATAAGAATAATCTCTAATAATAAAAGCTTTTTTTATTTACTTATAAGTCTAACTAGCAGCTCTCTAATTACTTCTTTTAAGAAAATTACGTTATATATTTTCCTAAAATCATTTTATGCCTACTCTTAAGTGTGATGTTAAATAATTCCGTTCTTTTAAATTTTATAAACTATTAAATATAGTTTACGGTTAAGAAATTAATAATTAATTAATACTTATTCTAGTATAAATAGCATTATAGATGCTATTTATGCTAAGATAAGTACTAATTAATTAAATCTAGTAACTAAACGTAGTATTATATATAGCCCTCTCTAGAAATATATTTTAGTATATATATTTTTTTTCTTTTTAAACTATCTAAGTCCCATAGTAGCATGTTGCTTAATAACTTTTAGAGAATTAGAAAAAAAACTTAATTACTTCTTAAAAATATTAATAATATTATTTCGTAATTAGAGAATAACTTTATTATGATTAATAGCTATTCTAATACAATAATAACGCGTCTAAAGAATTATATAAAAAAAAAACTAGTACTATATAATATTTAAGGGTTATTTATAACGAACTTAATAGAAAACTCTTAATAATTATATCTAAAGTGCTTTAATTATAAGCTTTCTTAAAGCTAAATAATACTAAGACTTTAGAATCTTAGAATACTAAAAATAGCATATCTTTTAATTCTGATAAAGTATAAAGTTTGAATTTATAGTATACATAATAGGATACTTACTGTAGTATAGACTACTTACTATTTTTTTCTTTAAACAGACTAGTAGCGTTATCCGGGCTATAGTAGTAATTAATCCCTATATAAAATAACTAAAAAATATAATTTTCTATATAGATTATATATAAGTGTTATATAATAATTTATCTACTACTTAGTAGGTTTATTTTTTACTAGAATAACTACCTAATAATACTCCTATATTAATTTAATATACTTTTTATAATTATCTATTTAAATCTTATTCTACTCCTTCTTTAGATATTATCTTACTTTAGTATTAGTTTTAGGGAAATGCTTTTATACCTAATACTTCAGCATCTACTATACATTCTTAATAAGATTAAGGTCTAGTAAATTAGTAGACTATTATATTATCTTAATACTAAGTTCTTCCTTAGCTTTAGTTATTACCTTTAATTAATAAATAAAGACTTTATTTTCTATATAGATAAGGTCTCTACCTATATACTCTTTATAAAGCTCTTAAAAGGTAAGGACTAGTAATAAAATATATTAAATATAAATCTTAGAGTTAATAGTATCTTTAGTGTTTATATATTACTCCTTTTTAAAAATAACTAAAGGTCTTTTAGTATTAAGTATGATAATACTCTATACTATATAACTACTATAGCCTTTAAATTTTAGAATTATATAGTTATAATAAAACTTCTTTTTAGCTAGCTGAATAATGTATATCTTTTTTATTTTTATATATACTAATATCTTGTTACTTTAGTCTATAAAAGTCTATTATTTATTACTCTAATTAAGGTACTCTTATGTCTATATTACTTACTAATACCTTTAGTTACTATTAATAAAGGGCTTTTTTATAGTCTTCTAATAGTAATATAGCTTTTTTTTAAAGGCTTTAATAAGTAAATAGTAGTAAATATTAATCCCTAGCTTATAAGCAATCTCCTTATAAGTCTTCTAATATTATTTAGTGTTCTCTATTACATAGTAAACTAGAAGTTATTAAAGTAGTATATCTATGTTATAAGTTGCCTTAACTTAATAGTATGTTTTATATTAGTAACTCTACTTTAACTAATTACTTAATAAACTCTTAGTTCTTTCCGTATCTAGAATAGATAGCTTTAGGTTTAATAAAATAGAGTTTAGTCTTATCGCAAGGTAGAAAAAGAGTGTATAATAGATTTAATAAGATAATATTAAACTATTTCACTTAAGGTCAAATCTCAATTTAGAGAGAAGATCTCGATTTTAGGATAACTATAAAGAATCCAAAATATCTTAAAGCTAGTTTATGCCTTATATTTATAGGAAATCCCTTATACGTATATTATATATCTCTTAGCAGTATATTAAATACTACTAGAAAAGATAATAAAAATAAGTCTATTATTTTTTTTTATTTATCTTATCTGCTAAGTCTTCCTTAGTTACGTGCATAACTGCTTCTAATTCTATATTATAGTTTTATATCTCTATTTTTATTTCTTAGCTTATACCTTAGCCTATGCTAATATATCTTATGTTTACTTATAATTCTTTCTTTCTAGCTTAAATATATGTTTTTATTCTAGAGCTTTATTAGCTGTTATGGCTAATTCCTTTAGCTCTTTAAGTATACCTACCTTATTATTACTATTTATAATATTATCCCCCTTTTCTAAGTCTTTGTCCTGGAAGATAGTTTCTTTTTTTTATAAGTAGTATAAAGGTAGTAGGTCTTCTACTTAGTGTTTTAAACTATAAGACTCTTAACTCCTTTTTCTTTCTGCCTAGCTTTTTAATAATAACATGTCCTAAGTTATCTCTAATACGTGCTTATTATTTAGTTTCTTAGATCTATAATAAACTCTATTACATGCTGTTATTTTATTCTTATTATTATAATAATAGCTATTACTATTTAGTCCATCCTACCTTAGGCTGTTGTTTTAAATGTATTAATTATAATATAAAATATAATCTTATCATAACATAGTCTAAATAAAACTAGTTAAATTACGATAAGAAAAAACTTTAAGATTAACTTTGTTAAGCCTAGAAAGAGATAGTTACTATCTATTTCTAAGAGCTACATCTCTACCGGCAGTTAGCCTAAATAGATTCTTAAAAAAAGAAGATATTCTAGCGTAAGTTTACCTCAGTTAATGAAATTTACATAATAAAGAAAAAGTAAATCTATTAGAGTTAATTTAGTATATTATAATCTACAGTATCTAATATTACTTTCTTCTCTAGTTTTAAATAGAATGTTTTGTATTCTCTTTATGCCTTAGACCTAGCTCTAGAGTAAGCTTTTATTATTTCTTCTAGTAATACTAGTTAATTAGCTCTAAACTATTCTTTAAGTTTCTAATTAGTTTCTAAATATTATTCTTAAGTCTATATTCTCTTTATTTAACTAAATACTTCTACTAATAACTAAACTGCTGGTAGTCCAGAATTCGTTAGACTTCATACTTAATATAGTCTTTCTTAAGTTTAAGTTTTGTCTATAGTTTAGCATTATATAGTGCTGGTTCTAACTTAGAGATATAAAAAACTAAGTAAATTCTTATGTCCTTAAATAGCTATAGTTCGTAATTTATAGGTTTTATTTATTATTTAATCCTAAATAGTTCTAACTTAACGTGATCTAGTTTTCGTGATGGTTATTTTATTTCTAAATTTTTCTTTTTTAAGAAAACCTTATCCCCCTCCTTAAAGATTAGTCCCTTAACTTTAGATTTATTCTTAATTTATTTGCTAAGATTACCTTTATAGGTAATTTTCTATATAATATTTTTATAAAATAGTTATAAGTCCTCAACCTTTCTTCTTATAGATTCTAATACTTTATTTAATTTCTATAGTTCTCGATAAGCTGTAGGCTTATAACTATAGTTCATATAGAATAGTGATTTTCTTATTATTAATAACTTTATAAAATTATATATAAACTCAGCCATTAGTAGTAAGTTAATCTAATTATCTTATAATTTATTAACATATATTTATAAGTATTATTCTAGTGTTTGGTTTATTCGTTCTATCTATCTATCTATTTATAAATAAAATACTGTTAAGAGACAGTATTCTACCCCTAGCTATCTTATAAATATTTTTTAGAATATTAACGTGAATAACTTATCTCTATCTATAATAAATTCTCATAGCATTTTATATCGTGTAATTAAAATCTTAATTAATAATATAGCTAGTTTATTTACTTTGATTTTCATATAGGTTAGTTTAAAGTAAGTATATTTTATTAATCTATTAATAATAACCAGTATCATGTTATACTATTATTTTTTTTAGGTAGTAATTATTAGTATTTCCGTAATAAAGTCTATTATAACTAATTCTTATAGTAGATTTAGTAGAGGTATAGATTACATAAGTTCATACTCCTTATATCTTAATACTTTATTCTTTTTATAATTAATGTATTTTAAAAGAATTTTCCTAACCTTACCCCAAATTCCTGGAATCTAGAAGTGTTAATTAATTTATTCTATAGTCTTCTTAATTCCCTAATATCCATACATTTCCGCTGAATGTTGGTTTTTAATTAATTTAGTTTATAATTCATCTAGTATATAGATTATCTCTTGGTCTAAATTCTATAGTAATTATCTATTATTAAATTTCCTTATTTATTTTTCTTAAGTATTTTCGATAATGACTATGTGTTTAATATTAATTTATAAGCTTCCCAAAGATCTATCCTATCTTTACTTAAGTATTATATTATGGATTTCCGGTATATTCCTTATATAGTCTGCTTATTAACTAAGTATATTAGCCACTATATTTTCTTTTCCTATTTTATAGAGTATTTGAAAGTTAAATATAGAGACTATTTCCTACTATCTGACCTATTATTAATTTAACTTTTTTATTATCGTAAATGCCGTTAGATTTTTGTGATTTGAATACATAACAATTTAGTGTTTAGCTCCTTCCAAATAGTGTTTCTATTTTTCAAATGCTTAAACTATTACTAATAGTTCTTTATCATAAATATCATAATTTAACTTAGTAGTTATAAGTTTATAAGATAGGAAGTCTACTAGATATTTATACTTATTATTTTATACTTATAATAAAATAGCTTTTATAGCTCCGTCCAATACATCTGCATATATCTCTATTTAAAGTCATAAGTTAAACATTTTTAATATTAGTGGTTCCTAGAATATCTTCTTTAGAATTATAAAAGCTTTGTTTTCCTTAACTTCTTACTTAAAATATCAATCCTTTTTAAGCAATTCCGTTAAAGGTGCTGTGATTTTTAAGTAGTTCTTAATAAATTATCAGCAGAAACCTATAAATCCGAGAAAAGAATAAACTTCTTTTGTGTTTATTAGAGTAGACTATAACAGAACGTCTTTAGTCTTATCTAGATTAACTACTATTCCGTCTTAGGATATTAGATATTCTAAGAATTTAACTTCTTTACTATAGAATATATATTTCTCTGTTTAAATATATAGATTATATTCCTTAAGCCTCTGTAATATCCTTCTAGTATACTTAACATATTTCTCTAACATTCCGTTCATGTATACGAGCACGTTATCGAGATATACTATTATAAATACGTCTAAATATTCTCTTAGTATATAGTTAATAATTATCTGAAATATTACTAGTACATTTATAAGTCTAAATAGCATGACTAGGTATTTAAATAATTTATATCTTATTTTTAATATGGTTATCCATTCGTGCCCTTCGGCTATTTATATTCTATAGTATCTATTTTTAATATTAAAGAGACTAAACCATTTAGCTCCTCTAAGCTTATCTATAAGTTCTAATATTAAAGATATAAAGTAACGATTTTTTACTATAGCTTTATTAAGGTATCTGTAATCAACACATAACCTTAATTTACTATTTTTTTTTAATATAAAGAGTGTTGGTAATGCCATAGTGCTCTTACTTTTCTATATATATCCTTTCTTTAAATTTTCATTCAGATATCGTCGTAACTCTTTTTATTAATTAATAAATAGTTGATATAATAGTCCTAGTTTCAGATTCGATTTCTCCTTAAGAGTAATTTTATGGTCTTAGTCCTAGTATTCTAGTAACTAGTCTTTTACTTCTTTAAAAAACTATTCTCTAAATTTCTTCTGATATTCGTTTAGCATAATAAACGTAGTATTATAAAGAGTTGTTTTCTTTATCTATATTATAGCTTTTATTTATTTATAATAGTTCTTCCTGAGTCTTATAGACTTTATTTTCTAGTTAATTAATAGATTCTATTATACTAGCTAGTTCTATCCTAGTATGAGATCTTTACTACCTAAATTTATAATCTTAATACGATAGTTATCTATGTAACCTGCTACTTTAATAGTTATATTCTCTATTTCAAAATTAATCAGACCTTTTCTGAATGTTATTAGATTATTATTTATGCATACTACTCTTATAGGTTCTTCTAAAACTTTAGTTAAGATATAGTATTCCTATACTTACTTATTTAATATAAGTGTTTTACTAGCTTTACTGTTTATAAGTGCTTGTGTCTAAAAGCTATTAATATATATATCCATATATAGCTTATTTTTATGTCTTTATTTAAGTTATATATAATTAAGTGATAACTCCTGCGTTTTAATCTTAAATTAACTCTCTAATAACATAATCATTACTCACTAGCCTTTTAGTTTTTTATTAGTTATTAACTTCTAAGTAGCAGTTATTTCTTTAGTGTTTCCTCTTTTAGTTTATAGATAAGGCATTACTAGAGTTAGTATTAATTCTCTAGTAGTATTTTATACTTACTTTTTATTTCTTTTCTATAATCTCAACACTTCCATTCTAAGAAACATTTCTTAGTTATTAGTTTGGTATGTAATTCCGTAACTAGCTATCTATTTTAGTAGTGTTTAGTTTAGTAATATTAGCATTCCAGTTAGCACTTATCCTAGTCTAATTATTTATATTTCTTAGTCTTTAGGTCTTAAAGTTCTTTTTTAGAATTTATGTAAATTAGTTTTTACTACGTGTTAAGTTCTTATTTCTATGCTATTTATTTTAGTACTTGTCTTATTATTAGTTTTTTAACTTATATAGCATAAGCTGCTTATTTATATTCTTATTTAATATATATCTTTTTTTTATATATCTAGTACTTCTTTTATATAGTTCTCTCGGCGGCTTCTTTATCTTGTATTTATAAAATAAATAGAGTAGGTTTTTTCTCTAATTTTCTATTCCAGTCCTAGCCTAGCTTTAGATATCTAATAAAATAATAATAAATTACATAACTTATAAGTAGCATTAGTTTTTATTTATAAATCTTATTTATTTATATAGCTAATTTTTATTTACTAAGTCTTTTATATTACTTATTACCAGCTGCCTATAGTACTTATTAGTATTTATATATTCTATCTTCTAAAGTAACCTTCTAGTGTTTAGTAATATAATATTTCTCTATATAGTATTTTAATCTACAGATCTAGTAGTATTTCTAGTTTATTTATTATTAAATTATTATAGATATTAGCTCCTTACCTTTTATTGTCTCCTAATTTTATTATTATCTGAATTTCTGATTTGTTACTCTAAAGAGTCCTTTCTTCTATTAAATTATCTTATAAAATTAGTTAGCTTTTTCTAACGAGTTAGCTTAATATTATCTAATAGTAATTTCTTATATAGTTTTAATTATATTACTAGCTTATTCTACTAGATAGTCTTTAACCTGCTAATATAATATTTTATATTCTTATTTAAGATATATATAGCTTCTATAGATCTAGTATTATTCCTTCTAGATTTATTATATAATAGTCTTCTTAGTTATTTAGTCCTTAACTAGTTCTATTTAGACTATAGTAATTTTAATTAGTGCCTTAGTTTAAACATAAGCCTATCTAATATCTACTATTTATTATTTATATTTCTTAATAAAGTGTTTTTATTTTCCGTATTTAAGGTATATCTTATATATATATTAGTTTATTTATTCTCTAATACGCTTATCTTGTTTCCTCTTATTAATTTATACGTTTTTAATTAATACATGATTAATTTCTATTATATTATAAATTTAAGTATTTTTTTTATTCTTTTATAGTATATAGATTACTGGCCTAGTATTATTTTTCTTTTCCTATTCTCTTTAGTACTAATAGTTATTAATAGTTACTACTTATTTAATAATTTCTAGAAGTATACTAGGTTACTTTTCTTATAAAATTTTATTTTTAATTCTATCTTTTAGTCCTATGTAGTACATCATAACTAATAGTTAGTTTACTTAATTAAATTATAATTAGATTTACTTAACCTCTGCCGTATAGTTAGCTATTAATGTTTATTACTTAAGTTATTAAAGCTTCTAAATTACCTCTATTTCTTTATTAATTTTACTAAAGACTACAATTAATTCCTTCTTAAAGCTCTTATAATTTTCGAAGGTTTTTTTAATATTATTATTATAGTTTATAAGTTCTGCTAATCCTAAGTTTAGGTCTCCTTTAGCTAAATAGTTTTTTATAAATAGTTTAAACTATTTTATAGCTCTTTCTATTATATTTATACTAGCTACTAAGATCTAATCTTAGTTAGTTGTAAATAAAGACTGATTAAACTAATAGTAAAGGTTTATTATAGCTATAAAGATTTTAAGTTTATCTCTATTACTATTAAACTTTATAAAAGGTTATATTTTTACTATTTCTTCTCTACTAGTCCTGCCTGCTGCTACCTGTTACTATAGATTAACTAAAATATTATATAACTCTATTATAGCTACTTTTTATTCTTAAATAATTTATTATATGCTCTTACTTTTTCCTGATGTATTTCTAGTAATAGATAAAGATTCTACTATAACTTCCTTTTTACTATTACTTTCTTCTAACGAATAAAGTTCCTGTTCGTTCTTATAATAAGTTATTATAAACTATAATTAGAAATTTATTATTAGAATTAATCCAACATTCTTTCTTATACTTTAAAAGGGTAGTTATAATATTACGAGTTGCCTTAACTTAATAGTATGTTTTATATTAGTAACTTTATTTTAACTAATTACTTAATAAGCTTTTAGCTCTTTCCGTATTTAGAATAGATAACTTTAGGTTTAATAGAATAGAGTTTAGTCTTATCGCAAGATAAGAAGAGAGTATATAATAAATTTAATAAAATAATATTAAACTATTTCACTTAAAGTCAAATCTTAATTTAGAGAGAAAATCTCGATTTTAAGGTAACTATAAAGAATCCAAAATATCTCAGAGCTAGTTCATGCCTTATATTTATAGGAAATCCCTTATACATATATTATATATCTCTTAGCGGTATATTAGATACTACTAGAGAAAATAATAAAAATAAGTTTATTATTTTTCTTATTTATTTTATTTACTAAGTCTCTCTTAGTCACGTGCATGACTACTTCTAATCCTATATTATAGTTTTATATTTTTATTCTTACTTCTTAGCTTGTACCTTAGCTTATGCTAATATATCTTATACTTACTTATAATTCTTTCTTTCTAACTTAAATATACGTTTTTATTCTAGAGCTTTATTAGCTATTATGGTTAATTTTTTTAGCTCTTTAAATACACCTGCCTTACTATTACCGTCCGTAATAATCTAGTATAGGTAGGTAATCTTTAGGCTTTATAAAAGTCTCTAGTAATTTAAGTAAAATAGAAATAGTCTATTATAATATCTCTAACTAGTAGGTAATATCTACTTACTTTTATTTAAGCTCAGTTAATATATAGATTCAGACATATTCTTTATAGGTAAGTTAGTATTAAGATATCTTTAGCATTATAATAAGATAACTATATTAAAAAAAATACATCAGGTTTATATAAAAAGCTTATATAAATCTATATATTAATTCTAAAAGCTTTATATTATTTCTATATATAGATTATAGCTCAAGCAACACTACTAATCTATTTAAGAAAAAAGAGTATATAGAAAATTATTTAGCTATATAACAGCTATATTACTAAAATATATGCGCTTATAATAATAGTATTTTACTAATAGTACTTAATTAAACCTATTTATTAAAGTATAGGCTTTAATTTCTAGGCTTACTATACTCTATTTTATTTTATATTCTTTCTATTATTGCTGAGCGTAGCGAAGCTTTCTTCTATTCAAATAAGAGAGTTTTTAGTTCAGAAGTCCGCCGAGATAGCACCGAGGTTTCTCGCGTTCTGGTTGGTTAGAAAAAACGATCTCACGTGATCAGGTTCTGGTTGTTCCGCACCAGAGGAACACTAAAGTTTACTGAAAATTCTCACACGACTAATACTTCAACGCCTTAACTAATACCTCTCTTACGTAACTTCTCTTATGCCTAATACTTTTCTAATGGATCTGCCTCCTCTTTATAACCAGTATGGTAACCCTAAAGATGCTGCTACTAATAAGACAATCTATGGTATTTAGAAAGCTACGTGCTTACGCTGTAGGAATATTAATACACGATATATATATACACCTATACCTATTAAGACCTCTACGGCTAATTACATATATAGCATAAGCACAAAGCCGTATTATCCCTACCTTCTACTTCCCGCCGTTTTGCACCCTCGCTACAAGTAGTTATACCTATGCGACGCCCCTTACCAAATGTAGTTATATCTATATAATATTATATATCCCTAGCTCCGCCTTCTACACTACACAGTTCTTTAACTATACTATATGGTGCTTTACTTCCACAACGGCAACGCAGTCCTCCTCGTTATTTACTAGGTGGATTGGATAGTAATAATACACTAGCCTAAGCTAACGCCTGCCGTGCTTGAGCTAAGGTTTAGAGGCAACACCGCGTTGAGTATTAGGTAGGTAACAAAGTGTTACCTACACCATCCATCTCATCTTTAATAAAACGCTAGAAGGAGCTAAATTAGTCTTTTCAGTCGACCTCTCTATCCCAGGATACGGAGCCAAATCAGTCTTTAGACTTAATATCCGCATCCCAGGATACCGAGCCGAATCAGCCTTCATAGTCGACATTCACATCTCATGATACTACACTTAATGAGTTCCCTTTTTCCACTCTATCCACACTCCCTAATATAGGTCCATCTTATAACCTGCCGCCACCTGACCCTGTTATGGATCTTTTAAGTAACATCTTCTTAAATAACCCTGCCCTTAGCCCTACAGATTAACAACTAATTAAGAGGTTTTACACCCGCCTTAATAAGCCTGTAATGGAGACCTATAGTACTTGCAATGAACGCTGGTTTGATATAAAGCTTGTGGATGAAAAGTGCTCTATTTGCCGTAAAAACGAGGCTAAGCACTCAAAACTCAAAGATAGTTCTCAAGATCCTAATTTCGTACCCCTATTTGGCTATGATAATGAGATAGACCCTGGCTCGTGGCCTGAGAAGCTTCCGAAACTTTCCACTATAGAGAAGATGCTAATTGCTCGAGTGTATATCTTCATAAAAGTCCGCCAACATCAAAGTACTCAATACAAATATACAGGGCATATTTGCCACTTTTTATGTAACGTTAGGAAGATTTTTAGTTCATTACCTCTTCTATCTCAAGACCTCAACATTATACTCCTTAAGCCACCCCGTTCTTCTGGTGATAATTATGAACGTGTTGACTGATAGTTTCAGAATAACTATCGTGTACAGCGTTAGATAGTTTAGCGTTGGCTACACTTCTTACAGCAGAATCATAATAGCTATAGAGATATTACTATCAACAATGAAGCCTTAAGCGCTCTCCCTAACAATGATTATGTTAACGGCAATTTACCTACTATTAAAGCGGACGAAGTATCTTCTACGTCTACTTAACAAGAATAGTCTATAAATACCACACAAGGAGGTCTCGCCCACGACCAGGCTACTAAGAGTTTAGACACTAATACGGATATGCCCTACAAGGACAATAGTAAAGATAATAGTAGAAACAACAGTAAGAATAGTAGTGAGAATGATAGTAAGAATAATCCTGCTCCTTAAGTTACCGCAGTCCCAGATCTGGTTCCTAATGCACAGGAGTTAGAGATTCTACAGTGTCAAGTTAAAGCCCCAGTCTTACTTTCTATAGCATCTATCTAATATACCTCTTTATTAGAGTTTAACTGTAGTGAGGTGTTACTAAGTAGGGCTTTCCTAACATGCTTTTCTATAGATATAGGGGAGTACACAAAGCCTCGTCAACGACATATTAACTATAAATTCTATGTTAAACACATGTTACTATACAAGAATGGCTGTATAGCGCAATATCCACGCTTTCGTTATGTAGCATTCAATACAATTATAAGGAAGCAGGTAAACTTAAAGTCTAGGTTTTTTATATTAAGAATGTCTGATAACAAAGACATCTCTATTAACGAGCTTTAGAGTGCTTTTGAAGATGACAGTTCCCAGTCTGCGGCTATACTAAACTCGGTTATACGTTTTACTAGAGCCCTCCGTAAGACGCGCCCTTTTTGGGCAGGTAAGGGTAGGAATCTTAAAGCTATAGTATGTAATTCCATTTCGCTATTTACTAGAACTAATACCGGGACTAATACCGGGACTAATACTGGGACTAATACCGGGACTAATACCGGGACTAATACCGGGACTAATACCGGGACTAATACCAAGACTAATACCTTTCCAGATACGGTAGCTAAGGAGTCCAAGTTTATTTATCACTTTCTCCGCAGCTAATTACCATTAGAATGACCTAATGCGATATCTACCTTGATATAATAAGTGGAAGAATGCTACCCCCACCGCTAGGATTAAGATCACACGTAATAACGTTTAGAACAATTTCCATATTATCGCCTATTACTTTTACTGTCGTTTCCAAGCTTTCAAGGATGAGGTGCTCACCCCTAAGTTTAGTATTATTAATAGTTGGAATCGTTTTAAGTGGCAGAGCCGTGGCAGTACCCATAATCATAGTATATATTACTATAAAGACGCGCCAAATCCTGATAAGGAGCTCTTTAATAAAGATAACCACAGGGCTTTAGCCGAATTTACGAGGTTTTAGGGAGTGTATATTTCTGCCGTACATTCTCAACCCTAGCCCTAAGATATTGCTGATAAAGGCTCGCCTCTTTCACTTGCCTATTCTAATATAACCTGGAAATTTAAGCAATTGTCCTCAATCTTGACTAGGATTCAAATCCACCATTGTACAACGGAGTATTGCTTAAAGTTTAATAAGAAGATAAAACAGCTTAAGTGCCGATTTTTCGCTCCCTAGCCATTTACCAAATTCCCCACTATTTACCGTGATAAGGGTAAGTCGTACTATCGGTTTTACCCTACGCGTAATCACTCTCAATTAAATCCATATTATCATATACTCCCAATAGGATGGCTGGCTAATATTGATATTCAATTATGTACTAGTACTGCTGGTGTAATAGTATATAGTGGGAAGTATACCGCTAAGTGGGAGAAGCCCTCTAAAGACTATAAGGCTATAATTACTAGAATCTTACCCAAACTTAATTCTGAAAGGCCGCTACACTCTTTCGTTACAAAGATAATAAATAGGCTCGTTGGTGAGTGGGACTGGTCGGCTTAGGAGATTTCCTATCTTCTCCTTAATCTACCATTAGTTCATTGCTCTCGTCAGGTACTTAACGTTAATTGTCAGCCAGAGAAGGACCAGCCAAATACGTACCATTTCAAGGAAGGAGGTGGCGAAGATGATGGAACTCTTCGTCGTAACAAGAGTCTTCTCCAAAAGTACAAAGATCGTCCTAATCTGCATAATCTTTCTTTCCACGATTTCCTTCTTAAACACAACCATACTAGCGACATGAAGGAGAGGCCTCGGGCTAAGCTAAGGGTTTTAAACTTTATACCCCGATATCGTTCCAACCGTGACCCAGCGCAGTTTGCTCGTGTTAAACTTATACTCCATCATCCGTTTCAGGAGATAAGTGAAATCCTTTCATCTGAGAATGGGACCTTTACTACGTACGAGAAGGCTTACCAGCACTACAAGTCCTACTATAGTCACCCACAAGACGATTCGTATGAGGAAGAAGAACTGCCTACTAAAGAGAATAATCCAGACCTTAAAGACATTAACAAAGAAGAGGAAGACCTTGATTTATCTTGGAGGGAATTAGCCGCTCATCAACCAGGCACACAGAGTATTCTAGTTAATAGAGAAAACTTAGGAGATCACCCTAAAGATCGCGCAATAAATTAGTCCACCCGAATTAGTACCTACGACCTTAATCCCTCTACGTACTAGAAGCAACAAAAGGCCGATTATCCCGCCAACCTTACTATCCAGGCTAGGGGGACATATGAGACTCTTACCGAAAAGCAAAAGTTATTTAATAGGCTTATTATGAACCACTACTAGTTAATTTTAGTTAGAGAAAACCCCCCACAGCAGCTAGTTAACCTAGATGGAGAAGCAGGGTCTAGAAAAACGCATGTTATAGAATTCACCTCTACTAAGCTTAACGACTTAGCTACTACTTATAAATATCATTCTCTAATAATTCGAGCAGCACCTACAGGTTACGCTGCCCATAATATTTCTAGCAAGACACTAAACGCACTATTTCGTATTCTAATTAAGGGTACGAAGTTTACTAAGTTGTTATCACAAGCTATCCAGGCTCTCCAGGCTACGTTTAAGGACGTTCAGTATCTAGTTATAGATGAAAAATCTATAATTAGCTTAAAGATACTTACCTAGGTTGATTCACGGTGTAAGGAGATCTTCCCATTATCTAGTCATCTCCCCTTTAGTGGCTTGAGTGTGGTCCTAGCTGGGGATTTCTTTCAACTTCCACCTATAGGTGCAAGGCCTCTATATAATACTCATACATCCCAGAATACAAGTAAGACGTTCAGGCAGCAGCTATATCAGCAGTTTAAGAAATCTATTATCCTCGACGTTATAATGCGACAGCAGGGCCATGATCAGGGGGCTTTTCGTAACGCGTTAAGTCATCTTCACGTTAGAAAGGTTATGGTTCGGGACTAGCTCTTATTTACTACTAGAATTCAATCAACGCTCCTTATAGATGATATTAATTCGTTCCGGAACGCGATCCATATCTACGCCAAGAGGGCCCAGGTCCAGGAGTTAAACCACTGCCGGCTGCGAGATTCTAGCCAACCTATAATAGCTATTACAGCTAGCCATGAGGGCGTAGAGACTGAAAATTCCACTACAGAAAAGGCTGGAAACCTTAAGGCATTACTTCCTTTAAGTATTAGCTCACGGGTTATGCTTACAGATAATGTATAAACAGAAAAAGGCCTAGTGAACGGTGCTCTAGGTGTGTTAGACGATATTATATAGTCAAGCAATACTATAAACCCTCAAAAAGAAGCCCCTTTAGCGTTACTTGTTGCTTTTAATAACTATAATAGGCCATCAGTATACAGGACCTCAGGTGGGAAAAATGTAGTACTGATTTTCCATTATTGTTGGGATTTCTGGCGTGGGAAAGTTGCATGTTCACAGACTCAGTTCCCTTTAGTAGCAGCTTATGCTATTACTATTCATAAGTCACAGAATATTACTATTAAACAGGCAGTGTTAGATATCTCAGACGAGAAGAACTTTGTTCCTGAATTAACTTATATAGCTATTTCACGCTGCAAGACTCTCCAGGGTGTGCTATTTATAAATACCTTCAACTTTCAGAGATTAAAGCAAAAGGAGAGTGAGATGACACGTATGAGACAGGCTAATATTAATAGGCGGTTTCAACATCAAGTTACGGTTACTAACACGGTGTTTAGATCTTAAAGGGAGTAAATATGTTTATAGTTGAATAGACTAATACCGACTAATACCTGGAACTTCGTTATTCTGTGTCTACTTCTGCCTAGACCCATCAAGCAGCTTGATCCATACACTAACGTCTTTTAGCATGGAATCATTATTATCTGAAAGCCAGTTAAGTAGGTGCTCAGCATCGTCCTCATTAAAATTCCTAAAGTAAAACTCCTTAGTAAAGTCTCCCATTATGTTGGACCAAAAAGCACCTAGAAGACCTAGGTATCCCGATGTAGATACTAACTGAATTTCGGACCGAAGATATTGGCCACGAGATTGCGCTGCAGCGACTACTGCCATGATAACGCATTCTAGACGGCTAAACAAGCTATAAAAGGGTGAAATTAAACAGCTACTAATTAAATCTACTTCGAGTGTTAAGACGCCGCGTTCAATTGCCAGGGCATATAAGGCTTTTAAAACAGGAATCTAGATTATATTAGCAATATACTAATACCTAGACTAATACCTTACCCTATAGTAGATGCTAAGTAGCATAGCTGACTTCTCCTTTGTAGGAACACCTTCAAGATTTATGCTCCTCCATACTTAACTTACTTAGTTAAAGTGCTTGGCTTACATTATTATCATCAGGTATTTCTAAACAGGTATTAGTTTGGTATTAGTTTGAAACTAAGAAAATAGATCCTTATCTTAAATCGTGATTTGCTCATAAGCCTAATAATATATCCAAAGTCCGTCTAAGCGAGGAGCCGCCTCAATTTCTTGGCAGCACTCTTTAATACCATACCCCAAAAGTATTACACTGCGCGCTACTGTATTATTGAATCTAGTATAACTAAATCCTTAAGCACTTAAAGTTGTTCTTTAATGGCGGCGCTTAGTTCTACTTCATTATCGTTACTTACGTCATTATTATCACCCGATACAGTATTACCGAGAATGGAAGATTAGGAGGGATATTCTTTGTTAGGGTTTCGTAGCTTCGCTTTCTGGGTCCAATGAATGCCAACCTTAAACCTACTAACGTTAGTGACTAATACCAAGACTAATACCCTATCTGCTTATAGTTCTTTGATAGCCTCAGTCTTCGCCTTCTCTTTTAGGTTTTTCGTTACAAACTCCTTATCTTTTTCCTCAGCAGCGTCAATTTCAGCCGCATGGTCCTTCACGTATTTTATCTAATATTTTAAGATGAATTTGTTTATTGTATTCTTGTCCCGTGCTAGGGCTAGCTCTTCACTCTCTAGATTATTGCACCTATTCCTCTCTTTAGCGGTATGCGCATTATCTGAATATTTATTGTCTTTTTTTCGGCGTTTGTTTGGTAACGTTGCAGAGGCAGGTTTTACGGCGCATTTTAGAGGCATAATAGATGGCTAGTAGACAAGGTATCGCTGATATATAATATTAGTCTAGGTATTAGTTACGCGGCGTAAAAACTTACAAAATATTATTTTAGTAAGGTTAGTGTGTTAGTATTAGTGAGAGAGTAAGATAAAATTAGATAGGTAAATAGTCTATGCGCTAGGCAGCTAATTAGATGCTTATGCCTTACTAAAATTTCCTTTTTCACTTACCTTCACCTGCACCTTTACACCAATCCCAACGCCCCGACATTTCAAAATCTACTTTAATACTTGATTTAATTACCAATTATTTCGTTTCAACTAATACCTGTCTAATACCTCAACTATGGCCAGCACAGAGCAGGTTACGCCCACCGGTCCTAATAAGCCTCGCAATAATCCTGCCAGCACTGAGCAGGTTACGCCCACCGGTCCTAATAAGCCTTATAATAATCCTCCCAGCACAGAGCAAGTTACGCCCGGTTTTAATAAGCCTCACAGTAATATCCCCAGCACAGAGAATGTTATGCTCGGTGGTTTTAATAAGCCTAGCAATAATATTCCCAGCACCCAGCATGTTATGCCTGGTGGTTCTAATGAGCCTTGCAATAATATTCCTAGCACAGAGCATGTTACGCACACCAGTTCCAATAAGGCACACAAGAATATTCCAAGCAAGAAGTATATTACGCTTACTGGCTTCAATACGCCTTGCAAAAATCTTGCCAGCAAAGTAGCACGCAAACCAGCCCAAAAGTCAGCCCGCAAGACTATTACTGCCACAGGTTAGTTCTTGGTATTAGGTAAGGTATTAGTTAATCGCAATTAATACTTCGCAGTCCTTCAGCCTCGAACGCGCATTAAACGGCTTCCGGTAGCTTTAGCTAGTAATAAATCTCGAGTTCTATTACCCTTATGCCTTAACTCTCTTGGCAATAATCGCAAGCGCAAGCCCGGCAGTACGTATTTCCGATTTTCTTTTCTTTTCTTTTGTTTTCTTCTTTTTATTTTTATTTCTGATATTAAGTTAACAATTTACAGCTAGTGCGCTACACGAGATTAAATACTATCAACGTTACTAAGGACATCTATTAAAGCGTCTTCCATTCCAGCGACTGGTCCGTGAGATTATTAAAGACTCTAATAATAATCTCCGGGTTCAGGCTACAGCTCTTAACGCTCTGCAAGAAGCCGCAGAGGCTTTCTTAGTTAATGTTTTTAAAGGTAAGTATTTCTAGGTATTAGTCTTAGTATTAGTCTAATTGGCTTTAGCTATTAATCTATCCGCCATTTATGCCAAGCGAGTCACAATTTAATCCAAGAATCTCCATCACTCCTTCCAGATTGTCCGCTGCCTAGCTGGCTATACTAATCTTATCAGCAACATAGATCCGGCTCATATCACTAGAGCCGGCTATTGCCAGTGGAGGCCAATGATGAAGGAATAGGGCTGAATATAGAGTTTGGCATTAAGTTGGAGTTTGGTATCTTATTTTTAAATAAGTGGAGTTTTGGTACCTATTCTAGGCTTAGGGATAGATAAAAATCCATACTATAGCTTTACTATATATAACTATATGTGACTTAAAACTCTAATATGAATTTACAATATACTTCACTACGCTCAGCCCTCTAACATTTATGTTAGCTTTAGTATTTTATTCCCCTTTAATGAGCTAAGACTAGAGCTTATTATAGCTTAATTTAAAAATTATTCTATTACTAATTTTCTCTAATACATGTACTAAATAATAATATTATCTATTTTTCTAAATTCTTTTTACTTTAAACTAGTTCCTACTAATTATAGCTCTTATATAAAGTAAATTTTCTTAATAGATAGATTCTAAATACTTAACTTAATTAGCCTTAAATAAATTAGTTCTAAATAGAGGATTTATCTTAGAATTATATTTATATTTATTTATTTACTTAACTCCGTATAAGGTTATGTTAAAGGGCCTGATGTTAATTTAAGTAGAGACCTATATATTTAGCAGGATAGCAGCTTTACTACTAATAGCTTAACTTCTAGTAATTTTACTATTAGAGCCTTTATTACTAGTATTTTTGCTACTAATATCTTTACTACTAATATCTTTACTACTAATATCTTTACTATTAATATTTTTATTACTAATATCTTCGCTACTAATATTTTTACCTCTAGTAAATATACTAGCTCTAGTATAATTCTGTATTATGTTGTTATTTTCTATTAATAAAAGTTAATTTCAGCTCACGTATAACGTCTATTACTAATATTATAATTAGGGATTTTAAAATACTTAGTAGCTTATACTATTTACTCTACTAAAAATAGAATTAATAATATAATTCTCTAGACTCTAAACCAGCTATTATAAATACTAAAGCTAAAGAAAATAAATCTTATAGTAATTACTATTTCTAAGTATATAAAATTTAAAAGTGCTTTATTAATTTATTTTACTCTACTTATTAAATACGTGTTTTTATTTATATTTTTTTCTTAACACGTGAATTTTACGCGCTTATACTTAACTAGTAATAATAAAGTATACTAAGTAAAATTCAGTAAATAAAGTAATATTCCCTAATTAATAATAAAATAAGGTAGATAGTTATGGCTGTAAAAACTTTTACTAAGACCTTTATTTAAAATAACTAAGTTAGGTTTATTAGAAAAGTACTAGAATAGCACTAGTATATCAGGCATAACTATTAATAATAAAAATAGTTAACTACTTTTCTTTATTAATTTTAGTATTTAATATTTTTACCCTTATCTAGGTCTAGAAGCATATAGATATTTGTAGAATTAGTATAGACTAATAGCTAAAATAGTTTCTAAATAGCTTTATATATTATTTAATTATACATAAAAAGTTTCTATTAACAGTAGGTGAGTTATTTAACTACGTTTTTTACTTTATCTTCTTACTAAGTAAGCTTATCTCAGCTAGCGGTTTAATAAAAGCTATATATATATTATAAATATATATTTTCCTATATATACGTTTTCTCTTACCTATAATCTATAATACCTACTAAGGGTGAAAATGTAAAAGATAGTATATTAAACTAAATAGCAAATTCTTAGTATTTAATAATCTCTTAATCTACTTCTAATAGTTCTGCTAATATAACTAATATAGCTTTTACTACTAATAATAGTAGTCTTATAGGTAGTTTACCTTTTTATAGTAATCCCACCTTAATAGTTATTATTAATACTGTTAGTAACTATTAGTCTAAATTCCATAGCTTTAAACCTAATTTAACTACTAGTTTATTAAATAAATTTAATTAACTAATAATTTATTAAAGCTACTCTGCTAAGAGTAAGAAGTAATCTTATTATTATATAAAAGCTTATAAGACTAAGTTTAGAGTCTACTTTAGTTTAAACTTAAGTAAGTTAGAGATATAGTAGAATTTATATAAGAAAATAAACATTAAACCTATCTCTAAGTTAATTACTTAGTGTAAGAAGGTAAGTTAATTTTCTATTTACTTTTCTTTAATCTACTTTTAGATCTTTAATTCTGAGAGTATTATATATATATAACTAATTCCTAATTCTTAGGCCCTTAAGAGTATTCTAGTTAATCTTATTAATCTTATTAATTACTACTATAATCTAGATACGATTCTACTAATTAAATTTGCGTTATTTAATTAGTTCCGGAAGTTTACTACAGGAGGTTATATCTTTCTAAAGAAATAAATAAAAAAAGATAGCTTTCTTAAAGCTCTTTTTTATTAAATCTATTAAATATTATTATCTATTATAATAAAGAATACTACCAGACTAGTAAAACTTTCCTTCTAATATATTAGAAATTTAATATATTAGTTATTTTAAATAGGATAGTTAACATTATGACTACCTTCTTATATATTAACTATAAACTAGATATAGGAATAGATCTTAGCTTTTAAGGTATTTATAGCTATAGTTAGTATTAAATAGAGTAACTAATACTTTAGATACCTCCTTAAACTTAAGTACTTTACGTTTTTTATATTAACATATGTGATTTTACACGGGCTATAATATAGTAATATTATAATATAGCTTAATAGTTATATAACTTATCTACACCTAATAACGTTCTTTACTCCGTTATAGGTAGTATATAATAGCTTAAGAGTAGAAATACATTATACTAATTACTAAAGCAGAATTTAAAAAGATCTTTAAAATAATAATAGAGAATAAGATTTTCTTAAGTACTAAGAATAATACATAAGCTATATTATAATATAGCCTATATATTATTCTTAGCTAGTTCTTTTTATAATTATTTAGCATAAGCTATATTACAGCATTACTATATTATAATATTATATAAAGAATAACGTAATCTGAGTTTTACTTTCCGTTGCTAAATATAATCTTTATATTATTTTTAGTATAATCCAACTATTACTTATAACTATATAAAAATTAATATAAATTAAAGAGAATTATATTACTGCTTTTATGGGTAGCAGGGAATAGGCATAAGATATAAGCTATATTTAATTTAATAGATCCTATTCTAGGCCTTAAGATAGTTATATATATTTACTATTTTTTTATAGGTATAGAATATTAGATAAAAAGCGCATAAAAAGTCGCTTATTAATAAAATAAAGAGTATTAGTATACGGCTAGAGAGTGTTACATATCTTATAATTATATAGCTTAAGTATATCCAAGATTTTAAATATTAGTAGTAGATATAATTTTAAGTAGGTTAATATTAATAGGTGAACTTATATATAGTCCTATTTATATTACTAAACCTATTATAAAATAGCTTAATTTTAGTGGTAACTATTATCTCATAACTATTATTATTATTTATTCTATAATTTTAGTAGAGTTAGAACTAAATAGAAACTAGCTCTTTATTAACCCTAACTTTTTTATATTCTACTAAAGATTACTATTGTTTTGAGTTATAGCTATGGAGTAATACTTACTCTAAGTTATAATTATATAGCCTAGACTACTTAAAAGCCTATTTAATTCTTAATAGAGGCTGTCTAGATTCTCTTAATAGCCAAAAATCTATTAAACAAAAGCTAAAAAATATAACTATATTAATTATAAATCTATAAAGGAATAGGGCTGGGTATGTGATGATTTTTAGTTTATATTATTCTACCATAACAGGTTTTTCTATTATATAAGGGAAGAGATTAAACTAAAGCAAAATCTCATAGCTAGAGTTTATAGAAATAATAGTAGAATACTTTTATACCTTCAGTAGCAGGTAATAAAGATATTAGAAAAAAAATATATTTCCAGGGTTAAAGAAGACAGCGTAGTTTCAATACTTCTTTATTATAAAATTATTTATTTAATAAGAAGCTATAGACTATATCTTAAGAGACTATATTAGATTCTAATATTAATAACGATAACGAGCTTAAAAACTATGATAATAATATAAAACTATATTTAAAAAAATAGTATCTAGTAAGTTCCTCTAACTATAATAGTTATAATTAGGTATTTATCTTAGATTCTAACTCTAGATAATATTATTAATATCGCTTTCTATTTAAAATAACTTTAATTATTTTAACTTCCCTATACTTTATTCTAAACTATGTGCGAAGAGGATAGGATGTGTATATTAAAAAGCTTATTATATTATAATAACTTAAGTCTCTATAGTATATACTAGTATACTTATGTTTAAGTTTTTACTATTATTTTCTAAAGCGCTGTCTCTATTATCTCTATTATTTTTATCTTTTTAACCCTCATCAGAGCCTAGATACGCGAAGTTGGAGAATAGTAATTATATAAAATATATTAATTAATAATAATATAATTAAACTCTTATGCTACTACCACGTGCTATATAATTTTACTAGAATATTTATAGTTTAGTTTTATAAATACTGCTAACCTTTTTCTTTTAAGTTTTTTATATATTTTTAAGTAATCTTCTAAAGGAGTTAGTAATATTATTAGTAGTAAGAGTAAAGCTAGTTAGTACATAGAATCTAGATAGTCATGTTAAATACTATAAATATTATTTATATTAGGCTCTAAATTTATTATATAGTTAACTACTAAAGCCCTTAAGCGTAATTAGAAAGGTTAATTATAATATAAGTTAAATAATTCTTAACTACTATCTAAAGTTATTATAAAGCTAGATTATAGCAAGTGTAAACTTAAGTATGAGTTATAAGAATTTTAGTATTATCACTATTAGGTATAAGCTAGTTACTAGTATACTTTCTATTAATAATAAGAACTACCTAGTCTAGAGCTAAAAAGATAAGAATTTGTTAAAGTTATTAGTAGGGATAGTTATATTAGTTAGGCTAAGATTTATTACCTAATCTAATTTTAGGAGCGTAGTTACTAGGAAAGGTAGAGCTAATACTATAGTACTAAGACATAACTATTAGCAAGGTTAGAGTTATAGTGTTAGGGAATTAACTTATAGTAGGTATTAAAAAAGTTTTTAAGTTTAGTAGTAAAAAGAGAGTAAGGGCAGGAGAGTTGAGTTTTATATTAGTAGTAGCTAGAGCAGAGTTCAAGATTTGGTAGTAAAGATAGTAGTACGCTGCCTCCTTTACTTAAAGCTTATCTATTTATTTCTTCTACTAACCTGCTTCTTTAACCATCTGTTCCACTAAGAAAGCGTCGTATTTCAATTCGAAATCTAGGTCTAGAGCTCCAAAACAGAAATTGGAATTAGAGCATTAACTGCCATTAAGAATATAGAATTTTATAGGTTGTTAATATATCCAAAACCTGCGCATCTGGAATTTCGACTGCTTTTCATCTATAAAATGGAATTCTTCGTGATAAATTCGTTACACCTCTAGTGCTGTGTCCAGTCCCCTGACTTTAAACTCCATCACAGAACACGGAGCGCCTATAACTTGCAGAACAAGCATATTTCGGCTGGGGATCTAACCTGCTGCAAACACTGGACTACAACCTTCCAAAGATCTACAACAAGCGTGATAGCAGAATTCGCACCATCATTCTCCTAACACCTGTATTACTAACTGCCCTTTTGGGCTACCGCACCGCAAGCAACGCAGAATGAACTGCCTTCATTCCCAACGGCAGAGGGCCCTGGCCCACCTGTACACGGAGGAGACAATGATTCTCCTGAATTAAGCAGACTGATTGCGAACCTCACGAAAACCATAGCACAGCAGAGTGAGATCATCACTACTCAGAGTAGCATCATCGAAGGCATCTGAACTGAGCTCGTAGACATCAAAGCGGAACAACAGCGCCTACGAAATCAGAATTCCGAGCTCCAGGAAGTAGTCCTCTCCCTCCGAACGCAGCTTGACGTCCTCTCCGCGTCTCCCCCGTCCACACGTTCTCCACCAACACAATATGGGCATCAGTCGCGGCTAGCGGAGGAGTGACAGGGCCAGGAACAACTCTTTCGCGTACTACAAGCAGCGGAAACTCGAACAAAGATCAAAGTCGCCAATGGGGCGTCTCCGGATGCTCTGGGCCTTCAGCCTATTGGAGTCGGGGTAACTCTTCCCCTCTTCTCTCGATTACGTGAGACGCCGGGGCTCCAGAACATCAAAAATGGAAAACCCGCGCTAAAATTCTCGTTGACGAAGAGTGCATGCAAACTCTACAGCAAATACCATTTCCGCAGTTAGAGTCGAGCTCCGCTTTATTTTACTTGTCTCTGTAAAACTGTCTGTATACCGTTCGCATGTACGACTGAACACACTGAAACTAAAAGCCCCTAGATTATCTGCTCCAACCGGTCAGTGTCGTTCACGACGTGTCGCCCTACACTCTGACAGATTGAAGTGTAACGTCGAATTGCTCCGGCTGTAACATGTGTTATCAGGACGTCAGACGGTGGTCAAACTGTGGGTGCACCATCAAAGCCGGAAATGTGCAATCCTGTGGGAAGGAGGGATGTACGGAAGTCAAAGAAAAAGTGATTGCTGCTTTTTCTGGCTGGTGCGCAGACCATAAACCTTGATACGATTCGTGAGCAGGAACACAGATGTAGCTAGTCAAGACAAGAAATTCTCCATTTGTTTCATGTCACTCTCTTTGTTGAATGTTGCTCCATCATAAGCCCAAATCGGGATCCAAGACGGTATCTCCTCGCCAATCGGACCACTGCAACTAACATCAATGAGTACGATGCAGCCTTGGCGGTCCTTCATAACATTACTCAGGCTCAAGTCCCCATGAGAATAGCCCGCTTCATGGAACCGGTTTACGGCCTGTCTGACTTCCTCCGACCGGAGGCGCAGCTCGCCATGTTCCAACTTATAGAGTTCTTTCATTTGATACCCGCGCAGCTTGCCACGCTCGAAAATGGGTATGTCAGAAAAGGCAGGAATTGGTAAACCTGACGTTGCCAGCCGATTGAGCATTTCATATTCGTATTGGATGAGGGTCATGGACAAATCGTTGGCATGTGCGAGTTTGATAATTGGGTAAGAATGTGAATCGACTCGTCGGATACAGGAGTGAGAACCATAATCTAGTAGCACAGAATTCCTCCGCAGGGAAGCTGTATCGGGACTCTCTTCTACGGGGGATATCTTGCCGGCTCGAAGGGCTGGGAAACCGGCGAGATTAGGATAATTGATATCTCCAGTCCATGTTAGTGAGTACAGTTTCTCGTTATGCTCTATGTAGCACTCATATACACCGCGTTGTCCACTACGCTGTGGTGGCGTGATCGGCTTCGGGGAACCTTAGGTATGGTTAGGCCTTCTTAGCACGGTAAATGTAACATTAGCTTACTTGAGCGGGGCGTTGTCACCATCGCACCCTTTGACTGTAGAGACGTCGGTCGTTGTGGCGTGTGTTTTTGGTTTGATGGACGGAGGGTCGGTGTTCAAAAACCTTTTCTACAAATCATCGGGGCTACCTCGGGTAATTATCACAACGTGCACCAACGCGCCTCAAACTCTTGTATAGGAGACATTAAGCGAGAGGAGCCGATAAAATGTAACTAATTAGATATGAGAGGTCTTGGAATCCAGTATTTGCTAGAGCTCGATGGTCACGTTATCGCGATGTATCAAACGTTCACCTCATTGACCAACCCCTTGCTTCATTGCTTGTTACATAACAATCATATAGACAAAAGATACAAGAGGAGAATAGCAGAAGCAGCAACACCAAACCGTTTTGCATCGCTCTCTTCGCCAACATGATCACCAGCAGCAAGCCGAAACAACTCACCGTCGCGTTCCAACACGTCCCAACGATCAGTTGTAGTACCATGGCCGGTGAACACCTCTGAGTCGGGCAAGGGCTGCGCGCTCTTTAGCTCGAATAATGTTAAACTCTTTTCGCTGGATCTGTAATTACTTAGTTACCGGAGTACACACGACTTAAATGGTGACCATTGGACAGGATCTCTTCAAGGAAAGTTAGTAATTTCGGGACTCTGGAGATCTGATAGTTCGCCGAACAGCAGCGCGTGTAGTGGTTGCGAGGAAAGTGGGTGCATTAGAAGGCGCGCGTTCGTCGTGTATGAGCGGTGTAGATGGGCGAGTGAGGAGGTTCACACGACCGCCACCAGACTTCAGTCCCGCCATCCTAAGCATAGTCATCGCTATTGCTTATATCTCCATTAGGCAGATAATATGCTCCTATACTGTCCAATGCCGGTTGTGAGAGAGAAGGCAGATTGCGGGCGTGCATTAGCCGTCGTCAGGTCCTTTATTTCTTTCCAGATAGTCTAAGAATTTCAGCTTTGTCCAGTCGAATACGTGATCATATTCGTAACTTCTGCGGCGGAACAGGTTGCGGAACAAGCGGCGTAGATAAACATAGTTGGGTTTCTCGTCGGACTGAAGGGAGCGGACGTGCTCAGAATACTTTTTGAACTCCTCGGGAATGTCCTTGTAAAGCCCCCAATCTGTTGCCGACTGCTTCCTCTCCAGAATAAGCTTCTCTTTATGCTCCTGAGTTTCGGCCTTCAGACCTTGCCAAGGGAGGAAACCTCGGAGAAAGTATATTAGGACATATCCTAGTGATTCCATGTCGTCGCGAGGAGACTGCTCTAAGTCGTCGTGTTAGCAAGACTACTTCAGCGCTGACGTTTTATGCTCACCGACGCCTAAGTGCGCATTAATGCTGGCATAACGCGTCGTACCAAACCTGGAGAATCTCCTAATTATACTGCGACAGCGAAAAAGTTTGGGTGCAATCGGTCAACGCTCTCGAGACGCCATCGAAGTGTGTAGGGTACCAAGGCCGAGCAATATGAAAATCAGCGAAATTTGACTGAAGAACAATCGAGAGTTCTAATTAACTATATAAATAAGCTTGCCGCCAGGGGATTACCACCTTTAAATGAGATGTTACGCAACTTTGCGAAGGAGATTCGCCGTAGCAAAGACAAGCCAGAAAGGAAGTGGGCTTAGCGCTAAAGAGAGTACTATTCTAAAGAAATTGTGTACGCTTATAGTAGTAGAATCAATAGGGAACGCAAATCCGCCAACTTAGCGTTTAAATACGCCCTATATTTTGAGCTTATGTAAAGAAAAATTTAGCAATATAAGCAGTATATATATATAATATAAATAAAAAGAGCTTTCTACTTAGTATACTATAGAAAGGCAAAAGATATTTCTCTTAGCGTAAAGCGCCCTGTGGGTAATTCGACGAGTTCAAATGTCCCATTGTCTTGATGCTGCTTCATTTCAATGTCTGTAGCACCTTTCCACTGCTTGCCATCTGGCCGTGCATTGCCTCTGCGAATGATTTCGGCTCTGGGTCATTCAGACCTGGCTCCTTGTAGATGCCTGTGTTGGCTACGATCGAAGCGTGCTCTAGGGCGTCGTCAAGGTATGAGTAGAAGCTTTGATGGGCGTAGTTGATTTCATCAAGTATTGCTGTGTACAGCGTGTAGAAATGCTCGTCAGGGGCTCCGGTAAGAGAAATTGCCTTCCGTATGCTTGCTGGGGCTTCCGCTGTTACTGGCTTTGTCGAGGTTGCATACCCATACTCGTCATGAAATTTGATGGATGGTTGTCCTCTATTGTTGCGTGTTGATTGCCGCTGTGGTTCCGTTGAAGAGGGTGGCTCCTGGATTGTTTCAGGGCTGTCTCTTTCGTCGTTTTCGATCATTAGCGGTCTGACATGAATCACACTTTTCGTGCGTTCTCTGCTGTATCGAGTGTCTTCCTCTCCCTCTGAAGTAGGGCTTGGCTTATGTAGCTCTTGTGCAGGACTAAGCTCGTGCGGCTTGTCCAACTCCCTCTCACGAGATGAGTTCTGCTCGATTTCGACTGAAGGTTCATTCGCTTCATGTCGTGCAGGCATTTGGCTGGTTCGGGATCCAGGTTGGATGGAGGATGTGGTTCATCTGTTTGGCTGCGAATTCCTGTAGATGGCTGCCATGCTTTTTGTCCAAAGTCAAGGTCGTCCTCGTCTTCCATGAATTGATGTCCATTGTATGGCTCACAATTCTCGTCAGGTTCGAAATTTCGTTCCTCTGTAATCTGGTGTGTCCCTTCTTTCCAGACTTTGATGATAGACCCATTGGATCCATCTATAAATCCCACAAATCTCCCTCTAATTCCACGTGGTGTAATCTTTTCAGATTGAGCTCTTTGGCTGTTCTGATAGTACACAACAGTTCCGAATATTAGAATTTTGGAAAGATCTGGTTTTGATCCATTGATGACTTTGTACGGCGTTTTGCCATTCAGTCTTCGTGCTGGGCTTCTGTTTTTCAGCTCGGCAGCATATTTGATTGCTAGTGGCATGGGATTTGCCGAAGTTGAGGAAAATTGCCAGAACTGCAAAGATGCTCCGCATTGGTGTTGGAACAAGCGATTTAAGGCTGTTGCGAAGAAGATTATTCGCAATGAATGGCCAACAAAGCGGCGAAGGTTGGGAGCGTAGAAAGGACAAGCGGCAAAATGTGGTGGCATGTCTAATGAGATGTTGTTGGTACGGCGTGCACGGTTTTTTGAAGCCGTATATACCACACATTTTAGTTAATACCAACGCAACCACACAATCAATATAGCTTAAAATTTGGTGTTGTATAGTTCAATATCATGCGAAACTTTATACTGATAAGTCATAGCCCTTTAGGTGGTTGGGCAGTGTGATTTGCCTCTGAGGCCTTAGGGGCCTGATTTCAGCCTTATCCCCTTCCTCATCACTTTGTACAGTAACCATAGCCTGTTCCCTTGAGGATAATGCCCTATTTGAGCCCTTCTGTGCCTTTTTCTGGTGTTGCAAGTCCTTTTTGAGTTGTTGAGCCGCCTGTTTATTAGATAATGCCTCCTCTTTCTCAGTCTTCTCAGCCATTCGCTCCTCTTCTCATATTTTCCTCCTTTGCACTACCATACACTCATTCTCTTCCTTCTGGAGTTGCTTTTGTAGCTTCTTGTTACCCCCTTGTATCCATACCAACGCTAAGTTTATGGTTTTGGAACTTTGCTGTTAAAGCAAAGCTCATGAAAGGTGGCTTTCGACGGGTGCGCCGCTCAAGCGATTGCTCTGAGACGGTTAGTCTCGAAACGTGATAGCGGGTACAGGAGAGCTCTCCAAACCCTGGTCGTCCTGGGTCCGCTAGCACAAAAGTGGTCTGGCAAGTGGACAAGGAATTCCTAAGTTTGCCTCCCTGACACTCGTGTCGATGTCCTCCATCGGATAATGACATGGGCTAATAGACGAGACCAGAGGTGCATCTTCTAGCTAAACGGTGCAATGTTATACCTTAGAAAAGGTCTGGGCACGGCCTAACCCACAAGACTGTGCAGCCCCACTCGGGTGATGCCAGGAGGCGACTTCGCCTAGGAACGCGGGGTAGGAGACTATATACTCAAGAAGGCCTTGTCAACTCAAATGAAGATCACGATAGCGTCGTTGAGAAAAATTGCCTAGCCTCTTCTTCTATGAATATATGTCGGAGGTGAGAACCGCTGATGATCTATCTACGCTGGTGAACCGCAATATATACACGAACCCCTGAACTAAGATAGCCGAGCCTGATAGGCTGACACGTGACTAATCCTCTGATGATATACGAGTTGGATAATAGACCTAGGTATTATGCAAAGTCCTATTATCTTTAAAGAAAAGGATTGCGGGGTAGAGTAATATTTGACGCCTTACCCTTTTAGAATTAGCAGTCAGCGGGTCATATTGTATTAGACGCTATATTTTCCTACACGCTTATCTATAACTATCAAGTCAACGTATATGGAAAGCCTCTCTTCTTCTACGAAAACCTACCCATATCAACTTGCCTAACATTACGGCTGCGCTTCGGCTTAATGCCTAGCAAATGATAATGTAATATCTGACTTATAAGCCATCCAGCAGCCTTGAGATTAGTGCTATCCCTTTCTGAAACCATCCCTCGAAACCATCCGCACCATCTGTCCCGTTGTTAATACTGGCCCACATTTATTTGGCTAGTGTAGAGTGGTTTTACGCACCTTTGTCAGTGGGTCGACAGGCCTTCCTTCGTTTCACAGTCTCTAGCTCGTGCTTCAAACCGTCAATTCTCCTCTCTAAAGCCCTGTTGTCCTCGGTAGTTTTACTCATACTCTTATCATGAGACTGTCTAATCTTCGCAATTTCCGCCATCTGCTTCGCGATCTCGGTCCTGTGCTTCTGCAGCTCAATCTCCTTTTCCCGCTTGATCTTCTCCAGACTAGCATCTAGCTTAGCTCGCTCTTTTCTCTCCGCCTCGATCAGCTTCTGCAACTCCTCGTGCTCTTCCTGCGCCTTCTGCATTGCTCTCTCATCTTGCTTTAGCCTCGCTTCTTCGAAATCCTGGCGTAGCTCTTCTATTTCCTGCCTATGATTCATTTCTGCTCGAAGCAGCTCATCGTTGAGCTGTTGACCAGCCCCAGTATCCTGCAGTCCCAATCCCTGATCCACCATTTCCTTCTGAATCGAAGCAGTAAACGTCTTCCGCGTCCTAATCATATGCTCCAAAATCGTCCTCGCGCTCTCCTCTCCGCTATCATGTCTCATATATTGACTCCCATTCTCCAGCATCTTTGCAAAGAATATATCCGTTGTCTGCAACTCCTTTTCCCACTCTCTAGCCTGCTCCGGCGCCACAGTGTCCCAGTGCGTAGTCGACAGAACAAGGGACTGGAAGCATTCCTTCCCGCACAGTTTTTGAAACATTTGAAAGTTCCGACGCGCGCTTCCCAGCATCCTGCGGTTGTTGATTGGATGTAAGAAAAGGATTCCAGAGAGGTGCACGCCCTGCTTATAGGAACGGCCAAGCCAGTCTGCGATGTCCGTGAGGATGTCGGCGTCGGATTTGTTGGTGTCGTCGAAGCCAGGAGTGTCGATCATGTGGATGCGAAGGGATGGGGAGTAGAGGAAGTCGAAATCTTCGACTCGGGATGTACCTGAAGTTGAATATGGATGTTAGTAGGATGGCATAAGAAGATGATGCGGGAATGGGATGGTAATGAGAACATACATGACTGCAGACCGTGTCCGATTCTTACGGAGAGCTTGGAGACCTGCGATACGAAGGTACTCTTGCCGGAGCCAGTTACTCCCATGACGGCAAAGTAGACATCTTCTGGTTGTTGCGGCTTTTCATAGCTTTGGGCCATGGCTGTTGGTGCTGTAAAGGTATTGATCTATACAATCTCATCGGCCACTAGTGGAGTAGTTGGAGAGGTAACAAAACAGTACAATTTTGGAGGCGCAGGCTCGTCGTCGGCTTACTAGTAAATCGAACTCTCAGCTAGTTGCCAGCGCCTCTGAGGGCGCTGCCCGCGTGGGCGACAAGCTGGCTGGAGGGCGATTAGTGAGCAGGGCGTTGGCCGCGTAGCTATCTAAGTATAACAAAAAAAGCAAGTAAATAACGCCAGTTGTAGGGAGGTGGGAGGGTTGATTCAAATCGTCAGTCGATCGATTTGTGTATGCAACGAGGGCGACGATGAGATTGTTGATGGATGAGGAGAGGTTGACCTCCGAGAACTTCTGGAATCGATTTTGTGGGTGCTTGGCAGCAGGGATCCCCGATTCAGTATAGAACCCCCCATGATTGGGCTTGGCGAGAGAGTGGTGTAGCTCTGGGGCACATCCACTCTCTTAGTTTCCAATGAGGTTGATTGGATGTCCTTCTCGCTGTAGAATATAGGGCGGTATGATGAGTCCATAGCATTCGCCGTTGGAGAATAAGATCTGCCATGGAGCTCTGGGAATTTATGCGAGGTAGGCTGACTGGAGGCTGGTCGCCCACATCGTAACAGCGGAACAATGCCTGCAGCCTCTATTGGCATGGTCTATCTGGACTGCGGCAGAACCGAGTTAGTCCGCGGCCCGGATTTTCTGTTCTCGTATCCCAAGCTGCCCCGCATTGCCTTCCCCTCCGTACATTGGCAAGTTGACGCGAATCCTTTGGCAAGTTGATAAGCCTCGGCGAATCAATCGTGCGGTACAAACGCCACACGTAGCATAACCCTTCTCCGCGGCAGATATGCAAAGCCAATGGCCAGAGCTGTCTAAAGCCATGTTTTATTAGATTCTCTATCGCTGACGTTCTCCAGACCTGTGGCATTCATCTGCGTCGAATCCTCATACTACGGCAATTTTTGGGCGTGAAAAATGAGCCTTGAAGAAGATCTTGATGATTTTTTGAGCGATCCTCTAAGTACTGGAGAGGAGATAAGAGAGTTGGACAAGAAAGATGACGGGAGCAGTGGGGTTGCGGAGGGTGTGACATGGGTCGAGGGGAAAGATCTTTTGATGAAGAGTGCTATCGCAAGGGACAAGACAAAGCCTACCAGCAACAGCAGTACCTCTATCCGCCTCCCCCCGGACCAGAAATCAAACCGGGGCCGCAATTTCTCCTCGCCATCTCCCATGGCAGGCCAACCAGATGCAAAGGGGAGACGTGATTCTGGATATACAGTAGAAGAATCGACATTCGTGATCCCCTTAGAGAGCCACCAGAAACAGTATGCTACTCAAACATCCAAAGATTCAACCAATGAAATCTATCATGACGAGAGACAACCTTCGAACACCGCAAGACGATTAACCGGGCCTTCTCCACTTCCAAAGTTTGGCATTCCTACAAGTCGGACTACATCTGTTCCACGGGCTAATCCCCCCGCTAATGGACCAAAAGCCGACCCCTTCAAACATCTCCTATCTCTAGATCAGCCGTTGGAATCGAAGGGTCTTACGACAGAGCGTCTCCCCCACAATGCCAACTCCATGCATGGACGGACACCAATTTCACCATATAGTACTAAGACAGCAGAGACAGCACCACCGAAGAAAAGGACGCCACCTCGACCTCCGCCAAAACCAAAGTCCCTCAGTTCCCCGACCATGCCTTCACAACAATTCAGCCCCTCAAAGACACCACAGCCCCACCACTCTGACCAGATCTCGGCCGATATTCCTCGCTCAGCATCAGCTACTACGCGGCAATTTAACCTGCTTGTTTCGCCCAGCAGTCTATCGCAATCAACGGGCAGACACGCTAACGAGATGTCAGCTTCTCAAAGACAGAGGCAAAGCGTTTCCTTGCCCCTCGCAAGTTTTACGTCAAATTCACCGTCTCCACCAGTGTCGCCCTCAAGCGATACAGGGCTGCCCGCCCAGGCGAATCCGTTCGCGTCTCTTCTCCAGAGCCGGAAAGGGCAACTTTCTCTGGAAAGGGACGAAGTTTACATCGTCGTGATGGGTCCCTCAGGATCGGGCAAGACCAGCTTCATCAACATGTTGCTAGGATCTCATCCTAGTCCGGAACAATCTACACTCGCTGGAGGTACATATTCCCCATTCTTTGATCTCAGATCGAAGGACGTTCTCATGCGCTAATTTTGAAAAGGAACCCGAGAGTTACACAGCTTTCGGCTCTTTCACAAGGGTGCCGGTGTTCGACTCCTCGATACTCCGGGTTTTGACGGCGCTGAATCCGCAGAACGAATATTCCATGCTATTTCCAGTCATCTCGATTCCTACCTCATGAAGACGGGCCCGCGCAGTGTTCCGGTACTCATGCTCTTTCTTCACCAGATCTCAAACCCCCGCATGCAAGGCAGTGCATTGCGCAGCTTACAGAAGCTCAAGGAAATACTGCGACCGGGCTCCCACAAGCAGTTCGTGCTAGGAACCACTGGGTGGAGCGAAGTCAGTCGATTGGGTCTACAAGTAGGAGATGCCCGAGTAGAAGAGTTGATCACGAAGAAAGAGTTCTGGGGTGAGATGATTGAGAAAGGTGCAGATGCGGTGAGAATACCAGAAGAATATGAAGCAGCTAAGATTATGCTCGATGGTTTAATTAGGAAGGCGAGAAACACGCAGATGGACAGACTGATGCTGCGCGAGTATAGCGTGAATAAACCAAACCTTCGTGAGGAGGTGAAGAACAAGTTTCATGCAGCCAGAACCAGAACACAAGAACAAAAGCCGTTAGTGCAAGACTCGGGTATCCAGCAATTGCAAGCGGAAATCGGAGCCCCAGAAACCACAGGCTACTACGACAAGAGCGTCGAACTGGCCATGCAACTCGAGCTCGAGGAACTCAAACTACAAGAGGAGAACGCAAAACAAGAAATCGCGAGTCTCGCCTTGATACGCGCTGAAATGGAAGCCGCCAAGGAGGCCCCGTATGAGCAGGCGGAAGAACGCCAAAGAGAGAATGAAGCCTTCGAAGAAAGATCTCTGTTGCTTCTTCAGAGTCTTAGTAGCAGCGGTGTCCGATGCAAACTCTCCCCTTGGGCGGACGCTTATTGGCTTGTATGCAACCATTGCAGGCGGAATGTTGGCGTGAATAGTTTTTATGGTGAGTCGTGCACCCTTCTGGTCTGCTGTTATACCCGCACCTAAATCCGACACTTTGCTAAATAGCAGCGGGATGAAATAGAATGTCAGAAATGCTACACAGATACATCCGTCGGCCGCTTTATCCTCTGTCGACGCTGTTACAAGTACGATGAGACATGCGACTTCCCCGCACACCGGCCTGACATGAAGAAGTCGTGTCTGAAAGCTCCAGATGATGACTGTCGGAGAGTGCGCAGACCGTTTCGTCCTGGAGACGAGCCATATTGTGATATCTGTGAGGATGAGCTGGATATTGTGTACTTGCGTAAGTTTGAGCCTTACATCTTTGGTCATTGACTTGGATGATAAAGTTTTGCATATGCTAAAGAGGCGATGCTAACCTTTCCTGGCAGACTGTTGCGAGTGCGATGATGATGACTTTGATATGTGCGCTAATTGCGCTACAAGCGGAGATACATGCTATGATGAAGATCATGTTTTGGAAATCGTTCGATTAGGGAAAATATGAATCAAAGAAAGGTTCCGCAGAGTGGATGGTGATATCAAATAAAAGATTGATCTTCCAATGAAATACGTCCACGACCACAATAAGTGCGTCGTCTCAATTGCTCGCAGAACCAACCATGACCGAAAGAGCCGATTCACAACGGCTGAAACAGAACGACCCAAAACTGTCTATCCGATCGCCTTCTGTGGTAGAATCGGCAAACACTTCCCTCAATTTGCTTCAGCCGTGCCAAACGCCAGTGGGCCGCTTATTCCGTCCAAGTAGTCAGTCCAATGTGCGGAAGCGAGGTAGCACTTTGCCATTTCCGGCGATTGCGGAAGTTCAGCAGACCAGCACTCCAAGTTGGGGGCCGCGATGAACCGTGGGGGACCTGGCTCGGCTCTCTTATTGGATACTTTCATCAGACACAAGGCAGCATCTGAATGTGAAAGCGGAAGCATGTTTGCTGGTGGTGGCCAAGTGCATGCAGCCCTCGACGATATTGTTCGCTGACGATCTTTTGGAACGAGAAGACCTAACGGATTGACTGACACGTGGGATTTTTGACCGGTCGGATGAGATAACCACTCGTTTCGGATTTGAAGGATCTTACCCTTGCCGCGACCACACCAAGAAACTAAGGATACAACCATTGTCCACCTATCCACGTACCGGAGTGTCGAGAGCAATATTTGGTCGCAAACACCCTCGCATGCATGCACAGGTGAATATGCAGCAAGAATGGTTTTCATCACCACATCTCTAACAGCTCTCCTCTTACTTCATCTACTTTTGTAAGGCGGACGAGGGCCTTAAAATCCCTCGCGATGGATCATGTGCCACTTCCAAAGGACCCCCAACTTCACGCCGAAGAGGTAGACTATCTCTTGACTAAAGATGACTTGTACGACGGCCTCGGATTTCTTACCTACCCCGAACGCAAAGGCTGGTCGACCAAAGACATCTTCTCTGCGGAAGCATTCGCACAGACAGTGCACACAACGTCCACCTTCATCCAGGCCTGGCTATGGTTCGGTCTAGGTCACGAAGTCCTAGGGCCAAGCTTCACGCCCGAGAAGTTCGTTCGCCGCAATGCCAACGGCGATCCAATCCTAAGCACGCAGGGGCTCCTCCCGTTAGCCAAGCAGTGGATTCAGTCACAGCACCGTCTTTCCCCCCACGAGTGCTCCAAGCGGTGTAGACATTTGAGTGTATGCCTCCAGCGCTCCGAGCGCGCGATCATCACTCTCGAAGGGGAAGAGGAGTATATGGGGAAACTATATGGCAGCGTTGCAAGGTCTGTCCTTGTGCTAGCGGAGTTCCTCATGGAGGCTATCAAGAAGGCGTATCCTTTGGACGCCTCAGAGACTCTACTCGACTTGCACTGGGACTGTCTTCGCGCGGGCGGCCGCAAGTATTTCGAACGTATCCTCGCCGATCCCGAGAAGCGGTGGTGCAAAAGTGAGCCAAGAAAACTCAGCATTCAGGCGAATTCAATTGCGACGTTGAACTACTATGCGAATTTGCAACCGCCTAGCTGGAGCCGATTCTCAACTCTGAGGAAAAATCACACGGACTGTACGGAAGACTCATGCAAAGCTTATCAGATCAACCCTGTCACATACGAAACAAGACATGCAGTACCGGACACCGACTGCGGGTGCCTAAAAGCTTCGGCTGACACCGAGAAAATTGGAGCGATCCTGAAGCAGGGGTCCATCCCGATCCTTTGTGTAGAGTCCGACAGTTCCCATGACAACGTGCAGTTACGCGTCGAAGCCTGTCGTCCCAACCGTCGATATGTTGCCATTTCGCACGTCTGGGCCGATGGGATGGGCGACCCCAAGTCCAACGCGCTACCTAGCTGCCAGCTAAAGAAGTTGAAGGGACTTATTGACACACTTCCGCGTGATAAACCGTCCGAACACTTGGGCGTGGTTGAAGCACTAGCTGGACTATGTAAGCGGCTTTTCTTGATCCTGAGCAAGAATGAGTCACTGCACCGAGAACTTGCACAGATGTTTTGTACGGCTTACTCAGAGGACGGGCTGAGCGAGATGGTCTCGGAAACATACTGCTTTGATGTAGTTGACGGAGACTTCGGAATCCAGCAGATGCTCCGAATGGCAACCAGGAGCCGCAAGTTGATGAAAATGATCGGTAAATTCATGCGCTTGTTCATGGGGGATGAACGTTTGCGAAAGGAACTAAGCATATGGGCTCAAGAGGTTGAGAGAATCATGGAAGCGATGAACTCCTTAGACGATGATACCTCTTCCCATACCTCGGACGACTATACCTCGGACGACTATACCTCGGACGACTTATCAAGAATACTCAGCTCAGCAAATCTCTCAGATTTGGATGGATCGAGGAACAGACACAACCATGACGAGGACCTGGGCCTGTGGATTGATACGATTTGCTGCCCCGTCGCTCCTGACGGGGACGAACAGCTCTTAGCTCTCAAGCTGCTAGCCATCAGTAAACTGAAACAAACCTACGAAGACGCCGAACACGTTCTAGTTATTGACACATATCTCGAGTCCATCGATTCATCTTCGCTCTCAGACCTAGAGCTCCTCATGCGAATCTTCGTCTCAGGATGGACAAGACGGCTTTGGACATTGCAGGAAGGCGTAATGGCGAATCGCCTCTGGTTCCAATTCGCAGACAGGGCCGTCGAGCTCAGCCCTCTATTTCGCAACTTTCAAAATAATCACGATTTAAATGAAGCACCACTGCTCCACGATGTCGAAAACATGATGGACCAGTTGGTCGTATTTCGAGGCAAGGAAGGCTTTCTTGCGCGATCTGGGCCTTCGAAGCTCTGGAATGCGCTGCGCTGTCGTTCGGTCAGCTATCCGCCGGATGAAGTACTTTGCATCGCAAATCTCATGAATATTGACATCAGTCACATACTAGAAGAAAATAAAGTGCCTACTATGGAAAACCTGTGGGATCAGATGGCTTCGATACCCTCAGCTGTCATCTTTTGGATTTGTCCTCGTCTGGCAACACCCGGGTATCATTGGGCTCCATCGACGTTCTTGGGACGGAATACGTCGCCATACTTCGGCTCAGGTCCGCTGGAGACGAAGCGAGCAAAGCTCAGAGTGGAGGGGTTGCAAGTTGAATTGCCAGGGTTCTATTGCCCGATGCCGTTACCAGCATCTAAGCATTTTCACATGCACGATGACAGCGGTACATGGTATTGCGTTTCGAGAAACGGGTACGACAGCAGCAAAGATGCAGTGAAGAGTGCTCCAATCGAATTGGGCACACAATGGGCAATAATCATTTCCCAAATTCCAGCGCCAGAGCAACATTCCCGAGGGGAAGAAGGAATCGAGATTACCGAGCACCAACCATGGAGGCGTGCTCAGTACGTTGAGATAAAACACTTCGAAGCTGAATCGGCCACAACCTTCGTGCGTATGCACAGCAATCTTTCAGTGAAGCTTCTCGCAGACGCGGATATGATAATACCGGCGGCACGTAGCTGTGCACAGGAAGTAGAGAAAGAGATTGCGCAAGAGCAAATCCATGGGGAGAATTCCGTAGAAGATCTTCTAGCTCGACGGATCAAAGAATTACTGGAAGTTATGAAGTGGGAAGAAGTGCGTCAAGGAGTGGGACATTTCGGTCAGGTCGGTGACCCACCGAGTGAAGCCTATGTCGAACGTTTCAAGGATTTCGTTAAGAGTTATATGAAGGATAAATCGTTTGGGATTAAAGTGATTAGAACGGTCGATACTCAGCGTTGGGTTGTTGACTGAAGTGTAGTGTACTGCCAGGAGCAAGAAAATGACTCTTTTACTGGATCACATTTTCTCCTCAATTCTATTCGCGAAAATTTCTTTAACGTTGGTATAGCTTGTTTGTATCGCTTTCAATGTCAATTGACTTGGAGACGATTGGAATCTTCCAAGCTCCTAGACTGAGGAATTCGTCTTCTGTCACAATGACCTCTCCCAGAAGAATGTCATTGTTGAGCCAGGTTCACTCAAGGTTGCGGCCATCATCGACTGGGAGTTCCGGGTTTTATCCAGAGTTTTTTGAGCGCCGTTTCTTTGAACGAGATGGCCCCTCTGTAGCAGTTAATGGCGAAGAGGATGATTCACAAAAACTAGTCGAGTTTGTGCAGTCGAAGTAGTATGTCATCAATTTCTCCATTGAGTAATGGACATTGATCCAAGCACCTCTCAGTGGAGAGTGTACAATAGGGTCGTGCAATTTCAGGGGCTAACATGATCTCTAGCTTGCAAACATAGCGGGACCCGACGCTTGCTATAAAGTTCCACTCCCAGCGAGCAATTCAGTTAGGGAAGAAATGGTGGAAATGGGAAGATGTGCAGTTAAAGGTGATTTTTAATTGAAGTGTGTAGTAAATGATCGTCTAGGCAAATGCAAATATGGCAATATACTGCCTACTGGATAAAATAAATGACTCGAAGAGCGCACAACTGGGCGACGAATTTGGAGATACTGGCGTCAAGTGCGGGGCCGTACTACGGTCGGTGGGACTAGTTGACCACTTGTGTCCTTATGTCCTAGAAGATGAGTGGCAAATGGCGAAGGGGGATGTGTCCACGGATAATTGGTCCTATTTAAATATAGAAGAGAGGTGCTAACCAACGTTATGCGTGCAGAATGAAGGTTACGCGATTTTAGGGACCAATAAATCAATAAGCTACTCCACCATTTTATGTCCGTTTGCAGATTCACCTGAACCCCTAAGATTAACCAGTTAGCCTTTTAAAACTCTTAGGCGGAGACTCATACTACGCATTAGCGACACTAACTTACTCCTTCCTCAGAGTCTCATAGCAAGAAAGGTTTTTGTAAGATATTCAATTTACTACTCTACCTTGAGCTCGAGAACCTTCGCAATCTTATTACAAGGTTATTATTCAACTTGAGAAGCCAAACACATTTACTATACTCTAGCACACCTAGACTGACTTCTACTATGACTATAGTTAAACCCTTATCTCTTCCTATAGAATGTAGGCTAACCTTGACTAGAATCATATGTCCTTTAATATATTAAGCCTTTAAAGGATAAACCTCACCCCACCTCTACAGGTGCTACCTGTCACGTCGGCATGGTGTGCAGAACCTAACTGATCTATTGACGAGAACAACTAAACTGAAGGCTTGGTTGTTCGAGTGATGAGGCTTATATACATTGATAGAGCCGGCTGACGCGTCCCGCATGTGATCCTGCATGTGATCCCGCATGTGATCCTGCATGTGATCCCGCATGTGATCCTGCATGTGATCCCGCATGTGATCCTGCATGTGATCCCGCATGTGATCCTGCATGTGATCCCGCATGTGATCCTGCATGTAATCCTGCATGTGATCCTGCATGTAATCCTGCATGTGCCTGCATGTACCGTCACATTACCCCCCTTTGAAGCTCGAGCTGATATCAATAGGGTGTTGATTAATCAGTGAGAGCCTAGAAAGCTAGTCCCATCTCATCTTCGCTATCAGATAAGTTGATGGCAGCTGTCCGTGATACAGTAGGACGCTGAGCGCACTCAGAGACCCAGTGAGTTACTGATCCGCAGCGTACGCATACGCCATTCTTTCGCCAGTGATCACGTTGGCTGATAGAGACATGTGGCGCATTGTCGTGGTCGAAGGCGCTGACTGCTCCAAGCTCTAGAGCGTCAGTTCCTTGATGTGGAGTGCTCCCTGCCTTAGCAACTGCGCTCACATCCATCCTGTCAGTATAGTGATTGGCAGTGTGATCGTGAGCGAATGTGACCTGACGTCGTGATAGTTGCTGTATCGTACGGAGGAAGGCGTTGTAGGATGATGGGACTGATAGCTGTGTCGACAGGGCTCTACGCGTTAATAGGTTAAGGCCATTTCTAAGTGTAGATATCTTGATAGAGTCCGGCCAAGCCTGAGCTCCAGCTTCGTAGATGAGGCGCTCGAATTTGGCGATGTAGCTTGACGGTGACTCCTTGTCTCCCTGTCGAATATTGTGTAGGGTATCCTCAGCTTCCTGTTGTTGATTGGGGTTCTCAAACACACGCGCAAGTTGTTCGAGGATCGTGTTGTACTCCCATACGCTATGGGTCTCAGCTTCTGCTAGCTGAGGCAAAACCATCGCTTGAACGTTCGTCTCCAGGTTGCCGTACACGTAGTAGAACCGTGCGATTGAGTCGCCTATAGCTTCTCCATCAACTCGAATCTTTGCCCTTATTATAGGTAGCCAGGTTCGAAAGTGATGAGGCTTCCCATCAAACCTTGATGGCTCAGGGAGTTGTTGGCGTGGGCGGCTGGTGTACGTAGGAGGTGATTGATGGTGCTGGCTCTGGCTGGCGGCGGCAGCGCGTAGTTCGTCGACCTGGTTGCGTAGGGATTCAAGCTCGCGTTGTAGTGTGGTGAGTGCGCTCTGGTACTCAGCTCGCAGGGCCTCAAGAGGATCAGTTGGCGTTGCCATTGATCGGTGTTCGGCTCTGGCTTGTAGCGTTTTAATAGGAGAAAAAACAGTGACCTTGATTCCTTGATTCCTTGATTCCTTGATTCCTTGATTCCTTGATGAGGAGAGATCCTTTTGTTGACGAACGCTGGCGTGGCCGTGGTCGTGCGGTGTGATCAATCCTTTTCGTTCGAAGATATTCTCCCGGCCGTCTCCGGCGTAGTGACGCTGTGAGTTTAGTTGTAATGTCACGTCGGCATGGTGTGCAGAACCTAACTGATCTATTGACGAGAACAATTAAACTGAAGGCTTGGTTGTTTGAGTGATGAGGCTTATATACATTGATAGAGCCGGCTGACGCGTCCCGCATGTGATCCTGCATGTGATCCCGCATGTGATCCTGCATGTGATCCCGCATGTGATCCTGCATGTGATCCCGCATGTGATCCTGCATGTAATCCTGCATGTGCCTGCATGTACCGTCACACTACCTAACTGTTTTCAATGCGGTGACCCTAGCCTAAGGTCTACTATCTAAAAGTCAAATCATAAAGGGAACGCGGGACGTCCCTATAATAAATATATATATTATAGAAAGTTCCTTAGCTTCGCTAATGAATAAGGGAATAACCTAAACAACCTACTATATAGCTATAAAGTCTTAAGTAAAAGATAAGTTATAAATTTAGAAAAATAAGTTCCTTATAAGTTATACTATGTATATAGGTTAGGGACATGTGACTTTTACGCTCCCTATAAAGACATAAAGAATTAGTAAGTTATAGTTAATAAAGAATTTATAAATCTCTTAGCTATACTTCATATAATTTAATGCTTTATTTTTTTTTTCTTTAAATATTTTTATTGCCTTTTAAATAGGTGTGGTAGAACACCTGTTTAGGTAAGTATTAAATTAAAATCTTTAATCTAACTTACTTTTTATCTTATGTGAATATTTTAGTCTAAACTTTTTTTTTTTTTTTCTCTTACAGCTGTGTTAAGCACGCTTTGCTAGAAAACTATAATAAGTATATTATACTAATAAATATACTATACTAGTCTTATACTATTTATAATTTTAGTCCTTGTTTTTAGACCTGCTGCTGCTATCTTAAATATAATACTTAGTAAATTAAGTTAATACTTTTCAGATATACTAATAGTAAACATATTTTATCTATAACTTAATATTTTTATAATATAGGTACTAGCTGTTACCTCTTATACTTATAAGGCTCTCTATAATTTATTTTCTTGTTTTATTAATAACTACTATAAACTTTATCTCTCTAGTAAAGCGGTAAACGCGGTTTAAAATCTTTTAAATCTAATTATCCTAACTTAACTTAGCTAATAAGTTAAAGTAATCTTATATTCTTAATCTCTTAAACTAATTTTATAATAGTAATTCGCTTTTAGGGTTTCTCCTCTAATATTTAAGATATTAAAGTATAATATAATAGAATATTAATAGCCTTTATAGAGTAGATTTAGATAGATATATTTTATCTTACTATCTTATTTATTAAAACGCAATAAATAGTCTAGCCTCTTTATAATAATAATAAAGTTAATTCTAGGATAAATAGTATTATGACTTTAAAGGTTTAAATATTACCAGGGTATCTACATTTACCTCTAGTTATATATTTAGAAAAGATATAATATAGTATATTATTATTATAAATAGTACTATTCCTAATAGCTTATTTAAAATTATAAAGTATAGCTTTTATACTATTATTACTAAGTAGAATATTCTAGGGTTTAATATTATAGTATAAAATATTCTAGCTATAGATATATTAAAAAGCGTTACTAATATCATACTAGACTTAATACTATATATTAGGTAAGAGTGTTAATATTTTAGTGTTATTAACTTACTTAGTTAAGTTAAAACCCACATACTTAAGCTTAAGTTATAGATTCTAAGTGTTATAAAAGATAAGATTAATAATATATAGATATTTAAGCTTACTTAGAATCTTAAACTTATTCTTCTACTTTCTAGCTGTTACCTTAGTAGTGGGTTTTTAAGTAATTTTAATAATAGTTACCATACTATAGTATTTGCCCTTAAAGACTATAGTATAAGTTATTTTACTAATAGTTTTATATAAGATAGGAGCTTGCCTAGGTCTTTAAGGCTTATTTTTCTAGTCTTATTTATCTAGTTTTCCCTTTATATCTGATATAGCTTTTTTGGGTTATTATTTAGTTTTATTTAACTCTTAGTTTCTATTACATAGCCCCTTACGTACTTGGTTTCTGTAATTACTTTAAAAATTTATAGTATATACATTATTAATAGTTATCTCTACTTTTTTATTAATAAGAGTAGTAGAAATTAAGGAGTTATTATTAATACTAAGCTTAGCTTTTTATAATAGCCTTAAAGAACTATAGGAGTTAAAGTCTAAATTAGAAAGTAATAATTTAATAAAAGAATTAAACTACTCTATGAATAGTAGAAGCCGAACTTTAAATATAAATACTTTATTAATCTCTAGGTACTAGTTTCTATATTTAAGTCTAAAGTTTTAGTTAGAGAGAATTATCTATTTAACATTCAGCATTCCTTAAAAGTAGATATAAAAAAAGATAGTAGTAGAAATATTATATAGTTTTATATTATAGCTATTAAAATTAGGATAGATAATAGTATAGTATAGATTAATATAGCTTTAGTCCTTTTTAAGCTCTTTAAGTATCACATAACTACTTAAATCTAACTTAATAATAAATCTTTTAGTATGTTAGTTCTGGCTGAGAAATATGGAAGATATATTATTACTATTTAGAAATAGTTCAGTTAGTAATACGACTTATGCTATTATTAGATATCTATAATAATATTTATATATAATAAATATAGTTAATTTAGATAAGAGAATAAGTACTAGTTAGATTAAGAACTCTTTTTTATATATAATATTTTTAAAGTAAAGAAGTAAAAAAGATCGCGCTTTAATACATAATAGAATTTTAAATAAATAGTTAGTAATATACAGGAGTTAGAGACTATACCTAAAATATACTAGATTATTACTTAGTTAGTAAGTCTTAACTACTTAAAGTGATTTTATATTTCTATTTTTTTATTATTTAATAACACTTTCTATTAGCAAACCCTATTAAAATTACTATAACTAATATAAATACACTATAGTATTTACCTCTTAGTTTTTTAGTTTTAGAATTATCTTTATTTATGTTATTTAATTTTATGGTTAATCTAAAATAAATTAATAGCACATAACTAGCTACTATCTTTACTAATATATACCTATTATTTAAAATCTATTTTAATAACTAGAATATGCGCTATAACTGGCGGTTTATCTCTTTTATATTTAATTTAGTCTTTAAATATTTTATTACTAGCGCTGTTAAGCAGACAGTAGTTTTTAAAAATATTATAAGTATTAAAGTAAAAGTTATACATCACATATAATAAGAAACTAACTATTTTGAAAATGAAATAGAGAATTTAAAGCTAAGTCTCTTCTTTATACTGTTTTTTATATTCTTAAGTAAGTTACTATTCTTCCTTTTAAGTATTTACGAAACTACTATTTAGGGCTATACGTAGTTTGTGGTTGCTATATTATCTCTTATCTACTATCTTTATAATATAAAACCCGTAGTATATTATAGTGAACTATTATATTTAAAGTTTAGATTCTAATAGTCTAATCTAGTACCTTATATGACTAGAAAGAGGTAGAATAATAGCTTTTCTATAAATAATACTTTATAGTATAGTAGTCAGATTAAAAAGAAAAAAAAGCTCTTTAAATAAGTTATAAAATTATAGAAGCTTATACTATACTAATATATATGCTATTCCTTAGATTACTATATTAACTAATAAATTAAAAGAGTTTTACTAAGTTTATAAGTAGCTTACTATAACTAAAAAAGCTTTTTTATTATATATATTTAGTTTATTATTAGTAAATTACACAAGCAGATACTATTAGAGCATATATATAACTAGAGATTTAAATAAGGCTACTAGTAATTATTATAATAATAAGTACTTAGTGCACTATAATATTAATAGTTACTATTTATTATTATACTATTTATATTTATAATTAGTATTTACTTAGAGGATCACACATAAAAAAATTAATTTTCATAGGAATAGGAAAAGATTTAGGTTAATAGAGTATATTATCTCTATAGAGCCAAGAACAAGCATAGTAAAACTAGAGAAAGGAATTATATATTTAAAAAAAAAGAGTATATAGATAATAGTTAAGTTAGGTTATAATAGTTTATAGAGGAAATAAATATATATTATTTATTTTTTCTATTTACAACTAATTTTATTTATCTAACTTAGTTTTAAGAGGGTCAGAATTTAAAAATTAAAAATATAATATAGCTAAATATATTTTAGAAGATAAGTATTCTCTTTAAAAGCTAAAAGCCTTTTATTAGCCTGTTTTAATAAAATAGTTTTAGAAATACCTACTAACTTATTCTGCTTAGCTTTTATTATCTGTTTTTTTACTAATTCTAGCTCTTTTTTTATCTAGTTAAGTGTTTTCTCTAGAGCGCGGTATTTTTTTTTCCTATTAATACTTATAAACAATCTCTTAATATTTATTTAACTTCTTAGAATTCTTCTGTATTTTAAACTAGTGCTATTAGAATTTAAGCTATTACTTTAGCTCTCTCTCTATTTATCTCACTTCCTTATGCTAATAGTCTGAAATATAGTATATTTTATTTATATCCGACTTAGAAGTAGGGCAGGGACTTGAGATTAGAATTTATCTTATAAAAAGATTTATTATCTATACTCTTTAATTTCTTATAGTTTTTATAAGTAATATATTATATGCTCTTAATTATCTCTTTCTGGCTATATTACTTAGGGTAGGAGAATGTCTTAGAAAGATTTACCTATATTTATTTAAGTAGTTAGCATTATATAAACCTGATATTAAGTATATTTTATTTACTAAAGTTTTATATTAAGCTTATATGTATTTATAGTGTGGGACTTAGATAATTTATCTCTTTAATATATAAGAAATCTTTGTATAAGAACTCTTAGCAGAATTTCTGCTAAATTAAATTAGAACTTACTTAAGCTATTTTAACTACTTATCTATTAAATTACGCTTATCTATAACGTTAATAAATCTTGAAAACAATTCTGTGTTAGTTTATTATTATGAAATACTATAGATATGGATTACTTAAAATATCTCTAAAACATTACTCTATTTATATTAATATTCTATTAGTTATTTCTTAAATATTAGAAGCTTAAGTTTATAAAAGATTTCTACTTAGGTCTGTTCTATTCCAGACGTAAGTAAATATTAATATTATATAAGTTTTCTTTACTATTCCCTAATTAGTCTATTTAGGTGCTTTTTAGGCTTTTGTTAGATAGCTAGTGCTAAGGCACCAGCCCATATAACATATACATAATTAGGTATATAAATATTCTCTAAATTCTATAAAGACTTCTTAAGGATTTGTTTTTTTTTAATTTATTTTATATTCTTTTTTTCTAGCTCTTTAAGCTCCCTGCCTATGAAGTCTCTTATATTTTTAATTTATTAATAGCTATTTTATAGCTAAAGATATTTAAGAGTTTAATTTTTATATTATAGTTCTCTTTAAAGAGTATAAGCTACGCCTAAGTAACTTAATAGTATAGAATATAAAATTAGTAGAGAAGTTATTTATTAAATACTTTAGTAATATAAAATAAATCTAACTACGTTCTAAGTGCCTTTTGCTATTATATACTTTTTAAGTCTAAATAGCTATATAATAAGGTTTATAGTACCTTTAAGCTTTAGTACTCTAGTTTCTTTTATTATTTTAATAACTATAAGGAATTAATTAATTAATAATTTAGATCAGGTTATATGAAAATAAGTAATATATAAGATTTATAAAACTAGGCTTATAACTAGCTCTATAGTAGCTATAAGATCTCTACTATCTAAAAGTACAGTGCTAATTTATAGTATTATAAAGTTACTAGTAAATTAGTAAAGATTTAGTTCTATAAAACCTACCACCTCTAAAGCAGCTAGATAGTAGTAAAGATATATAATAGAAATTACTATATAATTAACTATCTTAAAAATGTTTACTAGATTAGCTATAATAGTTTTCTGCTAATAGATTTATCACGTCTACCTTATTACTCTAGAAGGTTACTATTAATATTATAGAGATAAATTAAGCTCTTTTTTATTAAATATAAGCTAAAGAAGCTTTATAAAGCGCTTTAGTTAACTAGATAATTTTAAATAATATTAGTTTTATAGACGCTACGTTAATAGCTACTAGGTTATTTCTTACTAGAATTAACTTAAGCTTCTAATAGTACTACTAGCTTCCTATAATATACTTTTAAGCTACGTAAAGATAATACTAAAGGAGAGAAAAATAGAAATATAAGTCTTATTATAAAGTACATATAGTAAAGTAGCTATAAGCTTAGATTTATAAACTTTATTAAACTATTAGTTATTTATAGTAGTTATTACCTACTTTATAGGTAAGTATTAATACCTAAAGGCCTTTTTCCTAAGTTAAAGCCTTAGCTAATTATTTATATAAACATTAAATATTAACAGCATGATATTCTTATATTCTTTAGTACTTTTTATAGTAATTATACTACCCTTAACTAGGCCCACGCACTCGCGAAAAGTCTTTAGAACTATAAGATAGTTTATTACCTTTATATTTATATTAGGAATAATGCTTTAAATAACAGTAGAGCGCTAGTTACTAGCCTAAATAGATTTCTAGATATTAAGTTATCTATAAACACTAGAATATACTACACTAGCTATATACTTAACCTTATTATTAAGGCGACTATATATAGTGGAGAAGTATACTATTTTAAAATAGAACTTACTTAAGCTACTCCGTGAGACTAATTTAAGCTCTATTATAAGTATAATATTATAGATAAGCTATATAACTTTATTAATACTATTTTATACTTAAATAAGCATTATAAGCTCTTTCTTAGTGTTTAGTGTTAAATAGCTAGTAAGAATCCAGTTTAGAACTTTAGCACTCTTAATCTAGTTTAAGATAGGAGAATTTATTAGTACTTAGTATATCTAATACTTCTCTATTATTAAGAGCTTTAAATATTTATTACTAACTTTATATAAAAGCTCTATAGTAAGCGGCTATTTAATAAAGAAGAAAATACTATTAACTTTAACTTACTACTAGATACTTTTATTAAAGACGAGTAGAATAAAATCTATAAGCTTATAGAATTTTTAGAGGTATTTTATAAGATAATTATACGCCTTAAGGGTAATACTTTAATCTCTAGATATAACTCCCTTTAACAGATAATTATTAACTTATAATCTGTTAAAGAGTATTTATATAATAAGATAGATGAAATTTAGTACTAAGATAATAACTCTTATATTAAAAGTGCTATTACTTATAGCTAAATAGTTCTTATAATATACTAAAAAAAAATTATTCTTAAGCTAGAGATTAGTTACTACGCTTAAGCTAGCAGCTATAAAAATCTACTAGCTCTAACCTTTAGTTATAATTAAGAGCTTTAAAGTTTATAAATAATAATATTTAAGAGATCGCTAAGATGGCTTCTAATTAGCCTATTATATAGCTAGTTTTTTTATAGTTATAATATCTTAATTATATAAGAATCTAGAGAGTTTCTGTTATTAGTAATAGTTTTTATAGCTATACTAAAGACTCTCTCACACTTATAGCTAGTACTAGGTATTAATAAAAAGTTAAGGGCTATAGTAAATAGTGTAGAATACTATTTATAACTAACTTAACGCTATTACTATAATAGGAGCTTAATTAGAGCTATCTTATCTTTCTATAAGTTTAAATATAAGAGCTAGATATTCTTAAGTAGAGAGTTATAATATAGCTTTAATTTATTTACTTTACGCGCATACTTATAGCCCTTAGCTTTTATAAATAATAAAAAGTTAACCTTTATAGTTCTAGCTTATCTATTATTTTTAACGCCTTATAGGAAGCTTTTAATACTATAGATTTAAAAATAAGTAAACTATTACTAGAGTGGGCTTTTACTAAGATAATAATAAATAATACTATATAAACTTTCTATCCTATAAAGGTCCTTTAGTCTGCGTTTAAGTCTAGTAATTATATATAGTTTATCTTTACTATATATAAGAGCGTGCTTTAAGTAACTAGTAAAGATATATTTAAATATAGAGACTATATCTATCTATATAATAATTTGTTAAGTAACGGATTTTTACTCTAGGGGGGAGTGTGTAATACTGTGTTATAAATATATTTCTAAACTATTATTTCTAATACTTAGTTAAATAACTTTAGCTATATTATATCTACTATTCTTATAACACTAAAGAGCTAGAATATTAGCAGTAAATAAAATAAAAAAATAGATAAGAAGATTAGTACTCCATATTACATAAATAACTCTATATCTAGAAACCTTTAGTTATATATAGCTATTAATAAGTGTATTAAAATATTTACTAGTTATACTACTAATATAGTAAATATTTTTTATAAAATTAATAGCTATAGTCATGACTTATCTTACTATACGCTAAAAGAAAAAAAGGTAAAGACTTTAAAAGCTATCTTTATATACCTTATATCAGAATAACTTTATTTCTAAAATACTAATTTAGTTGTATTCTAGATTGTAACGGGCTATAAGTATACTTTATATAGGCTATTATTCTACTCTATTATTAATCTTATTTAGAATACTCCAGACGCTCTTTATATCTATTTTTAATATATATACTATTATAAACTTAATTCTAAGTTTATATAGGCAGCTCTCTTCTTTAATTATAGTATATTTATAACTAAGTTAATAGGTTTTGCCCTTAAGGTACGCGACTATTTCTTTCTAGTTTTAACTATTAATAAACTTTATTCTAGAATCTACAAATAATCCTGCAGCAGTATTATTAGTATGAGGTGTTTTAGAATATAAAAGACTAAAATAAACTAAGAGTTTAATTAGCTATTTTATTATTCTAAATAAACTTATTAATCTTAGAGATATTTAAGCTAAGGCTAAGTAGATACACTAAAATCACTATAGCTTTTAGAAAATTTATTATGAAATTCTGTATAAATAGGTTAAGGGAATTTATAGGGCGGGAATTACTTAATAGAAATTACTTAACAGGATTTAGGTCTTAAGCTCTAAGAGAATAGTAAAATTTAATATAGCCTATTCCTTAAATCATACCTTAATCTAGTTAAAAGAGAAGTAGTTTGGATATTCTTATACTAAGTTTATCTTAGCCTATGTAAGCTGCTCTTAAAGGCTATCTTTATTAATAATTTTACTAATTAATATAGTCTCTAACTCTTTATTCGTGACCTAGTTACCCCTAGCTTGATTATATTAGTGCGTGTATTTAATTATAATAAACGCTTTTTTTTTACTTATTTATTTACCTTCCACGCTACTGGAAGGCCTTAAGAAGAGTAAGATAAATAGATAATTAATAATATATAAAATGCCGCCTCTTCTAGAGCAAGAGAACTATACTTTTTCTTAAGAATTTTAGTTAGGTAATTTAATGCTAGTAAGTATTTTAATAACTTAACTATAGCCTAAGCTCAGCTAGGTATATATTAAAACTATAAAAAAACTATTAGAATATATTAAAAAAGAGAGGTAAATGGAATATATAGTTTAAATAATAACTAGTATCTATAGTATTACTTAACATGCCTAAGGTTTTTAAGTACAAGAAGAATAGAAATAAGGTCTTTATAAAAGTAGGTTAGTATAGTAATATTAGAAACAAATTAAAAGCAGCTATAGAAAAGATTATAAAGTAATATTATAATAGAATAGGTAAAAGAGACAGGCTTTACGTATAATTTTATTTAATATAATTATTATAATAAATATAATCTAGTACCTTGGAATATTAGAACTCTCTAGCTTTATCTAGGTAGTACTAAAAATTTATATAGATAAGTTTTAGTATTTTCACTTAGAATTAGAATTAAAGCTCAGTATTCACTACTTTAATTGTTTTATAATTAATTATAAGTGTGAACTTAAAGTTTAAAATTATTATATATTTATATATTATATTTTAATAGAGCAGCTAGTTTAGTCTTTAAAAGTTTATATATATTAAATATTAGCTAAAGCTTAGCATTAATACACGGACTCTTTTTATTATTCTTTTTATAATTCTTTTTATTATCCTTCTCATTATCTTTTTTATTGTTTTTTTTATTATTCTTTTTATTATTTATCTTATTATCCTCCTCATCGTCTATCTTATTGTTCTTTTTATTATTTTTCTTATTATCTATTTTATTATTTATCTTATTGTTTATCTTATTATCTATCTTATTATTCTTCTTATTATTATTCTTATTATTTTTCTTATTATCTCTTTTATTATTCTTCTTATTATCCTTTTTATTGCCCTTTTTATTATCTAATAATGTTTTAAACGAAAAGATGTAACTAAGTGCACAGAGTTAATATAATAGTCCATTAATAAAACTTAATATTTCTATAATTTCTCAACGTAATTTTATTGTTTTAAACTTAAAGAGTAAATCTTTAAATTCTTTTGATACTAAAAATATTACTAAAATCTCATTAATATAAATATATAGTGTTAGTAGAACCTTTAAGTATTTTTAAAAACCATTAAAAACCTCTAAGCACCTTTTTAGATAGGCTACTTTTAGTTAGTAATTAATTTAAACTTATTTATATAACAAGAGTCATAGATAATTGCATTTAATTATAAACTAAAGATATTATAGGGTAATAACTTAGTACCTAAAACTATTACTAAAAGGCTATAAGTTAATAAAGTATGTTAATAATTCTCTATCTACTTTAATAAACGCGGTACTATATATAAGTTAGAAGTATTTACTTTAGTTTACTTAAGTTTTTATAGTATCTAGAGTAATGTTAGCTGTTGGCTTAAAGATTATTTAAATAACCACTAATAATCAGATATGTATATTAATATGATAAGGAAAATAATAAACTAAGTTTACAAAATAAGATATCTTTAATTATTTAAGAAAAATAGAATAGATATAGTACTAGTAGAAAATAAAGAAGAGACTAATTATCTATTAGAATAATACAAAACAAATAAAGTTATTTATAATATTAGGGATGGTTTTATGAAACTTTAAGGCTTACTTAAAGCTAGAGTAAGAAATTAAAACAGATACTATAAACTTAGCAGTCTAAAAGAGTATAAACTTAGATAGAATATAAAAATTTATTTTTATAAACTTAGTCTTTATAAATAAGATAGTAATGTAGGGGGAAATAGGCTATTAATTAAGAGAAATAATACCACTAGTTAAACAGCCCTTAGTTTAAAGTAGGAAACTATAATAGAGATAATAAACTCTTTTCTTTAAACTTAAGCTAAATAGTCTTATTAATATTCTCTAGTAAGCTATTTAGGAAGTATATATTAATATATCTTTAAACAAATCTAATTCAAATCAGTAACTATAAATAAGGGGGAAAGATAAGCTTAGTAATAATACTATTACCTAATTATAAAGCTTTAAGTAAACGTTTAGAATTTATAAGAGCTATAATAAGTTAAGATTATAACTTAATTATTATAAACGATAACAGTAAGGCAACTGCACCTAAGGAACTAAAGAAACTAGTAATAACAGCTAATAAAGCTTTAGAATAGAAACGTATGTTTGAGCTAGAAAGAAAGAATTATAAGCATACACGGGATGCTTTAGCACAGGCTAAAATACAAGCTAAAAAGTAAGAATAAAGATATAGAACTATACCTAAGGATTAGAAACAGCAGCATATGTAATTAAATAGAGGCTTAGTAGATAAGTATAGATAAAAAAAATAATACTAAGAAAGAACTTATCTTCTCTTATTTTCTCTAGCAGTATTTAATATACTGCTAATAAGTATATAATATACGTATAAAAGATTTCCTATAAATATAAGACATAGAATAGCTTAGGGATATTTTAGATTCTTTATAGTTACTCTAAAATCAAGATTTTCTCTCTAAGTTAAGACTTGACCTTAAGTGAAATAGTTTAATACTATCTTATTAAATCTATTATATACTCTCTTCCTACCTTGTGATAAAGACTAAACTCTAATCTATTAAACCTAGAGCTATCTATTCCAGATACAGAAAGAGCTAAGAACTTATTAAGTTATTAATTAAAATAAAGTTACTAATATAAAACGTACCGTTAAGTTAAGGTAACTTATAATATTATAACTACCCTTTCAAAGTATAGAAGAGGACGTTGGATTGATTCTAATAAACGAATTTCTAATTATAGTTTATAATAACTTATTATAAGGATAAATAAGAACTTTACTCGTCAAGTAATAGTAACAGTAAAGAAGAAGTAATAATAGAACTTTTATTTACTATTAGAAGTATATTAGGAGGAACTAAGAGCGCATAGCAGATTATCTAGAAATAAAAAATAACTATTATAAAGTTACGTAACACCATAATCAGTATACAGCAACAAGTTAAAGTAGTAAAGAATAAAAAAGAAAAGATTATAAAGATCTAACTACTTTTTAAATTTAACAGAAATTAGGATGATCTTAAGACGTTTATAGCCGCAATAAATCTATACTATTAGTTTAATCAAACTTTATTTATAACTAACTAGGATTAGATTCTGGTAGCTAGTATAAATATAATAGGAAGAGCTATAAAGTAGTTTAAGCTGCTTATAAAGAACTATCTAGTAAAAGAAAATTCTAATCTAGGATTAACAGAACTCACGAACTGTAATAATAATATTAGGAAAACCTTTAAAAATTATAAGAACTTTAAAAAGAAATTAGTTGTAGTCTTTAGTAAGATTAACAAAAAAACAGAGGTAATCTAAAAGTTTTAATAATTTAAGTAATAAATATCAGCAGCTAACTATATAGCAGAATTTAAGTAAATCTAATTATAACTTAATTAAGTAGACTAGCTATTAGTTATAATATACTATACAGAACTAAAGAATAGAATTAAGAATAAAATTTTATAAGGAAAGTGACTTAGTATACTTCTAGAAGCTATTAAATAAGCAGTAACTATTAATAACTATTAGTACTAAAGGGAATAAGAAAAGAAAAATAATACTAGGCTAATAATCTATATACTACAAAGAAATAGAAGAGATACTTAAACTTATAACGTAATAAAAATCAATCATGTCTTAGTTAAAAATATATAGATTAATAGAAAGAAATAAGATAAATGTACTAAGGAATAAATAGACTAATATACACGCAAGGCATGCCTCAGATATAAAAAACAGAAACATTTTATTAAAGAATATAAATAATAAATAGTGGATGTTAAATAGGCTTATGTTTAGACTAGAGCGCTAAAGAAAATTAAGATTACTATAATCTAAGTAGAATTAGCTAAAGACTAGATAACTAAAAAAACTATCACATAACAAATTTAAAAGGAATAATGCTAGATTTATAGAAACTATATATATCTTAAATAAGAATACGAAATACTATACTAGCAGGTTAAGAATTATTTAGTAGGATAAGTTAATAATATAATTACCACTATATAAGAAGCTACTATTAGACAATATTAAGCTAACTCTTTAGAAGAGGCTAACTAATTTTATGAGATTATCTAACAAGAAAAAGGACCCTTTAAGAAGGAAGACCAGAAATTTAGATAAAAACAGAATTAAAAGACACTAGAAGATAAAGAGCTAATATCTATAATAATTAGATAGTAAATAAGCTAGAGATATTACTAGATCTATAGATTAGAATACTATATAGGGGAATATTATGTTACTAAACACTAGGAGATTACTCTAGGAGATGGGATATATAAGTACTAATAAGTAATATAAGCAGCTAATAACAAGTAATATAAAGAACTCAATAGGCAGAAATTAGCCACGTGGATGGATGAGATTTATAGATAAGAACTAATACTACTTATAGATTATGTGACTTACTACTATCCCGTAGGACACCCTAAACTAGGATAAGATTAGAATAAGAAATTTAATAAGAAACTTATTCTACTAATACTATAAATACAGGATAACGATGCCGCCGAAAGATCTATATAAAAGAAGTGCTAGATATGCAGAGAAAAAACGTATATAGAACAAGAATATAAATAAGCAGCGTATGCTATATAAGTTAAAGAACTAATAATAAAATAAGTACTAAAATAGATAGTATAAAAATAAGAACTTAACACACAGCAGGAACTGATCTACACGGATTCCAAAAAAGAACTTCAGAACTTAAAAACTAAGAAATACAAATAGTTAGACTGGGATAAATGCTAACTAGGATGTTAATATTACTAGACTAAACACCGCTAAGATAAATAGTTAGCTACAGAATTGTATGCAAAATTAACAACTAAGAAATATTTCTTAAGATAGAAGTACTAAAATTATAGAGAAGAAATAAGAAAAGAGTATAAGATATTACTATAAGAATAATATTAACTCCAACAATACCCTATTCACGGACCTAAGGAAGAAATACTAAAGAAATGACTACTACTTAGGAGTTAATAACTAATAAAAAACTAAAAAACTAGTAAGTAATAACTATGCTGCTGGAAGACTAATTTAAGGTCAAAATATAAGAGTTAGCACTTAACTATACACGACTTAGATAAAAACACGAAAATAAGCTATATATAAACGTATGTATTAACAGCTTTTAGACACAAGCACTCATAAACAGCAGGGCTAGTAAAACACTTATATTAAATAAATAGATATAGAGATACTATATCTTAACTAGAGTTTTAGAAGAACCTGTAAGAGTAGTACGCATAGATAATAATCCGGCAATATTCAGAAAAGGTCTAATTAATCTTGAAATAGAGAATATAACTATTAAGGTAGCAGATTACACAGATAACCGCCGCATTAAGATTATGAATCTAGGTAGTAAGGATTTTATACTAGGATAGAATTAGCTAGCATGATAGAATCTACTAATTAACTAGAGAATAAAGTCTGTAAGAACCAGGAAGGACTACCACAAATAAACGAAAGCTATAATATAGATAAAGAGAGTAATTCTTCACGATACCACGTTTATTATACCAAACGAATACCAGAAGGAATTCAGAAAATAGTTTATAAAAGAACAAGAAAACTAAATACCAGAACATAAGGATTAGAATTGTAAGATTATACTTAAGAAAGAAGAGAAACTAAAACCAGCACTATTATATTAAATACCTATTAAATAATAAGAAGAGTTACGATAATATCTGAATAATAATATTAAAAAAAGATATCTGCAAGAAAGCAAAAGCGAAGTTACATTACTAGTATTATTTATACTAAAGAAAAACAGGAAACTACGACTCTGCATAGACTATTAATAATTGAATAAAATAATAGTCAAAAATTACTATCTAATACCCTTGATATCGGAACTCATGTATAAACTCAGAGGGGCTAGATAATTCAGTCTGTTTAATATTAAAGATAAATATTATTAAATATAAATAGTAAGCGGGCACGAATGGCTAACAGCTTTTAAAATAAGCTATAAATTATATAAATATATAGTTATGTCTATAGGACTTACTAACGCACTAGCAACATTCCAAGCTATTATTAATTACGTTCTAAGGGAATATCTAGATGTCTTCGTACTAGCATACCTTAATAATGTCTTAGTATACATAAATAGGACACTAGAAGAATATATTAAGTATACTAAGAAGATATTATAGAAGCTTAAGAAATATAACTTATATATATAGACAGGGAAATGTGTATTCCATAGGAAAGAAATTAAGTTTCTAGAATATATCATATCTAGAAATAGAATAGCAGTTGACTTAAATAAAGCTAAGGATATTCTATTATAGCTAACACTAATAAATATAAAAGAAGTTCATTCTTTCCTCAGATTCACAGGATTTTGTAGGCAATTTATTAAGGGCTATTTAAGAATTACGGCACCCTTAACGGAGTTACTTAAAAAAAATTAATAATTTAAGTAGACAACTAAAAAAGATACAGCTTTTATGAAGTTAAAATAAAAATTTAAAGAACCACTGATATTAAAAATGTTTGATTTAGGACTTTAAGCAGAAATATATACAGACGTATTAGATAGAGCTATAGGAGCTATTCTCTTATAAATATAAGACAACAGATAGAAACACCTAATAGACTTTTTATCTTATAAACTAACAACTGCTAAGTTAAACTATGATATTCATAATAAAAAACTATTAGTAATAGTTTAAGCATTTAAAAAATGGAAATATTACTTAGAAGGAGCTAAGTATCAGGTTGTTGTATATTTAAACTATAAGAATCTAACAGCATTTATAATAACAAAGAAATTAAATCAATAACAAGTCAGATAATAGGAATTACTATTAACTTTCGATTTCTGAATACTTTATAAATTTGGGAAAAAAAACACAGCGGCTGACGCACTTAGTTAATGAGTAAACTATATAAAGAATATATTAAAAATATATAATATAATACTCAAGCAAAGACAAGACGGATCCCTGGGAAGCTTATAAATAGATATTAAATCAGTAGTCATTGTCAAAAACACTTGAGAAAAACGGATAAGGGAATTCAATAATAGACGACTACTTTAGAATTTGGACTAAGGAATGATTTATATACCAGACGAATTATAAATAGAGCTAATTAAGAACTAACATTCAGCCAAAATACACGGATATTAAGGAGTTAAGAAGACTATAGAACGGATTAACAGACACTTCTGGATTCCAGGAATTTAGAGTAAAGTTAGGAATATTCTTTTAGAATATATTAAATACAAAAAGAATAAAGCATTAAGACATAAGGAGTATGGATTCATGCAACTAATACCTTCACTAAATAAACTATAGGAATTAGTTATAATAGACTTTATCATGGGAATACTAATAATTACTACCTAAACAGGTTAATAGTATGACATGATACTGGTTATTATTAATAGACTAATAAAGTACGCTTACTTTAAACTAACTTATATGAAAATAAAGGCGGATAAACTGGTGTTACTACTAATTAAAATACTAATTACATAACACAGGATACTATAAGAATTTATTATAGACTAAGACAAGTTATTCATGTTAATATTCTAAAAGATGTTTATAGGATAGCTAGGAGCTGAGTATTACCTCTTAACAGCATTTCACCTACAGATAAACAGATAAATAGAATAGATAAATTAAATATTAGAATAGTACTTACAAATGTATGTTAATGAATTATAGGATAACTAGATTAACTTACTACTAATAGCTGAGTTTGTATATAACTCTGTAAAGTCATTAATAACAGGGAAATCACTATTCTATATAAACTATAGTTATAAGCTAACGGCTTATCAAGAACTAAAAACACTAAATAAAATATTAAAGTCTATAAGAATAAAAGTTAAGAAACTATAATAACTTTATTAAGTAATTGCACAGAAAATCACCCATAAAGGCAATCTTAGTAAGGAAATTAAGGATAAAACTAGAGTTAAGAGACTAATCTTTAAGGAGGGGAATAAAGTTTTCCTAAAAAAAAAAAATTTAGAAATAAAACAACCATCACGGAAATTGGATCACGTTAAATTAGGACTATTTAAGATTAAATAATAAACAGGACCTGTAAATTACGAACTATAATTACCTAAAGATACGAGGATTTACCTAGTTTTTTATGTCTCTAAATTAGAACCAGCATCACATAATACTAAACTTCAGATAAAACTTAAACTTAAGAAAGATTATACCGAGTATAAGGTTTAATAAATTTTGGACTACCAATAATTTAGGCGTTAGTGGAAGTATTTAGTTAGATAAAAGAATTACAGACCTAAAGATAACACCTAGGAGTTAATTAAGAACTTAAAGAATAATTTAAAGCTAATTAACTAGTACTATTAAAGGGAGCAGCAAAGGCTTGCCTTAAAGTAGAGTTTAATAAATAAAGAGAATAGAGAATGTTTTACTTAAAATCTAAGAAAAAAAACGAAGTGATACTGGACGCTGTAGGTAGTAGTATACTAAATTAACTCTAACAGTTTTACTCTTTTTTTTCTATTATATAAACTTCGTTAATTGAAGTAAGCTCGCGCTGAAATATTTCTTTCTTCTAAGAATCTATTTAGGCTAGCTTATAATAAAGTTAATGTTTATAAGCCCATAACTCTTTCTTATAATAATAGTAATTAAGGAGATTATCCTAGATTTTCTCTAACTAATAGCAAAGGCGCTTTTTGTTACGGTCTAACTAATCCTATTTAAACTAAAACATAATAAGGTCGTATTTTATATTCTAGTTAATATATTTAGAATAACGTCTAGAGGAGAGGTGTACTAAACACTAGTGACTATTATCACAACAATAAAAACACAGTAATAGTATATAATAGGGTTTGTTATAGATTTAAGAAATTAAATAATAAGTATATATTAGAGATAACTTAAGACGTATCATTATTAAGACACTAGGCAGGATAAAAAGAAAGTTAAGAATCTTATAGTTTAGAGCACAAGCCTGAGGACCTGTTGCCTTTATACTATTTATAGAAAAAAGAAATAATCTTTTAAGACGAAGACTTAAAAGAAGAGGATAGTATTATAGACAGTAATAGTAAGGTAACTATACTTAAGGAACTAAAGGAACTAGTAATAATAGCTAATAAAGCTCTAGAATAGAAACATATGTTTAAGCTAGAAAGAAAGAATTATAAGCATACACAGGATGCTTTAGCACAGGCTAAGATACAAGCTAAGAAATAAGAATAGAGATATAGAATTATGCCTAAGGATTAGAAACAGCAGTACATATAATTAAGCAGGGGCTTAATAGATAAGTATAGATAAAAAAAATAATACTAAGAAAGGACTTATTTTCTCTTATCTTTTCTAGTAATATTTAATATACTGCTAATAAGTATACAATGTACGCATAAAGGGTTTCCTATAAATATAAGACGTAAAATAACTCAGGGATATTTTAGATTCTTTATAGTTACTCTAAAATCAAGATCTTCTCTCTAAGTTGAGACTTGACCTTAAGTGAAATAGTTTAATACTATCTTATTAAATCTATTATACACTCTCTTTCTACCTTGTGATAAAGACTAAACTCTAATTTATTAAACCTAAGGCTATCTATTCCAGATATGGAAAGAGCTAAGGACTTATTAAGTTATTAGTTAGGGTAAAGTTACTAACGTAAAACGTACCATTAAGTTAAGGCAACTCATAACATTAATCTTCCTCTTCCATTATTATTAGTGTGAAAGTAGTTAGGTTTTATTTCTTATTAAATATACTAAGAATAATCTACTTTTCTTTCTAGAACTTTTTTATTTTACTTAGTTCTTCTAGCTAGTTTCTATACTATATATCTGTTTATACTATAGTTAATAAATAGCTATACTACTATTTTATACTCTCTTAAAACTACATGAAAAGCCTATAGTCTTCTTACTTAAGAATTTAGGATAAATAGTTTGAACTATAAGTTCCTGCTATACTTACTATACTTATTCCTTATTAGCTATCTTAGTTACTTAATAATTATAAATAGAGTCTATTTTTTTTCTTTTTTTTTATATTTTCTATAGTTTTAACGTGTCACGTTAACTGCTTTATTTTAAGTAGCTTTTTTTTATACTTTTTATTACTAGTAACAATACCTCTAGCTCTTACGGCTCTATTAAAAGAGGCGTTAGCATTTATATTAGCTTAAAAATCCTTTAATAAAAATATTTAACGTTATTAGATAATACTATAATTACGGTACACAATTATTATTCTCTTTCTATAATTCTAGTGCTGCGGCGGAGGAATTTAGTGGTTATAAAAAGCTATAAAGTATCTAGTATAAACTTTTTATAACTTTATAATAAATAACTTAAGCTGGAAAAATTGCTAGCTTTTATACCTTATTCTTACTTATCTACTAACTTAGTTAGTTTCCTTTCTTTTTTTACTATTTTTAATGTAGTAGTTTTAGAGCTATGTAACCTTCCAGTTACTATTATTATATCCATAAATTTAAATATCTTATAATTAAAAAGGCACTGGTTTTGATTATTATATCTTAACTACTTAAATAGCTGTTTTTTATTAACTATATTATAGCTACAGTACTTACATCTCTTATTTTTTTAGAAGGTAAAAACTATACCTTTATTATTACTACTTTAGTTTATAGAACTTTATTCTTTATTAAGTTTACTAGCTTAATTAAGTTTTAGTCTCCTCCTATAATCCCTCCTGTCTAAGTTATTTCTAGTTATATTAGATTACTTTAATTTAAGCTTAATTAAAGAGAGTTACTGTAGTATCTATTATAGTAGTATATTATAACACTTTATATCTTTCTTAGCGATTTGGATATTCTTTATTTGTTTAGTAAATTTATTAATAAGATTATTTTATCTCTTAATTAAATTATATTTTTTTACTTTTATGTCTAGCTTAAATTGCGCTTTAAGTAGTCTTTATTAAGACTCTTTTAAAAAATAATAATTACGTCATAAATTAGAGATAGTTTTTTAGGCTAATATTATAGTTAACTTTATAAATTCCATAACCTCCTTAGCTCTATCTTCTTTATTCTGTTTAAGAAATTTAGATTTAATACTGTATATAAACTCTTACGTTTTAAAGAGTCTTAATATTTTCATATTAATAAGCTTCTTCTAAGTATTATTAAGCTGTTATTATTAATACTTTAAAAGTGTATACTAGTTATACTACTAGTACTTATAGCCTAGATATTTAATTTATATTATTAACTTATTTTGCTGAGCTGGATCCTAGTTGAGCTAAAATATTTATATAAATTTATATTTTATAAGCCAGTTCTTTACTGCTCTGATATATATAAAAAAGCGCTTTTTTTCTTTTATTATAAGCTATTAGTACTTAATAAAATAGTCCTATCTCCTATATTATAATAAGCTATGTTCTGAGTAGATATATATTTTCTATTTATTCTTAATATTTTACTCCCTTATAAATTATTGAAATTAATAAAAATCTTTCTATCTTAATAATTATCCTATAAATATCCTCTAGTTATTATTATGGTTACTGTAACTTTACTAAAATAATAGAATCTTATAGTACTCTTTTAAGTTCTTAATAATATCCTTAAGAAAACTAATCAGATATAAAAGCCAGCTTCTATTATTAATAAATATATAATATACTTTAATCTCTCTTTATAGACTATTTTAGTATTATTTCTTTTTATTTAAGGGTTAAGTTAATGTAGAGCTAGTCTCTTATAACTAGTAATAATTATCCTTAAGGTATAGTTCCTCCTTATATATAGCTAATTAAGTTAGAAGAGAGAGTAAATAAAGTTATATCTCTATACTAATATATACTTATAAAAGTTATGCGGCTACTTAGTTTAGATTAACTAGATAAAACTAAACTATTTTAGTTATAAAGTACATTCAATCCCTACTTATAGCTATTAAAAGGGTTAGAGAGTATATATATAGAATTAATTATCTTAGTCTTTAAATAAAATCTTTCAGTAGATTCTCAGGGTCTTTAATATTAATAGTTTTAGAGTTAATATAAGCTAGGTAGTAGGATATAGAATTATAAATACTAAAAAATAAAGTACTAACCTTCTGGTTTCTTTAAGGTACTGGTTAAGCTCTATATTATTATAAGTAACAATATTACAAGTAAATAGCTTTAGAGATAGAGATAAAAAGAATATTATAATATATATCTAAAATTTAAAAAGTAGAGCACCTTAAAGCGGCGTTTTTCTTCTCTTTAGATAGTACTACTTAGTTATTTAACTTTAGCTTAAACTATAGATAAGAATCTGCTAAACTAATTTTCTTATAATAGTAAACTAATAAGAAGCTCTATCTTCTTATAATAGTACTATTATCTAAAGAAATAAGAGTTAACTATAGTATTAATTAGATATAGTTAACTTATTATTTATAAATTATTTCTCTTTACTCGCTTAACCCGCAGTGTAAAATAATAAAAACTAATAGTAAACTTTATATCTATATCTAATACTATATTCACTCCCTCTTTTTCATTAAATTAAGTCTATGTTTTTGATGATGGAAGATCTGAACTTAATTACTTATTTATATTTATATAAGAAGTCTAGTTATACACGCCGTGTGATTAGTAGTTTTAAGAATAGTTTATAGTTTATTCTATAGCTACTTTAGAAGCCTAAGCTACTATTTAAGTATAAAAGAAAATTAATAGTTTTACTAGAAAAGAATAAGAATAAACCTTTAGTATACTTTTATAAGTATGGACTGTAGTTAATATTTAGTTATAAACTAAAAGGCGATAAAGAATTTGCTGTTAGAAAATATTAAAATAAATATAATATTCCTCTACTAAATATAGAGAATAGTATTAGCAGATATTATTATTATTTTATATTTAATAAGCAGAATTAACTAATCTTGTAGGATAATTTCTTTAACGGAACTATTATTACCTATAATAAGAAAAAAAAAAAGAGGCGACGTAACTTTATATAAATTCTTTAAAAAAATAAAGTCCCAAATAAAAAGATTAAAAACATTATTATTAAATTCTATAAATACCTTAAATTTTAAATTGTTATCTCTAAATATAAAATGTATTTAGATTAATATATTATTAATATTAAGTAATTCCGCGCGGAGACGGCCGCATATAATAAGCTACTATTTAATAAATTTAGTATAAATAATATAAAGTTAATAGTAGCTTATAGTAAAGTATATATCTTTAATTAAAGTTACATTCTTCTTAAGCAAAGAACGCTTAGTAAGGGTAGTTATATAGTTATAATTTATTTCTAGAATATTAGCACTAGTATTAAGTATGTTTATAAAATGCCTTATAATAAGAAAAGTTTTAATAAGGAAACGTGAAAGAAGAAAATAGATATAATAAAACCTATCTAGTATATAGATATATAAATTTAACTATTAGAAAGAAATTTCCTACTAATACCTTACTAGGACTATATTATTTAGCTTTATAATATAAACGAAATACTCTTATCTTATCTATATCTAAAATACCTTTTTTTTTAGGAATCTTGAAAATTAAGATTGTAAGTAATCTATATTATATAAAGAGACGTTAATAATTCTTTACTAAAGCTTATTAGCTTTAGAATATCTTCATAAACAAGAAACACTAATCGTGTATTAAGATATTAAACTAGAAAATATTCTTATTTTAACTTATAACTCTCTTCATATTAAGCTGGCAGACTTTAGCTTTATAAAAGTAGATAATTTTCTGAAATTAATTTACAGTATAGGAACTTACTGTTCTCCTAAAATCGCTAAATACTTCAGACTATTAAAATTAGTACCAAATAATAAATATATAGAGGTAGTTAATATCTAGTTACTTAGTATTATTATTTTAAGATTTACGTTACCCAGTCTTCCCTATTCTAAATCCGGTATAGGAATAGATTAGTGTGAAAAAGTTATTAATAAAGTTAATAATTATAATAATAACTTAATTAACTTCTTGTTAACTGTGATATTGGTTATGAGACTAGAATTATAATATTTAGTATAAGCTTACTTAAATAGAGTAAAGAAGCTTTTTATTTCTTTCTAAAATAATAATCTCACTCTAACACCTACTTTCTATACTAAAGAGTGTAAAATATTAGTGGTTAGCTACTATACTAAAAAACACTTTACAGAAAAGTAACTAATCTTATTAAATAACATAAATAACTTTAAACCTTATTTAGAATATATAGCTAAATAAGAGCTAAATGGATTATTTTTATAAATAAATAGTTACCTCCGCCTCTTAGAGATTTGAAGATATATTAAGTTAAATACTCTAGCTTCTAATTCTCAGACGTTAACTTTTATAAAAATATGAAAGAAATTAACTTAGCTATTAATACCTACTAGGAGATCCTTTAAGCGCTGTGTAAAAAAGGCTAGTTCTAGTAATTATCTATAGCATAAGTAATCTAAGTTAGTGTTAGACTTATTTAGAGAGAACTAGCTATAGGATTTAAAATATATTAGATTATTAATTACTATACTATAATAGAAGGATTTATCTAATTAGGATAGCAGTAGCTAAGTAATAAAAGCGTCTAAAAACATGTCCCTAAAAGTATACAGGAATATCTAGATTAATAAAATAATAATTATAAATTACAGATTACCGAGCGCCGTTGGACTTAGAGTAAATAGAATATATCTAGGTAGAATTCCCCTAGAATTAATACAAGTCTCTATTATAATCCTAAAGATTAGCTAAACTTTACTAAACCCTCGTCTTTTATTACTGAGCGGGAGAGTCTATCTTTACAGCTATTTAGACTATTAGTAATTAAGAAGGGACCTCTAATAAGGGCGTATTTAGTGCATCTCCAGTAACCTAATAACGACCAGTTTAGGCTATTCTTGAAGGTGATAGATAAGGACTAACCGTCTAGTCCTTTATAAGAAGCTACTATAGGATATACTGCTTAGTTAAAGAACGTTTAACAGGACTGGGTTCCGTTGAGGGTTCTGTATAATACTACATATCAGAACTCGATTTACTCTAGGGTCCTTATAGAAGGAAGATATAAGAATATTATAGGGATGCCTTCTCGTGAACTCCTAGCTAATTGGATAAGACATGACGGTGGCCGAAAGCCTCCTGTTGCCATTAACCTTACCAAAGTTTGCGGTATGCTAGGGATAAAGAATGATGGGCGGCATTTTCTTAAGAACCGGGTTGCCCAGGAATCCTACTACTCTATGGGCTGTGGGACATATGTTACATTATCTACTGCGCTTGCATTTTTAGCCTTGTACGCACCAGATGAGTCTCTTGTGCCAAGTATATTACGGGAACTTCAAGAAAGTGAGCTCAGAGACGGAGGTGAGAATGCGAGGGCCTAGTATGAAACACTACCCATAGAATCGGTGTTGAGGACGACGATGACTATAAGCAAGTTAGACTACGTCCACTCACCAACCTTCCATCTTATAGCTAAAAAGCAACTTATGATTCGGGAGGAGGTTCTGGATCGTGAACAATCACCTCTAGAATTTTAAAGAAACACCAACGGTGGAGCTGGGGCGGATCACGGACACTAACCTTTTTGGCGACCAAGCGTGAAATGAGGTGTTCGAGGAAGGAGGTCGCGCTGACCAATAATCAATTCGTCCAATTTCGGACCTTTTGCTTACATAAGGATGCGGCCGAATTTACTGCAGGATTTTGCCTTTCAAGGGCAACAGCTTCTCGTGGAGCGGCACCAAGAAGAGGGGCAGACCTCGTTCATGACCATCAAGTGACTGAGACCACCAAAGAGGTACATATAAGAAAGAAAAGCAAGTAGTTACAACACATTGACAAGAACAGAAGCCCAGGCACTACTATAGCACAGCTTCGAACAGGTCACTCCAAACTTCGGAGCTGCATCCCTCCCGCTCAGGCATTCTCAGCACCTGGTATAGTACGAGGACGAAGACTGACAATTCAAGAGGCGCCAAGATCAGACGGGAGGCCAGCAAGTGCTTAGAGGGCTGAATAATGGCCAGGGCGTGTCAAGGCAGGATGATCAGCATCATACAAGGGGGTCTCCTGTGCGGGCTGGGCCCCCCCCCCCCCCCTTTTGTCGACAAGGGTGCACGAGCTGAACAGCCGAACAAAATCGATTCTACCACTTAGTATGCCCACCGCTAGCAGCAATTACTGCTCGACAGCGTTCCGGCATACTTTCTATATACTTTTTGAAGTCGTCTAGATCCAGCTTATCCCATTCTTCCTGCAAATATCGTCGAACCTCTTCATCTGTCTTAGGAAATCGTCTGCCAATTCGAGCTTTGAGTAATCGCCAGACATTCTTAATTGGATTGAGATCTGGAGATCGAGATGGCCATTCCATACGCTCAATTCCATGATATGCGTGATATCCCTTAGTGAGTTTGGCTGTATGAATAGACGCGTTGTCCTCCATCAGAATTGGCATACATCGAGTATATTGCCGTATCTGGTCAAGATGACGATAGATATGTGGCAATACTCTTTTAATATATACCCTTGCTGAGACTTTTCCCTAACCTTTATTTATTAGAATTAATGGACCTTTGCCAATACCTGAAATAGCACCATATGCCATTGCCGCCGAATATCTATTAAATTTAGGCACCAAACAATCATTGATATACTTTTCTTTAGCCGTTTGAGTAATATAGATATCGCTAAAGCTCCCAGTAGTAAATGATGCTGCATTAATCCAATCTATATACATCCAATCTTTAAATGTCCAATCCTCGTGTGCTTTAGCCCATTTGAGTCGTTCTTCCATATGTTCTAGTGTGAGAAATAGCTTTTCTTGACTGTATTAATACAGTCGCTAACGAAATTAGCTTCCGCCTTGAACACTTCTAAAAGTTTATGGCAAGCCAGAATGATTTTGGCTAGCTGCTTCTATCCCTACATCTCCGTGGCCAGTGTCAGGGTCAGCCGGATCCTCGCATGCAACGCTGGTGAGGAGCGCTGGCCTAGTCAGAACACGGGCAGGCGCGCTGGTTTAACTGGCTCGGGCTGGTACGCGGGTTGAAGGTCAAGGAGCTGATATTGAGCTACACAAAACTACAGGAGAAAGAATGATGCCTGCCTTGGTGATATATTCCTTGTGTAGTCCATAATCACATGCGAACGCAAGTCGACTACGGGTTTCTTTCGAGCACACGTCCACCTGCCCGGTCTCGAGCAGCAGCTTGACCGCAATGATACAATTACAATTCGTCGTATGCATTAATTAGTTTTATGAACTTTTACATGCCGTAAAATAAAATGCGTTGTTTTCTCTCGAATTAGTAGAGAAATGAATCTAATGAAATATATCTAACACTAGCTGTGGATTCTGTGGCTTAGTGATTTCGCTAGACGTGTCACAAATAATTCTGCACACCGCTGTTCCCAAGGCTCGCGCCCCGACGCAACTTCCCGAAAAGTTTAAGGCAACCTGCTCTACCCTGACATCGCAAGCTGAGTGTCAGGTGGACTGACTTCTTCTAAATCAATTGGCTCTAAAATTCTAACCCGCGATGAAGAGTTGGCTGGATGTCGAATCATACCAGAGGCATGAAACTGATTCACAAGGCTGCGCGGGATGCTGACAACTGTCAATCTGCAAAGCCATTTTATTGCACCAATGCTGATGAGGTGCTACCCACCATCTCGGTCAGTATCGTGCCAGGTCAAAAGTTTGTTTTGGCATAAACAGACACCATTTCTTTCTTTTGATAGCCTCGTCTCTTGCTTCTCTGCTTAACTCGCGAACAATCTGATATTCTGCACTGTTTATCAATTCTTGAAATTTATCAAGCGTGGTTCACTGCGTACGCCTTGAGCTTTGCTGTAGACTATCAAGACACCGACAAAATGGCCTGGTCTGGCTCAGGCTTCAGCTTCGGTGGAGGGTTCGGAGGCTCATCTTTTGGGGGCTCTGGCTTTTCGTCCAATTCATTTGGATCCTCTTCCAGCGGATTCGGAGAACCATCTTTTGGTGGTTCTAGCTTTTCGTCCAGTCCATTTGGTGGACCTGGATCCTCTTCCAACCTGTTTGGTAGCTCCTCGTCACATCCATTTGGTGGACCTGGATCCTCTTCCAACCTGTTTGGTAGCTCCTCATCGCATCCATTTAGTGGACCTGGGTCTTCTTCCAAGCTATTTGGTAGCTCCTTGTCGCATCTATTTGGTGGACCTGGATCCTCTTCCAACCTATTTGATAACTCGTCGTCCAGCCCATTTGGCGGGTTTGGATCATCTCCCAATAGACTTGGAAGCTCTACTTTCAGTGGCCTTGGAGCATATCCTGGGTCACTCCTTGATGATGATCGCCAGCCATACAATTCCCCGGCGACACAGCTCACATCGAATGCAGTTGATGCTGCGCTCCGCGGCTCTCCGCTTATGGGACAAGAGCGTCTCGTTCCATGGTGGTTGCGACCCCAGCTCAACGGATCGAGATCTGCGGAAGTCAACGGCTCTCTACTCGGTGGGCACATTAGTCCTTGTAATTCAATTTCTCACCTTGGAGACGGCTTCTCTTCTGGCCATGGTCCATCTGGAGTTAGCAACAACCTCGAAGACTATTACCAGAAGTTCGATCGCATGTTCCCCTCAAAGTTCACTGAAACCTCAAATTCTGGCGGATATTGCTCGATGTCGACTTCCAAGATGGGACAAGAATTCACTGCCGCGTCTGGTGGCGACAGTGGTGTTAACTTTCCCTACATGCGAACGAAAAATATCATCTTCGAGACAAGTGTCAAGGACGGCTCCGACAATTCCGCAGCGTGGTCCAAGATAAATTCCTTGTCATGGTCGTTGGTTAAGCAGCCAACCACCATCGCCTCCAACAGCACCGGCATAGATATCCTAAAATGGGCCAAGACTCCTCCAGACTTCAAAACCACTATAGGCGTTTTGTACTCGGTCGGACGCGACCAGGGCGAGCTATTTATCTCAAAAGACTTCTTCCGCTACCACGACAAAGGCCTCGTAAACGGCAATGGACTCATTCGATACAACATCTACGACACAGCAATCGAACTCGAGAACTCAGACTTTCTTCTCAGGCAGAAGACCAGTACAAAGGACATCTTGCACCTCGGATTCAAAATCCCTCATAACCACGGAATAGGAGAGAGCAATGCAACTTGTTGGTGTCGGCTCGACTACATAGACGTCGCCGTTGCTAACGTTGGCTGGACCCGTCAGCTGAACAACAATGTACAGGCTTCGATCCAGGCGACGTGTAACAAGAGGATGGATACTGCCGTCGAGGCTAATATTGACTTTAATCGTTTCTTTGGCCCCACCTCGGCCGCTAATGTTCGCTTTTATGCAGATAGTTTTGGAAACACATTGCTTAATACCCAATACGAGCACAGCACGACCTGGGGTAAAACGTCTGTTGAGTATCAGCGGATTAGCAATCCCCTAACAGGTGTGCAACATGCTTTGAAGGTAGGCTTTAAATGGCTTATGGGGATAAATTGAGCGACTGCTGGACATTCGTAGGAATTTGCACGAAAGCAGGTAGCGTTGGAGGCAGGACACAGCTCCATTTAAGAATTCCAGTTCATGTCACTTAACGGCCATTACTACGGATAAGTCAAAGAAGAGAATGCAATTATATATTTGTTGATGGAAATAGTAGTACTCAAGAACCTTCGCACGGAATCTCAGTCGTGCGCGCCAACGGCTATCAACCGTGGAGTGCTCGTGAAGCAAGAAGCTACCACAACTGTACTTCGTCGGTTAGCGCTGACAATCAATGCTACTGACCGTTTTGGCTGGATAAATTCTGTGCATTAAGTGCGTACTGCGTAGCAAGAAGCTAAGTAACTATCATTCTGCACCTATTTCTTATCCTGGTTAGCAGAGACTAGACAGCCGCTTTCCGGAGGAAACGCTCAGATGGATGCCTGGAGCAACCCCGCTCCATTTGGCTTGACTGATTTTCGAGTTGGAGATCATGTCGTTGCTCGCTGCGGGGTATCTTGCATTCCTGCCAAGATCACAGACTGGACTTAGATTTATGAAAGTGCTCAAATGTTCAGAATAACCCTTGGTTTCATCCATTGTTGTGTTTTTTACCTCATCTAAAACTGACTGTTACACTACTGCGTCACTTCTATATATCACAATATGTATTCTTTCACGGAACGTGTCACCTCTTGCGGTTATTATTTCCAAGAATGTACGCGGGCTTGCGATGAGGCGAAAGAAAAAAAAGAAGTTTGTTAATCTGCAGTTAAAACACACGCTTCTATGACTGGAACCCTTTGTTATCTTCTGGGATGTAATAAACAACCAAACCTAAAGCAGGAAGGCCCTAGTGAGTATTTGATTATACTTAGAAGATTTAGCGATACGCTAATTGTTACTATAGGGGCAAAGACAGATAGTGGTTTTAACCCAAATGAAGTGGATTTTGACTAGTGGAATCTATGGCAAGGTAGGAAGAACACTAATATGAAGTTCTAAATACTGATCTAGCTTTAGGATCACGGTACTTAGCTCGGATTGTTCTTCAGGGTTTGCTCTGGTAGTGTCTCTGATAATCTTATTTAAAAGCCTGGCCTTCCTCTTGTTACTCTTAAGTAGAACTATCATTAATAGTAGTCTTCCAAATGCCCAAATATCATTATACACACGGGCCTCCTAAGGTAGAGAGGTTAGGTTAAGGTATTCTCACAATTCAGAAGCCGTCCATTCATGTGTGGTAGCAAGGCCACTAATATTAATAAGTCTAGCATCACCATTAGAATCGATTACAATGTTTAACAGTTTTAAATCTATGTGTGTAATGTTCTTTTAATGTAGTTACTAAAGCCTATAGGCTATTTAAATAGGCTATTTCTTCCACACAGGCTGAGAATAACTCTTTTCTAGCGTCTCTTCAAGAGTCCTGTCCGTATAATACTCCAAAAGAAACCCCTAGAGAACATTACTATAATCCTTTGATCTGCCTGTATGATAGGGATTACCTGAACTAATAATTAAAATAAGCTAGATGATCTCAGGGGATTGGCGTAGAAGCTCCAGATTTAGTAATTCCCATTAGATAATATAGCTATCTCAAGGCTGATAGAGCGGTCTATTAATTAATTTAAATATATAATCTTACTTTTAAGATGTGATTTAGACTAGTAATATTACTAAGATAATATCTCTAATCTTTTTAATATTTAAAAATAATAGGACCGTAACCAAGCAATTTTAGGGAAAAGGCAGATAGAATATCTTTAATAAATCCTCTATAATTTAATAGTTAAATTAGCTAGAAAACTGGCGGTATCTATTATCTGCTAGTAAGTTTATAATATTACTACTAAGTAGAAGTTTAACAGACCGTAGCTATTAATTAGTATTAGAGAGTTTAAATACAACTTTAGTAATAGTATTATTAAATAAAGAAAGAGATTTGAATTTAATGTATTAAATAAAGTTTTAGAGCTAATGGCTATAAACTGTCTGCTTTTTCTACTCATTTAATAAGCCCTATATATCACCTTTATAAAAAATAGTTCCTTAAAAGGTGACTTTAATATGCTATTTATAGTTACTAAAATAATAAATTATATATTAAGATCAAATATAAGGTTCTAAATTACTATAATATTTAAAGTTTTTGTTTTTATAATAATTCCTTAGATCTATATTAAATGATATTCTTTTAGACTTAAAAGCTATAGTCATAAGCAGAATCTTTATTATAAGAATTAGTTATAAAAGTTTATAATAAAAATTTATAAAAGAAGCTTGGGAAAAGCTTAGACTAAAGTATAGAATAAATTTATAATAAAACAGCACACTCTACCGTCAACGCATTTAGAGAATATTTTAAATTAGGGTAATATAGAATATAATAGTACGCACGGGCTATTATAGCTTTAAGAATAGTAAATTAAAACTAAAGGAATATTTATAGTACTAGAGAAAGTAATAAGACACTAGCTAGAAAACTAGTAGGAATAATATTAGCCTAGATTACCTAAATAAGACGCCTTTATTAAATCTTGATAAGAATTAGCTAATCCCATCAGGTAGCCAAGACTTTATTATATAAACTAAATTCAAAATTAAATCTAGTTTATATAATCTGATTTTCTTATTTTTAGACTTATTTATTATTAGCTACTTTTTTTTAACTACACGCGCAAAACTATAGAACCGTTAACTTAAAAATAAAATAATTTAAAACCACATCCCATACTAAGGCTAATATAATCTAAGTAATAATAAACTTAATTTTAATTCTAATTATGCTTGTGAAATATAAGTATTCTGTAATTCCCTCCACTTAATAAATAATAATGCTAATAAATTCTAGGCATGTATAGAAATACAGGACAAGTTTCTTAGCTAGTAAATAAAATTAAAATAACTCTATATAAATATAGAAGAGATTATGCTTATAGAATACACATAATATAAAAAAAAAAAAAGGTATTAGTCTACCTAGTTAAATAATAGAGATGTGGATATGAAATAGTGGGAGTAGTTTATTTATATAGCTAAAACTAATAAAAAGTTAAAAAAGTAAAGCCTTATTCCTCTTACTAAAGAAAGTAAATACTAGAGTATTAAGAAAGTTTAATACTATAAGTAGACTTATATGGGTAAGAAGTACTATAAGGTGCTTAGTACTACTATATCTTAAATACCTAACTAAGAAGAGACCTTAGTTAAGCTAAATTAGCTAATTTTAAGAAGAATTAATACTTATTAGCGTCCCTTAATGTTATTAGCAAATCCTATTAACTTAATTAACTTAAAGAACCTGAAAAAGTAGTTGAGTAAGAACGAATTTAAGAAGAATAATAGTAAAGAATTTAGACTCTTATACTAACCAGTCTCTCACTCAGACTTACCTAATAGTTATATCTTTAATTAGTATGGACTTATTGTGTTGGTTGGAGTTATAGATTAATCTTAACTAATACTAATAGCAGGAGTATAATACATAATAGCTTAAGCTAAATTACTAAACTATTCTATAAGTAACTATATAGCCCCTGTTATAGCTACACTAAACTTAACTTTATCTTTTAGTACTATAGTTAATAGCTTTATACTCTTATCTTTACCTGTATTATCTGATGGCCGGATGCCTAATAAAAGAATCTCTTTCTTACTACTCTTTTTTATAGGTGCTATGTTACTGTCTATTAATAATACTATACCCTTTACAGCATCTAAGATAGGCGAAACCATAAAGCTAATACTACTTATATTTATAATACTTAATATTATAAGCTTGTTACTTAGTGTGTTTATAAGTAATAACACAGCACCTACTATATCTAAATATAATATAAATAAAGATATGCTATGAAAATTAGATAGGCTTTACTTAGCCCTTATTCTATTCTATATAAGATCTACTATTCCGGCAGTAGCTAAGCTAAGTACATAAAAGTCTTTAACTAGACTTTAGATAGTAGCTAGTTAAGATTATAATTTAGAATATCATATCTACACTTGCTCCCATACAGTGGCCTCTGAGTTTCTATTAGCTATAGAACATAGTCAATAAACTTACACTATAAAAGACGAAATAATAGCTATAAAGTATAGATTATAGTGTAACTTATTTTGCATGGAACACCTTAAGATATACGCTAACTAGGTAATAATAAGTATGTTATTATACTAGCATCTGAAGAATACTATTGTTGACCTTACTTTAGCCTAAAAATCCCCTTTAACATCTGATTCTAGGGATTTCACGCTAATAAAAAAGCGTCGACTATCACTTCCTAAATTAGGTCTAGATTATAAAAGAGCTTTTAGTAAAGTGCTATAATAAGACGAATTAGGTACCACTTTAATTCAAGTAAGGCCTACCGAAGGCCATATTAATAAGTAACTAATATATGATATAGTAGGTGATGCTCTCTTCCGTGAGCATATATTAGCTCAGTTAAAACAAAAGATTAAACAGGGATCTCTAAAGACCTAGGGAGAGCTGAATGACAGGGCTATATATAACCTACTAAGCCAATCTAGCCAGCTAGTGACAGCAGGAAGTGATGACTAAATGAAGGCGTACTACCTAACTAGTGAAGAAGTAATAACACAGCTTAAATATCATACCATACTCAATGGGCCGATTATTACGATAAACTAATAATAGTTTAAATGGGATTAATGCAAGGGCCGACCAATCAAGCAACTTTTCTGATGGATTAGGAATCTTAATAGGACTATCTTAGTGCAGAAGCCTTCACTGGATTTAAAGAAGCCTTCATATACCGAAATGCGGCTTAGTACTGTTCAGGATTTATTTCTAAAGAACATGATTAGTGATGACTCTCTTAACGTACTTGATTTACGCAATCCGCTTCCACGCTCTATACCGCCAAGTTTTCTCACAAGTGAGGACCGTTAACTCCTAAATCGAGTGCACGATACAGTCCTAGGGGGTGCTACTGCAGAAAGATGTATTGCATCAGTCACGGAATGGAACAAATGGAAAGACGATGAAGATTGGGTTTTACTTGCCCAAGACGGCGCCCAAACATTAACACATCAAGATAGCTGTGGAAAAGACTCATGGCTCACAGTACAAGAAGGGCCGCTTGGCTTCGGTTGGATGTCTCGTCCCACAGAAGAAGAGAGACGTACTTGGAGCGCCTATCTAAACGGTTTTACAGAAGGCAAGTTAAGATATGTCATTCTTAGACCTGGCCAGACGATATATTTTGAAGCCGGCACAATTCATTTCGTATTCAGAGTTGTCCAGTATCAAACGCTATTCACAGGCGGTCATATTCTACGATGGTCCCGTGTGGTATCATTCATAGAGACTGTTCTTAACCAGCTTAAGTTTCCCAACACTATTAATGAGCATATACTACCTTGGGCGCCGGTTTATATTGAAACTGTGGCACAACTTGTTTCGGACAAAAAGAATCTTGGTAGGGCGGAAGAGCTTGGTGGCGAGGAGGCAATCGCCAGGTTCTTTAACTTAAAGAAGGTAACTGTGCTAATGACTCATGCCCTACTCGTAACTACGCTGATCTTGTAGTAGGAATTTGAGCAGGAGCTGTTGCATTCCCGCTAGAGCCGGGCATATCTCGCCTTCCGCCCACGTTGCCTTGATCAGTCTCTGCTTGACTGGCTATCTGTTATACGGAATTTGATCTGCCAATCCTTCAGTATAAGCAAGTTTTCAGGTTTGATTTAGTAGCAGATGTCTTCCCAACGCGTCATCAGGAGAAAATCCTGCTCCGTAACCCTTACATGCTGAAACCCAATAGTTCGAAGCGCGTGGCAGATACTCGACTCCGGCCGTAAGGTATATCTCCAATTGGGTGGTGTTTAGATCATTCCGGCTGTCGTGCCTTCCCGCGGTGAAATCGTGAGGCAAGACAACAAATTTATCTCTTACCGCTCCTAATCCGCAACCACACACCTTCTCACAGTATTCTCGCTCTCGATCTCGCGCCATCCCTGCCCTCTCATCACTGCATGATCAGTGAGCGAGAGGTGATTTACTCGGCGGCTACTCTACCTTCCATCTCGGGTGTATAAACACCCTCCTCAGCGTTCAGGACTTTTTCTTCCCCATCAACATCCTCACACTCCTTCTTCATCTATCTTTGCCACCCTCCCTCACCCTAAGGCTTTTGGGGGCCTCATTTCACTTTCACACTCTTTTGGACTCTCTTCTTCCTGTCCTACATGTTTACTACTGGCACAGGCAGTAATGGCGATGGTCCTCCTGGCCAAGACCTTCCTCTCTTCGATCTTGGTGATGAGGCTCAGTTTGCATCATCATTCTCGTGTCCTTCACTTGCACGTCCAGTTCTTCCACGCTCGCTGAGCAAGTATTACAGAAGAGTTTGAATGTGGAATCCTTGTTCTGCCTTTCCAATGAACTCAATTTACCAAAAAGTTCCTCGGCGCTAATACGGCGACCAGGCTCAGGCTCCAACATGTTAACGCATAGGCGAATAAGCTCACTCCACCGTGGAGAAACCGTCCCACAGTGATTTAGAGCGCTTCGAAGTCTGCTAATACTATCATAGTAAGGTGCTGCTCTGAAATCTTCAAGATTGATTCCAGACTGAACAAGAACGGCCAATATTTCTATAAATACACAGCCGAGAGAGAAAACATCGGACTTCCTATTTCTGCTGTGCTTCTTGGCAATTTCCGGAGCACAGTAACGGCGGGTAAATGCTTCGGCCGTTCCAGTAGTTGTAGTAATATCGGACTGACTTGCATCAAGAGCAATGCCAAAATCAGTGTAGATAATATAGCCTTGGTGGATAAGGATATTATGTGGCTTTATATCCTTATGTCGAATTGTTTGCTTATGAATAAATGCGAGGCCGCTCGTAAGGCATCCAAAAGCCCGTGTAAGGATAACCTGTTGCTCTGTTGATAGTTGGTTTCTAGAATCCAGTATGGCTTGGAGATAGCTTCCAAGGTCTCCACAATCGGCAACTGGAGTAAGAATCATGCCAAAATCACGACCACAGGAATACGTCGCAAAAAGACGAATAATATGATGGTGTGGGGATAATCGTCGAAGGATATTGATCTCATTCCGGACTCCTTGTTTGAATTTGGCTGGATTCGGGCCTCGATATCTGCGGAATATCTTCTGTGCGAACACCCGGCCAGTTATTACATCTTCTACCATTTCAACACACCCATTGCTCCCTATACCAAGGCTGCCGATATATTTGTAAGGGAGATCCTCAGTCCTTAGGATTTCTAAATCGCCGCCTTCGTGAACTGGTATCAGACGATGTGTAGTCGCATATGCGGCCAGCCCAGGCTTAGAAGCTGGTAGACAATCAGCAATCTGACTCCGCTCGTTTCCCTCTGGGTATCCTAGGGAAGAATTTCCATTACTTGACCTGCCGACCGGACTTGGAGGGCCACGATTACTGCTCTTCTTTCCAATGCTTCCGGCAATGTTTCCTGCAGGATTTTCAGAATCTCCTCTTCTCCCTATGTCCGCCGCAGCGAAGTTAGGGTACCTCCGCTCAATTTCATAAAAGACATCTGTTGCAAGTGACCGATAGCGTTCTAAAGGTAGTGTGGAAAGTTTATGTCGTGCTTGGTTCCTCTTTGGATGAAATCCATCTTTTGGAAGCAGGAACTTTGGAGTATTATTTCCTGGTTCATCCGGTCCCCCATTCATGTGTTCAGTCTCCCTGCGTAACCATTCATCATACGTATCTATGGAGAGTTCATAGAACTGCACTGTCGACAGCCGTGTGAGCTTCTCGGTTGCCCTCCTTGATATAGGATTGCCCTTCGCCCCGCTTAGGTGGTCTTTAAGAACAACATAGTGTTCCCGCAATGTTCTCTCTGGACTGTTGTTGTTGGTCCTGGTGTTTGACATGTGTGGAGCAGAAGAGTGTTCGCAGGACGCATGGGAGGGGGCTTCTCCATTCCTTGTAAAAATTCAATCTACCATATTAGTTAGCCTGATACAGTGTTTAAGAGATATGGGGACATACCTCTTGAGATACGCATTAAAAAAGACCCTTAGGTTCCCAACCCCAAAGCTGCTGCCTAGCCAATGCATTTTGCAATCTTAATTGCATAGATGGGTGGCCACCAATGAGGAAGGCAAGCCAAATCAAAAGAGTACAAAGAAACTGAATGCAGAAGAGAACGGGCTTTCCCGAAAGGTAATGATGAAGACAAAGAAGGGAAAAAAAGAAATGCAATAAAATTTCCTATCTACTCCCCCGAGAATGCGGGATAGGTAATCCAAACTACTAATTCCTACCACACTTTCCAGCCTTTTTTATACCTTCTTGGCGGTTCCACTAAAGGTTTCATATAGTGTGTAAGGAATATACTGATTTGATTTGATAAAGCATAAATGGACAATATTAGGTAGTTGAGCATATAGGTAATAATTTACATAAATAATATTTTTGTGACCTCCTACAATATCTGAACAAAAAACCCAGTATTAAAATCTATAAGAGGGGTCTCCTGAACTAACCGCGATCAAAGACAGGTCACGCGGGTTAAGGTATAGAGGAGGTGTGTCGCATGTATGGTCTTCCCTAAAAGGTGGTACACCGTGTTGGCCGTTCAGATTGTGAGCAAGGGCAATCTTGTAACCGAGTGCTGGCCTCTCAGGTAGCACCATTGCTTGTATACTGAGTTCTCCTGTTGATCCTCCTGAAGATCGTCTCCTGACGATCTTCTCCTGACGATCTTCTCCTGACGATCTTCTCCTGACGATCTTCTCCTGACGATCCCCCCTATCGACATTACAAGCACATATTTAAGTAGGATAGCCATCCATAGTTTTCAATTCATGAGGTTGCTCTACATCTTTACCCTGCGTCCGGTCAGAGTTATGAGCCCGGATCGCGCTACTGAGGTAATCTTCAATCCTCTGCGCCAATAGCTCACTGACGCTTGGCACCTCATCGCTATTGTCAATCTTTTGCATCCTTTCTCAGCACTTCTTTTGATTTATCTCTCATCACTGCCATGGCTTCATCTCTTTCACCCGGCGATCAGATGATCCACAAGACTACCGTCGTTCTTGTCACCTCGAAAGACTACCACAATTGGTTGTTTCTTGTCAAGGTTGCGGCAATGAAGATTGGAGTGTGGTCTTACATTAATCCTGATCTTGCTAGAGATAAGCTGTCAAAGAACGATCCCCCAAAGAAGCCTTTACCTGGGGAGATCCAGCCAGCACAGCTAGATGCCAATGGGGCGGTCCAACGTAATGCAGCCACATCAGTAAGGGACCTGGACAGAGATCGTCTAGCTGTTTACAGCACAGAGTTTTCGATCTATCGTGATGATTTACAGGAGTTCAATCGAATCAGGAAAGCCCTTGCAGATATTACTATGCACATTACCGGGACAATCGACAAACGCCACATCTCAATTATCCAAGACCTTACTGAGCCGTACGACCAACTGAAGGCCCTCGCAAAGCAGCTCTGTCCAACAGATGCAAGTCGTAAACGGGAAGTTGCCGCTGAGTATAACCGAGTCAGGCTCTGGAAAGGAAGACAGAATGTAGATAAGTGGCTTGAAGAGTGGCAAAACGCCTATGTCCTAGCAAAGAAGCTGGACTTGCCAGAGGTTCATGAGAATCGAGCACAAGAAGACTTTGTACAAGCTATCAAGGCCATACACCCTGAGTTTGCTGGAGCTCTTGAAGTTCATCTATCAGAACTAAAGCTGAAGAATGAAGCCTTTCCTACAGTTGAAGACCTTCAGGCTCGCTTCATTAACTTCCATCGCAAAACTGGAGGACCTAAGACGGTCATTTTTGGCTATTCAGCTCATGCTGCGCTAAACGGTCAATCGCCACCTGCACCTGCACCTGGTAACGATTCAAAGCCACACAAACCTTGTCTATGTGGCGACAACCATCGATTCCGAGATTGCTCATATCTCTTTACCTGGAATCGATTAAAAGACTGGAAACCAGACGCTCAGAAGGAAAAGAAGATAAAAGATAAGCTTCAAAAGAGCTGGAGACCAGAGGTCTCAAGAATATAAGAATTGAATATAAGAGGCGTATTCATATTCAATTCATATGCAGCCCACCGTATTCATATGCATTCATATATTCGAATAGAGATCACGTGATGCAATGCATCCCTTGATGCAACAAGCTGGGAACTTCAGAGGACCCAGGAATCGAACCAATTCACTCAAAAACATATTCTCCGACGTTTTCCCGTTAAGTACTGATTTCCTATTCAGGGTTGGCCTATTCTATAGACTCTTGCACCTGCGCTGCTTCCTCTACAGCCGTATCCACCACCCCTATCTCACGCTTCCAGTTACTAACAATTCCACTTCGAATCCAAGATTTTAGACACTCTCCCTGCTCAATTGACCGCCCGGAGAGCCTGAATCGCGACCAGGTGATTATCCGGCGCGCTCCTGAGAAGATTCGCTCTGGTTCTACTGACATTAGAGGTATTAACAGGATATCAATCGCCATACGACTTAGTGATGGGTACTACTTACGCTGGGCTAGCTGGAGCCACCAGTCAAGAGATGTGACTCCTTCTTCAAGGATAATTGGATTCCTGTATATAAAATTCTTGAATTCGTTGCTAACGTTGATATGGAACGTCTGCCTTCTCTTCTAAAGCTCCAACGCGCTTAGTTCCTTGCCCGTTCCTTCAGTAGACTTCTATAGCTGCTTATTACCTTGGTCTTTGTATTGTAACTCCCATAAAGCCTTCGCCTTCTTTATAACCTCCTTCCTCCACCCAGTCTTCTAATTTTGAGTAATATAGAAGAGATGGTGATGTGAAGCAAGTAATAAGGCAGCACCATACGCAGTAACTTAGTCCATTAGCAAGTAGTATTTATCAAATATGTACTAGCTGGTATTAATATAGTTAACAAGTTTAGGCTGCCCAGCATATCGCTGAGCTGCTATTTTATAGTTATTAACTAGAAAGTCTATATTAAATAGCACCTGATCAAGACTCGTATCGTCTTTTTCTAATTCTTTGGTAATAGCTTTAAACGGCTCAAGAAACTCAACGATAGCTTTAAGAGTTTTCTAATTACTAGGATTTATAAATCTATTGTCGCCAAAGTCGCGTGTAAACCGCTCTTGGTATCTTTTAATTATCTATATTACTTTAGGCTTAAGAGCGATAGTGTATATTATCTCATAGCTATTCTACCTTATATTATTATCTATTGGTATTATCTTTCTAGCCCAGCTTGTAAATAGATTGTATCGCTTGTTTGACTCTTAAATATAAATAATAAGATTATGAAGCTTCCTTGGCGCGCTAATAGCCTGTATATTCTTCTTATTACTCTTGCCTTTATTAAACAGCTCTATAAGCACCTCTTTCACCTCTTCTAGTAGTAGATCTCTATCTTTAAGCTATTTTTTTACTAAATTAAATGTAGTATTAACAGCTTCCTTGCTCTCACAGAAAAAGAAGGCCTGTATAGTAAAATTAACAATATGGCTATAGCAACAAATGCGATGTTAAATTATATTATATTTATAGTTAATATCCTCATCCTTTAGTCATGATAATAAAAGTTGAATGACTTTATTATTACTGCCATAATTATCACCTATAATATAACCTAGTTTATCTAAAATATTGTATTTGTGAAGGTAGTTCTATAAAGAATTAATTTAATTATCAGCGCTGTGCTTGCTAGGAAGATAGGGTAGAACTAAAAGCGCCTTTCTAAAGATAAACATATTATTAATAAAGTAAGCTATAATTACGAGAAAAGTCTTCCGATTCAGCGCCAACCAACAATCCAGGGCTAGGTATATCTTAGAGATGGATATCTAAAGCTTCTTCTTTAAAACCTTACAATTAAGCTCGAACGATTGCTTGATGAGCTAGGGTATAGTTATACTAGTCTTTAGAGGTACGTTATTAGCTATATAGTTAATACTCTTAAGTAGGCTATAAAGCTCCGGCCAGGTAACTGCTTTATATAAAAGATTTCTTGTAACAATTAACTCAGCTAGAGCTTCGCGAACTATTGGCAGGTTGATTACCTCTTTAAGAGCCTTTTCAGCAGCCTTCTGATTCTTATTTCTACTACTTTCCGCCATCTTAGCCGTCATACTCTCCTAATGATTTCGCCGAGCCTGTGTCACCAACGATTCTTCCTCGGCCACAATTATCCCATGTTTGACTTTGAGATGGGCACGAATATTGGTTGTAATTGCGTTTGCGAAGCTGCAGCCATCGAATTTGCAATAGAAGATCTTCCTTTTTTGATGATTGCGCTCTGGCTCGTCGCTTTTATGTAGGCGGCTATACGACCAGGTAGATGTTGCTCGTAATTTTCGGCGCTTTGTTTGAGCCCTGATGGAGGGGGTGGAAATTAGGGAATCGTCGCTGCGAATACTAAATTGATCGCTGTCAAGCTCAGACAGCTCAGAGCTTGAATCCGAGAAGGATTCGGCCATGGTAGTGGTGCAACAGGTGGTGTAGTAGGTGTAGTTATGAAGGCGCCTGCACATCAAATTTTGCGCTCGAGGCCGGATTAACTATACACCGTACTATTTACCCTACCTACATTTTTAGGCCTATTTTTAGGCATGTTTCCTCGATCCCCTGTCGACTTCTTCTCTTCTAAAATCCCCTAAAATTCTACATTTATATATCATAAGTATTCATTCATATCCAGAAGCTATATTCATATTCATTCATAAGCAAAATCCTTATGAATATTGAATATCCTTATGAATGAATATATTCTTGAGACCTCTGCTGGAGACTAAGAGCGACCATGGATAATATCGAGAAGCAACAAAAGCAGGAGAAAGAGAAGCAATGTAATTCTGCAGTAACGCCGCTACAGGGACCTATTGACACAGGTTCTCCTTCAGAGACGACTCCGCTCACATCATTTGCAGCCTTGTACGGATCGACCTTTTCCAGCACTCGTTCAAAGACGACGTATTCTCTCGAAAACAGCTGGATTTTAGATCCTGGAGCAGACATACATGTGTGTAACAACGACGCCGATTTCAGAACTACAAAACCTGCCGTTCCTGACGAAGATGTCTTGATTGCTGGCAGCAGTCAATTACAGATTAAGGCATGAGGAGACGTCACCATCAAGGTCGACACGCCATCTGGCCCCCGACCTATAGACTTGCATAACGTCGCACTCGTCAGATCGTTCTTTACCAACGTCATAGCCCTTTCCAAAGCAATTAAGAACAACATCCATTTTGATTCAGGTCTTAACCTACTATACGACGGCAGCTCAGGCGCTACTGTATGTACTGTCAAGCGTGTTGGCGGACACTGGTGTTTGACGCATCACCCGATTACCCCTGAAACTCATGAAGCATCGATTGACAACTCTCATGAAACAATTCAGACCTTTGCAACCGCACGGCCTCGCCCACGTCCGTGGAAGCCGTCAATCGACAAGCGACCGATTGGGAACACCCATCAGCATTTTTACAAGGTTCTTGGCCATCCTAGCAAGCAGGCTATCGATCATCTGCCTACCAAAAACTCGAGGCATAGTTCTTACTGATGGAGAGCGAGCACCAGCCATGAACGAATGTAGTGTATGTACAGAGACGAAACTGCATCAGATGGTGTCTCGAAGCATTGATCGCGAATTCTCAGCAGCAAAGCCATTTGAAAGAATCGCCATCGACATTATAGAGCTCTCGTACGAAGCTTACAATGGCCACCGTTACATCCTGCATTCGTACGACACTGTCAGCAAATACAACCGAGTTCTTACATTGGCACATGTAGACAAAGCCACTGTCGTACCAGCTGTCAAATCTCTAGCAGCAGAGATAAAGCGCGAATTTGGTATCAACGTTATTTGGCTCTGGACTGACGATGAGCAAGGATATGGCAGAACAGGCAACCATGTAAAAGGATGGTGTGAAGAAGAAGGAATCAAGCTGGAACTCAGGTCTCCATATACCCCTGAGCAAAACGGTGCTGCTGAGCGTTCAGGCAAAACGCTGATTCAGCGTGCTAGGGCAATGCAGCTTAAGGCTCAATTACCAACCGAATTAGCCCCAGAGATATTCCTTTGTGCAGCCTATCTTCTGAACCGAACGCCCAATGAGCAGCTTGACTGGGGTACACCCTATGAGATAGTCTATGGCAGGCTTCCACCCATGGAACATCTGAGAGTATGGGGATGTAAGGCATATGCTCTGAACAAGAAAATTCCAAAGGGTAAGAAGCTGGATTCCCGAGCATTTATCGGCTACTTGGTTGGCTACGACTCGACAAACATCTATCGCATCTGGATCCCAGAGAAAGGCGAGGTAATTCGTACAAGAGATGTCATGTTCCATGAAAACGACTACCGCGACGCCAATCCACAGACTCTAGGCCTCCTAGTCAGAAATGCTCTTAAAGACACAATTCAGGTTATTGAGCAGCCGATTCCAGCGCCTGAAATGGTTATTGATTACAAAACTGGCCATTACGCCATAAATCTGAACCTGGAAGAATCGAGCTCTTTGCCAAGCTCTCTGCCAGCCACACCAGTAAAAGACAAAGCAAATCAGCAACTGCCTACTCCAGACACATCCAGAAGCCGCTCGCATGAATCACCGTTAAACAATAGCAACACTTCAGAGGGTCATTCAGCCAGAGGCGAAACGCCAATACAAGAAGCTGCTGCTATAAGACCTGAAGAAGAAGAAGAAGAAGAAGAATACATTCCAGATAGGCATGAAAACAATGCGCCAAAAAAGGATGAAATCTCAGCAACTCTCTCTAATGAGCATGTATTACCAGAAGGATCTCGACGTACAGGCAAATCAGCACATGTAACCTTCATAGGATGTCCAAATCTTGAAGACTTGGCCAGCTACTATTCAGCCTTTGCCACTGGAATGCTGAAAGACCTGAAGAACTACCCAACTGGAAAACTCCATCGCGACCAGCTGCCACCACCGCCAAAGAACTGGAAGGAGATGCTGAGGCATCCCTGCTCTGCCGGCTTCAAGACTGCTGCTGGAAAGGAGGTTAATCATTGTATAATGATGGGAGTGTTTCTTCCGGTTACAAAAGATGAAGCAGGAGATGCAGTAGTTATTCCTATCATCTGGATTTTTACATACAAATTTGATGCCGACGGATTCTTGATTAAATTCAAAGCCAGGATTTGTGTACGAGGCGACTTGCAGATCACCTATGAGGACACATTTGCAGCCACTGTGGCAGCACGAACGTTTCGAGCTCTTATGGCTATCGCAGCTGTATTCGATCTTGAGATTTGGCAATGGGACGCTGTTAATGCCTTCTTGAGTGCCAAGCTGTCAGAAAAGACGTACTGTACGCCACCAGAGGGCTTCGAGCATCTTGGTTCGATTCTGCTGCTGCTACGAGCGCTGTACGGCTTGAAGCAATCGCCACAGCTTTGGTACAATGAGCTTCATAAAACGCTTCTCGAATTTGGCTTAAAGGAGGTTCCAGGAGTCAATTGCTTGTTCACGAATAGCAAGCTGATTATATTCTTTTACGTTGACGATATTGTAGCCATGTGTACTAAAGAGGACCTTCCTGCTCTGCGAGAATTCGAAAATATACTGCTACAACGCTATCAATTACGGCAAATGGGTGAGCTCAAGTGGTTTTTAGGAATTCGAGTTGACAGAGATCGGAAAGAAAGAAAGCTTTGGCTGTCACAAGCTTCTTTCATCAGCAAGATTTGCAACAAATTTAATATCAAGGCACCTGCAGATGGGCATTACCCTAAGACTCCACTGCCTGATGAATCTATTCAAGCATCTGAACAGAAATACGACGCTCAGCGTACATACGCTTACCAGCAGCGAATCGGATCACTGGCCTATCTAGCGCTTATTGGGAGACCTGACATTGCCCACGACCATGCACTGATGTCGCGATTCCTGACGAATCCTTCGCAAAAGCATCTTGAGCATGCCAATCGAATGCTGAGGTATCTACAAGGAACAATGTATCATGCAATTGAGCTGTCAGCCATGGATCATTCTAGTTCAATGTGGATTGAGGACGAACCTGAGCCTGAGTTTTACGGTGCATCTGATGCAGCCTTTGGCGACGACCCTGCCACCAGGAAGAGCTCTCAAGGCTATTTATTCAAGTTGTTTGGTGGAGCTATTGATTGGAAAGCAACACTACAACGCTCAGTCACGAGATCGACTACAGAAGCCGAATTGCTATCACTGTCAACAGCTGCAGTAGAACTCCAGTGGTGGAACCAGTTCTTCAGATCCATCAGATTCGACCCAGAGGTCAAGCCCTCGCTGTTTTGTGACAACTGGCAAACAGTGCAGCTGATGCGAAAAGACACTTCAAAGCTTAACACCAAGCTCCGTCACGTGGACGTACACCAGCATTGGCTACGACAAGAATTTCTGCGATTCGGATTTGTTCGTTAAACCTATCCTTTAACTCTCATGGTTTCCTCTCATTAATGACTGATACTTTTAAATGGAGGTAGTTCGAGTTAGTCGTTTAACTCGGTAGTAAACTGTTAAAGAAAGTTGAAAAGTTTCTAGGACGAAGCTTACAGGTGGTTCGGCTCAACCGCGTATTTATAGAGTACAAAGACAGCACCATCTACGAAACATTCGGGCAGACGACCGTAGACTAAACATCCGTCGGTAAAATGCAGTTAGGACGGAAGAACTTG